>CM053401.1:123106162-123145909 GCA_028644305.1 Xerus rutilus | reverse complement strand
TGATCTTAGCAATAATATCAGGACTATGACACCAAAAACATAAGCAACAAAAAGAAAATTAAACAAGTTTAACAAACAAGTAAAATCAATTAAACAACATCAATAAAAATAAATGACATCAAATTAAAGAAACAAAATTAATCCAACAGAATGAGAAAATATTTGTAAATTATATATCTAATAACAAGTAAATGTCAAAATGTGTAAATACATCATGACTTCATGACAAAAATTTAAATTGGATTAAAAAATGAGAAAAGGATTTGAATAGGTTTTCTTCCAAAGACCACATGCAAATGGGTAACAGATATATGAAAAGTTGCTCAGTATCACTAATTATCAAGAAAATACAAATGGAAACCACATGAGATATTACTTGATACTTGTTAGGAGGCTGTTATGAAAAAGTCAGAAGATATCAAGTGTTGACAAGGATGTGGAGGGAAAAGAATTCTTATACATGGTATATAAACTGATAGTCATTCTAAAATGTATGTTGGTTTCTCAATGTATTTTTAAAGTATTCCTTTATGATACAGCCATCTCCTGTCTGGGTATGTATCCAGAGATGGGTATTAAATGAAATGAGGTCAGTATATTGAAGAATTATCCATCATCCCATGTTCACTGCAGTTTTATAATCATAGACCACATATGGAGGGGCTGAGGACATAGCTTAGTGGTAGGGTTCATGCTTGGAATGTTCAAGGTCCTGGGTTCAATCCCTAGAACCAAGGGGGGAGATATGTAAACACTCTAAGTACATTCTGTTAGATAAATGGATAAAGAAATGGAATACTGTTCAGCCATAAAAGAATGAAATCCTGTCATTTACCATAACATGAATTAGCTCGGAGAACATGAAACTAAGTGAAACAAGCAGGACACAGAAATACTGTATGATCTCTTAAATGGGTGGAATCTAATAGAACAAAAATGAAAATAAATAACAAAACAAAACAAAAAACCCTCATAGGAACAGCGTAGACGCATAGTGGTGATGGGTGTGTGTGGTTAGTGGGGCTTTAGAGGTGGGTAAAATGTGCTACTCAAAGGGTATATAGCTTTCAGTTATAACATGAGTCAGTTCTGGTGACAATGTACAGCATTGGTGCCTGTAGTTAATAGTGATGTATATTTAAAATTTGTTTAAAAAGTACATTTTAAATATTATCATCACTCCAAATACCATAGACAATTATGCGAGGTTGTGAAGAAATCATTTAGCCTGATTATGGTAGTGACTTCAGTGCATTTGTACATCAAAATATCTTGTACACCTTCATTAGATACAACTTTTGTCAATTATACCTCAATGAAGCTGGAAAATCATTATTTAGCCCTATTAGCCTCCATTTTACGGATGGGGAAACTAAAAAAACAGGTTAGGGAAGTTGTTCAAGGTCACACACTAGTAATTTGAGGACTTGCGCTTTGAATCCCCAGACTGTTCTTGTGCTATTGAACATTCCATCTTCTGCCTTGACTCTCTTCAGTGATTTCATCAACATTTTGAAAAAAACAAAAACAAAAACACCTCCAGCTTTACCAGCTGGGACCACATTGGTTGTGCACCTCTATGAACTACTTGTGAATATTCCTGTTCTTATCCAGGCCCTTTTTAGATCCTGCCAACTCCAAGCCAAAGCCTTTCACAGGCCGCTGATGGCAATAAGGTGGCCACTAGTTCAGCACTACTGATGGGTACTACCAGCATTTTCTAGTTATCCACGTCCGTCCTCACAGCGCTTATCTGAGATGATTCTCTCCTTACTCTTACTATGGACTTATTGTCTTGTATACTGTGTTCTCAACTTTTGTCCTTGTAACAAAGTTCACTCTACTATGTTCAGTTAACTAGGTTATAAAGGACATAAACTAAACACAATCGGTGGTGCTTACTCACATATTTATTTGCTCAAATGTTTAAAAAAAAAACTTATGTCAATTAACATGGTATAAACCTTCTAAGGTAGGAATCAATTTACTAATCTTGATCATCTAGTGATAAAGATAGAAATTTATTGTTTTCAATATGCCTAGATTTAAATATGTACTTTAGCATATATAAAAGTCCAGGTATTATAATACTTCTGAAGTCACTTGGAATTTTATTCTAAAAGGGTCTGATTGTAAGAATACATCCAATTTCCACGAGTTTCTTTCTTAATTTTTCAACACTGAGTATGGTATCATCAGCCTTGAGTGAAATCTTGAACAGTTGACAAGAAATTCTTGCCTTTTAAAAATCTCACGATTTTGTGGAATAGCTTAGTGCTAGATATATTTCCCAGGTTTTAGAAAAGGTCCAGATGTATTAAACTTTTTAAAAATTAAGCTATTATTACCTAAACATGAACCAATAAAGTCAGTTCTCAGACATTATAGGTCACTGAATATTATTTCCTATGAGAGAAAAGTCAGTTGAGTTTTAACCAGAAACTTTACTGAAAGTCGATGCCACCTCTTTGCATTTATCACTGCCAGTCTTGCTCTGCATATTTTTTTGGTATTCGCCATGCATTGTTAACGGTGATTGTCATGTAATTAAATCACTGCTCATCACAAGAGCCTGTTTTTATGCTGAGATAAGCATCAGAAGCCTGCCTCAGGACCCCCAGATCAATAAAGATGTTCCCAGTAGGATTACAAAGAGACTGGGGTTGAGTAGGGCACCAGAATTAATTAGGAATGATTTCTCTTTTTCTTTCTACTTTCAATATATTTTTAATTGTTTTTCCATTTTCAATGGGCTCTACTCCCAAATTTTTTTTTCTCTTTCTTTTTAATTCTATACTGACGCTCATGCACTCTTGTCCAGAGGTCTATAGGAAGTAAACTCAAAATGTCTTTAACTTTTTCCATTACATCCCCAAACTCCAACATTTTTAGTGTTGGTGATCTCATGCTTTCATTATTTTCAAAGACATTTTAGATCTAGGGATGACCACCTAATTCCAGGCAGCAATTTGAACATTAAAATACTAGTTTTCAATTTCAAGTGGATTTCTTATTTCTGTTGGCATGCTCCTGACATGTGATATGAAGTTTCTAGAGGTTTCAGTATATTCTAAAAGGAAACAAAATCCAAATCAAACATTGATTAAAACAAAAACAAAAGCAAGATGTTTTGTGCTTCAATCAAATGGGACAATATCCTTGGGTGGGTGATCTGTGAGAGAAGTGGGGCATGAAGTCAGTTTCCAAGGGCAAACATTATGTACTAAATAAGAGGTGTGTCCTTGTATCAATGAGGGCACATGTTCTGAGGCTCAGGAAACAATGTACTAAAGGATAAATATACTAAAGGATCAATATACTAAGCAATATACTGAAGGATGGTGGTTTTGCACACTGAGTATGGTGTACTAAAGGACATATGGCCCAGAATCAAGGATTCTCTCACTTGCTCCTCATCCTCCCTTGAAGTGAATAATAGTTCTCTTCCCCAAGGTACACCATAGAAACTAGATCTTTTTTCCCCTAAAGTCATCCATAAGAATTAGAGTTATTACTGTAATCCCCTCCACCAGAATTCCCTTCATAGTTTTCTCTCTGGTAGAGGCCTAAGGCAAAGGACCCTTAGATGGAGACAGATGCACAAACTCACAGATTCTTGCCAGTCAGGAATTATAGCAACAAATAACAATATATGTGAGCATCTTTTTCCAGCGAGTGGAGCATGTTAGACCCCATGGGAAGTAGTTGATCCCAACCAACTTTCCAGTCCTGTATAATACTAGTTTCCGAATACAGTGGATTTCAGGCAAAGTACACTACTCTTTAATTCTAAGTACATATTCCCTACCTCAATCTGGAATAGTCTGTTTTCTTTCTTTCTCAGTGGCCATCTAATGTATTTTCTAATGTTTTTCTTGTTATCATACCTCTTTACAAAACATTTTCTGATCCCCACTACCATGCATACCCTTTATTTATTTCAAGTTTGTGTATCCCTTAGGCCCTTTCTGGTGGTGCTTGTATCCCCGTACACTTGATCAGAGGAATGTGTATACCTACTCTATCCCTTCTTGGACTGTGGCATTAAATATGTCTAAATGTGGAGGCTTGCAGATGGCTATATAGTAAGAGTGTTAGGTTGAAAGGAAAGAAACACCCCAAAATGCAAACATTGTCTAGTTTATTTCATTCATTAAAATTTATTCAGTAAATTAGTCAAGACTTATGACAGGTGGCTGTGTGCCAAGTCATGTTGCTGGGTGTGAATGAAAACAGAAAGCAAGTGCAATATAGTTCTGTCTTTTAAATAGTACAATTAAAAGTAATATTCAATACTTTACAATATTATCTGATGCTGAAATTTAGTATTAAATTTCTTCGTATTGAGATAGTAGGGACACCCTCCATGGAAAATGGAGTCCAGAGCAAGCCAATGGAGAGAGGATGTTTTCAAGACTTCTTTCATTTCATGACATGACAGGCTCTAAACAGTTCCTTATCCGTACATATCTCTGTGTTCAGATGTCCCTGAATCTAGAAAAAGAGCTATGTAATCATGTGACCAGAGCAACTTTCCTGAAACCTGAAGTGGCCTCATCTCTCCACTCAAGTGCCACTTACCATTTGAAGACATTTAAGTCTGGAAGATGGCAGATTTGCCATCAAAAGGAATTTGACTTTTCTGAAAAGTTCTGTGGGAATTCAGAATTTCATTATGGGCTCTCTGCAGTCTTCATATCTTTTTGTAGGCTCAAGTTGCCTTGCATTTTGTGTTTTTCATAAAATAAAATATTTTTGCTTCATAGAGGCTACCATGACCTTTGTGCTGTTTATTGCCTCTCTGGCTCTATTAAATCTCTGAGCTCTGCAGTGGGATTTCTAAAGGACACAGGCCTCAAAACCTGCCAACCTATCAATTTAGAGAGAGAGAGAAAAGTTTGTGTGCCTCACAGATGCTTGAGATTGTATTTGTGACTAACCTTCAGCACACACCACATTGTTCACTGAGAACCTAGTTCTGGCAGAGTTGAGATCAGCTGTCCCTTTCTCTTCTCCATCTTACACCTCTCCAAGTCTTGCATGTCCCCTCCAAATGGAATTGTTTCTTCTTTCTGCAAGCTCTCCTGTACCTCTCTCCAAGGACCACAATATAATGTCTACAACAAGCCACTCTCGCCCACTAGTGCCCATGAGTGGTTTGGGAGGTGACTTTCAGTGTAATGAGGTCTTCCTGCCACTGGGGTCCTAAAGAAAATTACAAGGAGACCAAGTATATCCTTGGAAACATCTGAATTCATACCAGATCCTCTCAGTTTACTGGTTTTGTTTATTTATAATGATTTGTGGTTTTAGAAATGCTGGCAAGTTTGAAACCACCTTCTTAGTCAATTTCTTCTGCAGTGTTCCTCTTCACACATGTACTAGTTGTTTCCACCAAATAACCAAGAGTATAAAATCTTGTGTATATAAGTTAAGTTACTCTGTTAAAAGGAAACCTTGCCTATTAGCTCAATGAGGTCTGTTGGGATTGTTAATCACCATGCTAAACTTTGCCACAATGTCAGTCATATGACCTAGACTAAGCCATCCTAATGTATCAAACTCTTAGCTGCAGTGATTAGATCTGCCTAGGCAACTGACCCAATCAGGACTGAATTGAACTAGAGTACAAGACAGTTTTTAGGTTTTGACTCAATTTTTTAGACTGGAAGTCCTACTGGCAGGTATCTAGTCTTCCACCTGAAAAAATTCAGTTTGTAGAATGAAATCCAACACAAATAAGAACTCTTGAGGTGTGAGTGCTTCTTGGCTCCACCTGGTACTGAAACAAGAGCCACTTCTAGCTATACCAGTTAACTAATCCAATAGGTTTCCTTTTCAAACAATTTACACTGTATTGGGTCTCTGTCACTAGAGCACAAATCCTAATGAACACATTTGATAATGCTGAAGTGCTTTCATCTAATTTGCAGGTCTTTGCATAAAAGACTGAATATTCATGTTTCTTGGGTATTTCTATTTCTTCTTTTTAGTTATTTCTTGATGGTATTTCCTGTATTTGAACAATTTTCTTTTTGCTTTGTAATAATGTTTTATATAAAGTGCTAGCCCTTTTTATGTCATATATGTAAGCAAATATTTTTTCCCAAATTGTCATTTGTCTTTTGACTTTGACAGGTGTGCTTGGCAAACAAACATGTTCCTTATGCCTCCTACTTTTGGCATTATGCTTTAAAAAGCACTCCCTAATCCAAAATTTAACATTCTCCACTCAAAATAAAGCTTAAAAATCAAAAGTGATCTTTCACACTGGGGATAATCATTCAGAAAAGTAAATAGAAAGATTACTTTTAAAATAACAACAAAAGCTATATAGTAACTAGAGTTTTATCTAACAGTGAACAGACATATTTGGTGGGAAATTTTTGAATTAAAGGACATAAGGAAATTTTTATTAGATAAAGTGGCATACTGGCACAAAAAATATGTTGGAGAAAAGACAGCCCTTTTGACAAACAGTGCTAGGAAAACTGGTTATTCATTTGTAGAAGGATGGGACTTGATCCCTATCTCTTACCCTGAACAAATGTCAACCTCAATTGGATCAAAGACACGGGAATTAGACCAGAAACTTTGCAAATGCTGGAAGAAAACATAGGGTTAACACTCCATCTCATAGACACAAGGAACAACAACCTTCTTGGTAGAACACTTACAGCTCAATAAACAGCATCACACAATTAAGAATGTGAAGGAAGAATAGAGTGGAAGAAAAATTTGTCTAGATACTCTTCTGGCAGATTACTATACAGAATATATAAAGTACTCAAAAAACTTATCAATTAAATGAATTAAATATATACTTAACAAAAGAAGAAAAAAATGGCTAGCAGTATATAAAAACATTCAACATCATTAGCATTTAGGAAAATGCAAGTCAAAACTACACTGAAATTTCATCTCACACCAATCAGAATTGTAGTCAACAAGAATACAAATAATAATAAATGCTGATGAGGATGTGAGGAAGGAGGAACAGTTTTGTATTGTTGGCGGGATTGTAAATTAGTATAACTGCTATGAAAATACATATGGAGTTTCCTTAAAAGACTAGGCATGAAACCACCATAGTTCCCTGTTATACCACTCCTCAGTAATTATCCTAAAGAATTAAAGTCATTATACGAGGTGATCTTGCATACCCATGTTTACAGCAGCATAATTCACAAAAGCCAAAATATGGAACCAACCTAGATGTTGGTCAATGGAAAAATGGGTAAAAATAATGTTGTATATATACAATGGGGATTTATTCCGTGCAAAGGAGAATTATGTCATTTTCAATAAAATGGATGGAACTTGAGAAGGTTATGTTAAGAGAAATAATCCAAACTCAGAAAATGAAGGGTCTTATGTTCTTCATTACGTGTAGAAGCTAGAGAGGAAATGAAAAGTGGGAGAGATCTTACAAAAATTTGAGAGATACCAGCATGGGGAGGTGGGGAGGGAAAGGGGAAATACTGAGGAAATACATTTTCAAATTATATTGTTATGTGCATGTACAATTATGTAACGACGAATCCAACTGTTATGTACAATCCACCAATAAAATCATGAAAAAGTTTTCAAAAGTCTGGGAAAAAAATAAAGTGGTATGTTCTTTGATGAAACAACAATAAACTGGATATTGGTTAATATATACTGAGGTTATGAAACACTAGATATTCTCTAAAGACCCTCCCCTCTGTGTTAGTTTGTTTTCTGCTGCTTTAACAAAATATGTAATGCATTGTAAAATATAAAGAAAAAAAGGTTCATTTAAGCTTATACAGTTTTTAAAATATATTTAGTTGTAGTTGGACACAGTACTTTAATTTATTTATTTATTTATTTTTTATGTGGTGCTGAGGTTCAAACCCAGTGCCTCAAACACTCTAGGCAAGTTCTACAGCCCCAGCCCAGCTTATACAGCTTCAAAAGCTGAGAGTTGAAGATTTGGCCACCCATATATTTGGCCACTGGTGAGGACCTCCTTCTGGCTATAACACGTCAAGGAAAATGAAGCAGACATGCATGGAAGGGGGCAGGAACACAGAGGTGGACAGCTAGAGAGATTTGGAAACTAATCTTGGTTTTTCTATAAACACTCACTCTCATAGGAACAAGCTTCCTGTGAAGACTGCATTCCCAGGGTGATGCCCCAATGCCCTAATTATCTGCGGATATGGCTTGGATCTAGAATGTCCCCCAAAGGCTTGTGTGTTGAAGCCCTGGTCCCCAATGCAGCATTGTTCAGAGGTGGGGCTTTTGAGAAGAAATTGGACCATGAGGGCTCTGATACCACCTGTGGATTAATCCGCTGATGGATTCCTAACTGAATGCACAATTGGGAGCGGTGCAAAGTGTAGGAGGTGGGACCTAGTTGATGGGCATGCACCCTTCTGAACTGTTTCCTGTTCCCTGCTCCACCTTCCTCTGTGCTTCTTAGCCACCTGAGGTGAGCAGCTGTGCTGGGTCACATCACCAAAGCCCATTGAAATGAAGATAGCCAACAACGGACTGAAGTCCCTGAAACTGAACCAAAATCAATGTTTCGTCCTTTAAGTTGATTTTCTCAGGTATTGTATCAGTAATGAAAAACTGACTACTGCAAGTCCCACTAAGTCTCACCTCTTCAGGTTCCACCGCCTCAACATCATCATACTGCTGCTTTCAGCACATGAACTTTTGGGTGGTGCAAACCAAATCCAAATCATAGCACAATGTATTATTAATATCTAAGTTTCTCATTAACTATAAATAATATTATCAAGAATATCAGAGTGGGCACATGGTGGGGTTAGAAGGTGAGAGAAGACAGAGGTATTGTTGAAAAAATGAGCAGGAAGAAAATCAAATCCAGTGGTAAGAGAGCACACGTGCCAACCAATGGATGACAGTAATTCAGGAACTGGGAATATTTTATACTATCTCATCCTAGGTCTCAAAAGAACAAAATGAAATCAAATGGAGATCTCTGTCATCTTTGAGTACTTCTCATGCTTTACTTTTATTTGCTGTTAAGTTGTGAGAAAGATATAGACCTATTTAATTCTGCTTCTCTCTACCTGTAGCTTTCTTTGAAAATAGTTGTTATCACTGGTAATAATACATTATAAAATTAGTTAATGTATCATCCAGTCAATGGTATGCCCCTTGAAGGCAGGAACTATACCCATCCACACCCACCCTTTTCATAAGCAAGGTATACACAGCAGGTCCTCAAGTACTTCCTTAATAAATCATTGATAATTACTAGACAGACAGACTCTTCTCACTTTTAAGATGGCAAAAACTCAGCTACCTACATCAACTTATTTTTTATATGTTCTCATTAGTTATACATGACAGTAGAACGTATTTTGACACATTGTACACAAATGGAGCATAACTTCTCATTCCTCTGGCTCTACGTGGTGTGGAGTCACACCAATAGAGTAATCATACATGTGTATAGGGTAATGTCTGTCTAATGTTACCATCCTTCCCATTCCCACTGTCTCACCCCTCCCCTCTCTGCCCTCTGCACAATCCAAGTTTCTTCTTTTATGTAAACTTTGGTAAGACTGTTTTCGCACTCTAAAACATCCAACTGGAACTTATTTTGAGACAATTTGCTATCTTCACAATATCAGTTCTCTCAACATTAGACATGACATACTTCATTGTTTTATTCAGGAAGATTCTGTTTTCTGTGGAGTTCATTCTCCTTTATATTTGTGGTTGCAACTGGATGCAACATCTTGGGAGGGGTGGGGTTCTTTTCTTGTTCTATTTTATAAGAACACATATTTGTAATATAGGAAGTTACTGGTACTTTACATATAGGGTTTTTTTTTTTTTTGCAGGAAGTACACTGGGGATTGAACCTACAGGTGCTTTGTTACTGAGCTACATCCCTAGCTCTTTTTTTTGAGAGACAGGGTCTCACTCACTTTCTGAGGCTGTCCTTGAACTTGCAATTCTCCTGCCTCTGCCTCCTGAACCACTGGGATTACAGACATGAGCCACTGTGCCCAGCACTACATATTTTTAATCACCAAGGAAACAGACAAGTTATTTTAAACACTTAATATTTAACCTTATTGAATTTTCTAGTTAGAGAATCAAGCTCCATAAGAGCCTCCTTTTTTTCAAATCCCTTTCATTATTAGAGCTATTATTCCATTTTTAATTTAATCAGTTATTTACACAAAAATTTTAGTAGCTGAATGGAATAACTGTGTTTCTAGACCTAAAGTGAACTTATTTTTTAATCATTTGACATGTGGCAGGTACTAGTCTAGAACAGAATTGTTGACAAGCTAAAAAGAAAGTAGTATCCCCTTTTACAAAGAGGTTTTTATCTTTCCCCTTAATTTTTCTTTAGACATAATATTTTCATACTTCTATGAAGTACAGACTAATTTGACATATGTATAATGTGTACTGATCAAACCAGGGTAATGAGCACTTCCATCTCCTCAAACATCCTAATAATGCTTATGAGTTGGGAAATTTCATACTCTTGCCATTATTTTGAAATATATCACAGATTGCAGTAACCAACCATTACTTTTTTGGGCCCAAGAAATCCAGAGCTAAGTCCACTTATGTTTTGGATTCTCTAACTTCTTTCTATTCCCCTACCTCTCTTTTTCGTCTCTGGTAACCACTATTCCACTCCATTATGCCATGGGATCAGTTTTTAAGTCTTCGCAAGTGAGTAGGAACATATCACTGGTTTTTCTGTGCCTGGCTTATTTCACTTAGCATAATGACCTCCAGCTTCATCTATGTTGCTGCGAATGATAGGGTTTCATTCCATTTACAACTGGATCACATTTCATTATGTGTTTGTGTATATACACGTATGTATGTGTACACATACACACACATAGCATTTTCCTTATGCGTTCATCCATTGAGGGACACCTTAGTTGTTTCCATATCTTTGCTATTATGCCACAATAAAGGAGAGTGCAGATACTGTGATTTCATTTCCTTCAGATCACAGTAGTAAAATTGCTGGATCATATGATAGTTCTATTTTTAGATTTTTGAGGAATCTTCATGATGTTTCTCATGATGGCTATACTAATTTACATTCCCACTAGAAGAGCTTTCATATGAAAAGTGATCTTAATTTATGTGTGCATATATATATATAAAAATGGAGGAGGAGAGAGAGACACGACAAAGTGAGGATTGAACCTAGAGGCACTGACCTATATCCACTGACCTATAGCCCCAACCTTTTTCATATTTTGAGACAATCTCACTAAGCTGTTTAGGGCCTGTGTAAGTGGCTGAGGCTGGCCTCAAATTTGTGATCCTCACACAGGCTGGCCTCAAATTTGTGATCCTCCTGCCTCAGGTTCCTGAATTGCTGGATTACACATGTGCACCACTGCACTCAGTTTATCAAATATACTTGAACCCATAATAAGACAAATTAGAGGGAATATGACTGGAGAAACAGTTGTGAGCTGAAATGTGAGCATCCCTGTGGGCACCTCTGATGACACACGGTGGCTTTCTGAGCTGCACAGAATGCCATGGAGTCTGGGCCTTTTAGGCTTTTCACAACACTATAAGCTCTCTAGATTACTGAATGTTTCTCTATGCACTGTTCTCTTCATTATGGTTTTCCTTTCATTCCACTGCAATGTAGGAAGAGGCTGTTCCTTAGGTGTTCATTTTGTAAATAAGATGGTTTATAAAGAAAGTAATAAAAGTCCCATCTATAGTGGTGTCTTGGACTCATTTGCTCTGATGTACAGAAGCACCTTCAAATTTGCTTCATCCTCTAAGATTACTGCAGAATTAATTACATGTACTTCCATGAAAAGTAAGTTATCAGGCTATCTTTGTTACTTTTTGTTAGTTGCTATGTGGGTTAAAAATTTATTCAGAAAATTATTTGGAAAATCATAGCTCCTTGACTTTTTTGTGATAGAGATCAGAATCTCTGATTCCGTGGAATAAAAAGATTTGATTGTGTATATACACACATTGAAGGAAACAAAATAAAGCATAAGAGCCATCTTACAGGGTAGCAGTGTTGCCTTGTCCCTAGGTGCTCAGGCACCCAACGTCTGTGGTTACCTGGAGGGGTATGGGCTCATCCCACTCTCCTTTCCCTGAGAACCTGGCAATGCTCTCCTCCTCGTGCTTGGGCATCTGTCATCCCTGCAGCCACCACACAATCATCCCTCACTTTCACAAAACCGATTTCTGTTTATGGAGCAGCTGGCAGGAGCATTCCAAGGCCAGGCGCTCCCTGAGAGGCAAGCCTGCTTCTCTCAGCTGTCAGGAGCTTTTAGAAATAACACCCTCCTCTGAGGAAGTCAGAATAGCAACAGGAAAATAAGTAAAACCTATTATAAAACAGTTGTCCAAGAACTTGGGCACGGCGCGGGGTAGAGATCGATACGCTGTGAAGGTTAAATCTATTTTCACAGTGTGTTCTATTTCACAGTTTAATGGTGTTTTAATGTGTCTGTCACTGAGCCCCTTCATGTTATGCAGGTAGAGCCTTTATAAAGGAGAAAGCACCCGGCTTTTCAAGCTTCACTGTAACATCTTATTTACCAGCTGCGATCTGACACTTTCTTTTCCCTTCCTGAGCGACAGCAGGTCTGGCTCTTCCCTCAACCCCTCTGGCTCTCTTTTCTCTTCTCTTTCTTACTCCTAATTTTGCAGGAGGCAACGTTGGGACCCTCCGAGTGACTCTTAGATATCTTTCTGAAAAGCTCTCCAGGGTAGATACCTGTATCAAAAAGGAAACGGACTGAAACATGCCTGACCTTGCACCTCGTGCCCTTGATTGGCGTCCTTCATTTTGTGGCTATCTCCAGCTGGTTCCATTCAACACCACGGCTGTCCTCTCTCTTCTGCCAGTCTCTGTGCTCAATTCCCAGCTTTTCTCTCTCTTCACACCCCAGGTCACTGAGCACGTTCTGATCAGGGGTCTTATTCCTGTCCCCTCCACCCTTTTCAGAGAAATCCTGATTCTGTATGAATTGTCACCCAAGAAAGGATTTCTGTTCATACCTTTTACAATTTATACCATATGATAACATGGCAAGTACCTTCATTTCCTAGGGCTGCCACAGTGAATTACTTCAAGCTAGCTGGTGTAAAACAATAAAGGTTTGTTCCCTCACAGATCTGCAGGCTTTAGGTCTGAAATGAAGACGCTGGCAGAGCTGTGTCCTTTCTGTGGGCTCTCTGGAAGAATCTGTTCAAATGTTTACACTTAACTTCTGGTGTGCTGGCAACCTTGGGCACGCCTTGGCTGATAGACACATCACTGCCTCCTTCAACACATGATACACCCTCTGTATATATCTGTTCTCTGTGTCCCTTCTTTTCCTATAAGGACACTAGCTGCTGTATTGTATAAAAGGCCCACTCTACTCCAGTATGACCTTATTTTAACTTAGTATATGTTTGAAGACTATTTCCAATTATGATCACATTCAGAGGTTCTGACAAAGATTGATTGTGATGGTTAATTTTGTCAAATTGATCAGGCCACAGATCCCTGATATATAGTCAGATATTCTTCTAGATATTTCTATTAGAATGTTTTTGGATGAAATTAATATTATATTGGTGGACTTTGATAAAAACATATTGACTACAGTATGTGGGTGGGCCTCATCTAGTTAGTTGAAGGCCTAAATAGAAAAAACCCCAGACTTCTGTCTTTGGAACTAGAGGGGATTCTGCCAGCAGAGGACCTTCACACTTGAACATCAGCTCAGGTATGATGGCTCACCCTGAACGTTCAGCATCTCTAGCAAACAGGTAAATGCAAATCAAAATTACACTGCAATTTTATCTCACCCCAATCAGAATGGTCATTAACAGGAATATGAGTAATAATAAATGTTGGTGAGGATGTGGGGGAAGTTACACTCATATATTGTTGGTGGAACTGCAAATTAATTCAACCAAATTGGAAAGAAGTATGGAGACTGCCCAGAAAACTAGGAATGGAACCATCATTTCACTCAACTATCCCACTCCTTGGTATTTATCCAAAAGAACTAAAATCGGCATTCTACAGTGACACAGCCACATCTATATTTATGCTACACTATTCACAATAGACAAATTATGGAACCAGTCCAGACGGCTATAAATGTTAACAGATTAATAAAATGTATATATACATAATGGAATTTTTCTCAGCTATGAAGAAGAATGAAAATATGGTATTTGTCAGTAAATGAATGGAAATGGAGAATATCATGCTAAGTGAAACAAGCCAGACTCAGATAATCAGTGATGGCATGTTTTCCTCTCATATACAGAAACTAGGGCAAAACCAGGGGGAAAAGGGGTGATACTGAATATTGTAAAGACAATGGGAAGATTAGTACAGTAGAAGGTGATAGGGAAAAAGGATAGGAAAGGGGAGGAAACACGAAATGAATATAACAAAATCATGCTTTGTGCATATATAAATACACCACAGGGAATTCTACGTTTATGTGAGTGTAGAAGCATCAATCAAAAATAAATGAGCAAAAGGAAGAACGATCAAGAAAGGAAAATAGGTGGAGGGAAGACAGGAGAAAAAGGAAGTGGGGAAAGGGAACTGAAATGGATCGAATTCCATGTACGTATGATTTTGTCAGAATGAATCCAACAAATGTGTAAATATAATGCTCTAAAAAGAAAATTACAGTGACTGGGGTGGAGGACTATAATCAGTCATGTCTATTTTTGAAAGTGTAGGCTTTGAATGCTGTGAGGCTCCCTGAGACCCTTTTAGGGTGTCCATAACGTCACAATTATTGTCATAATGATGCTAAGATATTCCTTGTCTATTTCATTGTATTGACATTTATATTGATTGCATAAAAGCAATGGGAAATGAAACTGATGTACCTTAACAGGAATCAATACAATAGCCCCAAACATTGTTTCTTTACATACCAGCAGGGAAATAAAAGGCAATTTCAATTAATAATGCCCTTGAGAGTGCAATAATAATTATTAATCTTATTAAATATGACCCCTTCTTTTGGCAAACTGGGAAGTTTACATGAAGCACTTGTGTTCCATATTAAACAATAATAGTGATATTGTAAAAAAAAATTACATTTGTATAATTATTTCAGTTACTAGCTGAACTATCTAATTTTTCCCTAGAAAACCATGTTTACTTGAAAAAAATAGTTGATCAAATAAAGCTATTCAGCTTTGGCTATTTGGCCTGCATTTTCATGAAAGTATACAAATTAGCCTGTCACTTAAAGGTAAACAGCTGACAATATTTGTTGTAAAAGTAAAATATAAACTTTTAAGAGGAAATTGGAATTTTATAAAATTTGTATCTTCCATTGTGAATGGAATGCCTCTCTGAAGAGATCTGTGGAGCTATTAAATGAATATGATTTTTTACTATATAAAAACATATCAAGATTGGAAATGCTTATCTAATATATTGAACAATTTTTCTCCAAAAGACCAAAGCAATGTGATACAAATTCGTGGATGGGTAAAAGTTCAATTTAAACTGAAAGCCAATGTAATGGATTTTACTGTTCATTCATGTAGTTTCAGTTTCCACATTGTGGCTCACTTTTAAAAACTATCATATGTTGAGTTTTGGTACCAACATTTCAAACAGGGTATTAAAATATTTCTCTGCCCTAGCTTCATATATGACTGCATATATGGTATGGTTCTACATCATGTACAATCAGAGAAATGAAAAGTTGTGCTCCATCTGTGTACGATGAATCAAAATGCATTCTGCTTTAATGTATACCAAAGCAGAATAAATAAAATTTTTTAAAAAGGAGATATGATATCAGTTATGTAGGCTAAGCATTTCTTTTTCTTGTAACATATTTTTCCCATGTTATTTTAAAAATTAGTTTTTTTATTTATTCAATTTAATGAGGTATAATGTACACATAAAAACTTTTCTTATTTTAATATAATTTGATGAATTTTGACAAATGGAGCCATCCATGTAATTACCATCACAATTGAGTTATTGAACATGTCTATTACTCAGAAAACTTCCTTTGTTACTCTCTAAGGTCAACGTACTACTCACTATATCCTGAGGCAGTTACTGATCCACTTTCTGTTGTTTCTTTTATTATAGGTTACTTTTTGCCTTTCCTACAATTTCATAAAATTGGAATACTAGAATTTGTCATCTTTGTTTTGCTTTTTGCTTAGCATAACATTTTTGAGATTTATCCACACTTTTCCATGCATTAGTTCATTCATTGATGGATAAGTAATGTTCTACTGTATGGTCATATCAAAAGTCTTTTATTGAGTAGTTTGATGCAGATTTGGGTTGTGTTCCATTGAGGGCTATCATGAATAAAGATGCTTTAAATGTTTGTATAAAAAAATTTCTCCCTTTCTAAACTACATTGCTTGGTAAGGTTAAATCTCCATGCACTTGAACCAAAGAAAAATATTAGAACATTTTACAAACAAAAAGAGAAGATATGCTTATATTCTACTTAGATAGTAAATGTTTGCAAAAATTATATACTACATTCTGCATCAATTATCTAAAAATATAGTAACCATCATTAAACATGCTATTTTAACATGTATATGGAGTAATACTACTCATTATTCTGGTTGTACATGATGTAGAATGACATTGGTTGTGTAATCATACATGCACTTAGGATAGTCATGTCTGATTCATTCTACTATCTTTCTTATTTCCATTCCCCCTACCTTCCCTTCATTCTGTTTTGTCTAATCAAAGTACTTCTATTTGTCCCTACCCACCCCACCCACCATTGGATATCAGAGAAAATATTTGGTCTTTTTAAAAAAATTTAATAAAGTTTATTGTATTGAATAAAAATAAAGTCCACAGAATTTTATAAATGCTAATCATGTCTTTCTTCAGATCTAATTTGTATATCAAAAAGTTCAAAATTACTACAGCTTCTTACTTATCTGTTTTGTTGCTGTTTTATCCTGTTAATGCTTTTTCCCTTAAATTATATCTTGTGTCCTATTAATATGACTATACCAGGTATCTTTTGTAATTTGATTTGTAAATATTTGCTGGGCATATCATTTTTATTTTTCTCTATGTATCTTTATTATTTTGATTTACATGTCTTTTAAGCAACTTATGGCTGGATTTTATTTTTGAAAATAAAATTTCCTAAGCTAATGAATAGGTTCAATCTATAATTGTAATTAGTCCTATGTTTTGATTTCTTTTTTTAAAATTAATTAATTAATTACTTTAAATGCATTTCAAGTCATAGTACATATATAGAGCTCAATTTTGGCCTTTCTTTTTATTCAATTGGCTTATTTCACTTAGCATCGTATTCTCCAATTCTATTTTACCAGCAAATGCCATAATTTCATTCTTCTTTATGACTGAGTAATATTCCATTATGCATATATACCACATTTTCTTTATCCTTTCATCTATTGAAAAGCACTTGGGTTGGTTCCATAGTTTAGTTATTGTGAATTGAGCTTCTATAAACGTTGATATGGCTGCGTCACTGTAGTATGCTGATTTTTAAGTCCTTGGGATATAAATGCAGGAGTAGGATAACTGGGTCAAATTGTGGTTCCAAGTTATCTGAAAAATTTCCATACTGCTTACCTGAGTGGTTGCACCAATTTGCAGTCCCACCAGCAATGTATGAGTGTATCTTTTTCTCCACATCCTCATCAACCTTTATTGTTGCTTGTATTCTCGATAATTGCCACTCTGACCAGAGTGAAATGGAATCTCAGTATAGTTTTATTTTGCTTTTCTTTAATTACTAGAGATGTTGAACATTTTTTCATATGTTTATTGACCAATCATATTTCTTCTTCTGTTCTGTTCTTTGCCCATTTATTGATTGAGTTATTTAACATGTACATTTTATTTTTTTTATTTTTTATTTTTTGGTACCGGGATTGAACTCATGGGTACTCCACCACTGAGCCACATCCCCAGCCCTATTTTGTGTTTTATGTAGAGACAGGGTCTCACTGAGTTGCTTAGCACCTCGCCATTGCTGAGGTTGGCTTTGAACTTGTGATTCTCCTGTCTCAGCCTCCCTAAGTGCTGGGATTACAGGCTTGAACCACCGCGCCCGGCTAACATGTACATTTTAAATACTTTCATTTCCAATAGAGTTTATTAACATATTATATATAGACAAAAGCTGTTTAAGGTTTTCAGTTTTTAAGAAGGTAATACAATCTGGCCCTGAGACCAAATATTTGGTCTAGACTACTACTCAATCTATAATAAGAAGTTAGATATTCATTTAAACTACAGTGTGAAGATCTATATTAAGAAATGTATTGCCAGGAATTAACTGGAGGGGCTGGCTAGGAGAGTGTGGTGTTCACTGGGAAGGCCCTCAGGAGCAGCAGCCTGACAAGGCTGGCAAGAGCAGAAGCTCTCCTCAACAGGCAGGATTACTTCTGTCCAGGGAGCTCAGCTCTGCATTTAAAAACCTTTCCTATAACTGAAATAAGCTCATTAAGATTTATAATACCTCAAAGACAGATTCCTAAGGATATTCTCTCCTGCTTTGAGTCAACTGATTAGGAAGTTCAATCACATTCACAAAATACCTTCACAGCAACATAAGATTAATGTTGGAACAACTGGAAACTATTGTATTGCCAGAATAAGTCATAAAAACCACATCATCCACTACTTGTTCACTTGGCACCCACAAATTTCTTAAAACCATACTTATTTTCCAACAAAGACTATAACAGAGCTATGCTTCTAGCCAACACTGCTATTACCTGCCTACAATAAAAAGCATGCCGGTGCTATCCCTGGAGAATGCAGCATAGCTGGGGATGGTCATGCTTCTTTGATATCCTATAACTTAGAGATTTTAATACAAAGTTAACTATCATTAATACATCTTATGTTAGATAAAGAAATGAGAGGAGAAAGCAAAAACACTTGACTAATTTATATGCAAACATATTCAATAAAATAATATAGTCACCAGTACTCTGGTCGCTATGAATACCATGGTCAAAACAGGTATTCATAACTACTTCTTCCGTTATCCATTCCATATTTCCTTTGTGCTCAATAAAAGCCTCTCAGAAGCTCCTGGTTCTTTGCCCAAATGGGTGACCAGCATATCACTCCTGAAATGTCTGAACTAATACCGAACCTGTCTGATCTAGATTGTTGTATTTTTCAACTGATTTTTATCATATGATGTGTGATTCTGGGATTTCCTCAACTCCAGTCAATCTCCTTTCACATTCTCTGTGTAGTATCAGCCTGATTTACAGTTGAGAATCCAGATCAATCACCCTAGAAAGTTCAAGGACCTACTTCTCTGCCTGTTGATCTAGAGGTATGAAGAGTCCATAGTGGCTTGGTGGCAGTTGGGTTATACTGGGCAGCTCTGTGCTCTTAATAGGATTGGGACTTAGGCTGGGTATGGACTTGCCTTCCCTCCTTGCAATACTTTTGTCAAATCCCTCTGAGGACTCACAGAATATGTGCTGTCTTGCATTTCATTTGGCCACCTAATTGCTGAGAATGTGTCTCCAAGGAATGTTCACTTGTTAAGGTGATGAATATAGAAGAGAGAGAGTTTATAGTCAGTTATATAAATGAGTTTGGTGCTACGTGGACACATAAGGAATGTATATAAAAATGTGTAAATCAATATGCAAATGGTGTTTGAACCACAGGACTGGATGAAAAAAGAAAAAGAAGGTAATATAGAAACTTTGATAATTGAAATGGGGTGTAGCAAAGATAAACAAACTAGCCAAGGAAAATAAGAGGAGCTTACCAAGATGTGGGAACATAATAAAATGTGTATGCTTGATTACACAAGTGTTTTGAATTTCATTTGTTTTTCACAAAGAGAAGCATGTTTTCTGCTAGTCTGATATGCAAACAGATAAGGAAATCATGTTGGAAAAGTTTATGCTCCAAACCAAATATTTGATATCTGCTTCAAAGAAAGGAGAATACAAGGAAGGGGTGACAATATTCAGGTCACCTCATCAGACAAAGAACCAGGATTATCTGAGAAGCTTTTACTGAGCACAAAGAGAATGTAGAGAGGATAATGGAAGAGGGTAGTTATGAATGCCTCTGTGACCATGTGACTGGTGGCAGAAAAGAGGACCTTAAAAGTGATGAATATTCCTTATTTTGTTGAATGCATACACGCATAAATTAGCCAAATACTTTAGAAGAAATTGTGCATTCATTCAGAAAACAATTATGTGAGTGACATTAATTCAGGCACTGAGAATATAAGCTTTAATTTCTAAACATCAGGAAATTAAAGATTTTGGTAAAAAAAATAGAAACTGAATTTAGCATTTGAATTTGATGGTGATATGGAAGTCAGAATTGCCAGAGAATCACAGGTTTGGATATAAACACCTTATCATAGGTTTAATGATGCTCAGTGAATGTGAATTTGGTAGAATTTAGGAAAAAAGAAAAAAAAAGTGGCCTGCTCATTTAACTCCTGAGACAGTTCTAAAACATTTTTTCTCAAATTGAGACACTTTTTATCACCATTTAGTACTTTCCCAGCAAGGTTATGAACCAGCTGCCTATAGAGCAAAAATATTACTATCCAATTAATATTTTGGAAGCTATGACAGATTATGCTAACCTCCTGGCTCAGCAGTCTGTTCTGAGCGTCTGATCGTACAGGAAGTGGGATAAGCACGGGGCGGGTCAGTTCACTGGGTTCTCACCACCAAGAGCAGAGGCCACGGACTGAAGTCTGTGAATCACAGAAGGCTGCAGCAGGGGAATTTGCACTTGAATTATGAATATTTAAACAGGCTTATTAAAACTGTGCCCACAGAGAGCAAAAGTGCATTTGCTTTTAAAACAATTAAAAATATAAGGGGCTGGATGGAACAGTCACTAAATGCATAAAATTTGGAATCTGAAGGTTCAGATTGAATCCCTAGCTCCAGCACTTCAATGCTACGTGCCATAAAGAAATCAATTTGGATGCTCTACATTGGATCCAGGCCCCCATATTTTCATCTATTCTCATTCTTTAGTCAACCAACGATGATAAAAGTATGGTGCCTGGACTGTTTAGATTCAAGCTCTGCTGTCTTGCTTACTCAATATACTTGGCATCTCCTTGCCTCAGTTTGCCCTTCTACAGAAGAGAGAACACCAGTAATAACTACTGCAAGGGCTTGTTGTAAGAGTTTTAGGAAAGTGTCAGGCACATGGTAAGCATCTGCTTTTTTTTCGTACTGAAGATTGAACTCAGGGGCACTCGACCACTGAGCCACATCCCCAGCCCTATTTTGTGTTTTATGTGGAGACAGGGTCTCACTGAGTTGCTTAGTGCCTCGCCATTGTTGAGGCTGGCTTTGAACTTGTGATTCTCCTATCTCAGCCTCCCTAAGTGCTGGGATTACAGGCTCGCGCCACCGCGCCCGGCTAAGCATCTGCTCTTAATATGATTAAATAGTGTGCCACGGCTGGGTGATAAAATGAAAGAGCGAGCCAGAGTCTTTGCCCACATGGAAACAAACATAACAAAAGGGGTTTTGTGAAAGTCAAACTCAAAACGTCAAATGTTCCCTCCCATATGTGGAAGCTAGAGCAAAATAAAAAAGAGGTAGAGAGGCATGGATAGGATAACAAAGAACCAATTAAATACAAATTAATAGACGAGCAAAAGGAGGTCTAGTAGTCAGCCGGGCGTGGTGGCTCACGCTTGTAATCCCAGCACTTAGGGAGGCTGAGACAGGAGAATCGCAAGTTCAAAGCCAGCCTCAGCAACGGCGAGGCGCTAAGCAACTCAGTGAGATCCTGTCTCTACATAAAACACAAAATCGGGCTGGGGATGTGGCTCAGTGGTCGAGTGCCCCTGAGTTCAAATCCCTGGTACCAAAAAAAAAAAAAAAAGGAGGTCTAGTAAAGGAGGGAAAAGGGGGGATCATAAACTTGAAATCAATTTCCATGCATGTATGTGTTTGTTGTAATGAACCCAAATATTATGTATAACTATACATCTCTCATAAAAATAGTTTCATGTGGAAACTGCAATATCAAAGAAGTTTTGATTGGCCAGAGAAAGCTTTTGTATAGCAGTGAACTTTAAGCTGGGATATGGCAGGTAGATAGGAATTAGGGACAAAAACAAAGAAAAAAAATATTATCAGTAGAAATGAAGAATATATACAAATATGGGAGGAGAGGAGGAACAAAAGTGGGGGAAGCAGGGGGAGTAAGAGGGGTTAAGGAGAAGGGGTTGACAAGAAGAGGTAAGAGAGGAGGAGGGAAAGGTGGGGAGGAGAGAAAGGAAAGAGGGAAGGGGGAGAGATCAAAATGTTTTCTTTCACGTCGTAAAGGAGTATTATGGTTTGGATATGAGGTGTCCCTCAAAAGCTCCTGTGTTAATCCAGGAATATTCAGAGGTGAAATGATGAGGATATGAGGGTTGTAACCTAATCAGCCCACCCTTGCTTGGATGTCATGGTAACTGTAGGCACTTGGGGCATGGCTAGAGGAGGTGGGTCACTGAAGGCATGCCCCGGCGTGATTCCTCTTTCCTGTTCCCCTTTTCCTCCCTCTCTCTGCTTCCTGACTACCATAAATGGAGGAGTGCTCCCCTACCATTCCCTTCTGTCATGCTGTGATATTCTGCCTCACCTTGGACCAAGAGCAATGCAGTCTGTCACCATGGACTGAACTTCTGAAACTGAGTCAAAATAAACTTTCCTGCTCTAAGTTGTTATTGTCAGGTGATCTGGTGATGGTGATGCAAAGCTGGGATAGGCTTGGCAAGAGTCCCAACAGGCCAGGTCACAATTGGCCTTGGAAATCAGGTTAGGGCTTCTGAACCATCTCCTGGGTGATAAAGAATGCAGGAGTGCATGATGGTATTTTCATTTTAGCAGCAGCACTCTGCCTGGGGGAACCTCAGAAGAATGATGCAACAGATACATGGCAGCAACTTTTACTAACTTGGGAGACATAGGAAGTTGGTTGGATTTGGGGGGTGGATGAGATGGGAGAAGAAAGTGAATTAAACTGTGGACCCACTGATTGGGAGTACAATGCTACAAATAAGTAGAACTCTATACCTGGCAGGAATAAATTTCTGGCTGGGAACATAAAAGAACAATTAGCATAGATAAGAGGAAAAGGAATGAGAAGGATGACCAGGTAGATACCCTGGAGGACACCATCCTTCATGGATGGGCCTAGGAGGAATATATTGCAGAAAAAAAGGAAATTAGAGCAGAGACATAGGAAGAAAAGCACAAGTATTCAAAGTCATCAAATATGAGAGAAGAAGGATTTCTTAAAAGGGGCAGTGAAGAATGGGAGTTCCTAAGAAATCAAGTATGTGATGAGCTTCTGTGACCTGGAGATAGCAGTGGGGTGATGGGTTGGATGGGAGCTATGGAGCTGACGAGTGAGTACAGAGAATGATAAGGGCCAACTTTGGGAGCTTTGGTAAGGGGATGTGAGAAATCGGAACCTGCAAGAGAAGTAAGGTCAACAGAATGTGCTGAAGACAAGGGTGAAACCTAAAAGTATTTAAATACCATGGATGGGGTCACAAAAGAGAACAAAGCTGGTTTCCAAAGTGGGAGGAGGTGACAGACTGTAGGGAGCAGTTCAAGAGATGACTTTTCAGAGCTGGGCTTGGTGGTGCATGCCTGTAATCCCAGCAGCTCGGGAGGCTGAGGCAGGAGGATCATGAGTTCAAAACCAGCCTCAGTGAGGTGCTAAGCAACTGAGTGAGACCCTGTCTCTAAATAAAATGCAAAACAGGGCTGGGATGTGGCTCAGTGGTGGAGTGCCCCTGAGTTCAGTTCCTGGTCCCCCTACCCTGGAAAAAAAAAGATGATTTTTCCACTCATCAGCAGGCACTAGTTCTTTTTTATATATGAAGTTTTCAAGTCATTTTCTTAACATTTTTTGACTGACAATATTAGTACATGTTGATGAGGCCCAGTGTGATGCTTTCATTTATGTATAAGTATATATTGGTTGATAATTGAACCAGGATAGTTAACATATTCATCTCAAAATTCTACTGTTTCCTTATGATGAGTACATTTAATATCCCCCTCTGAGGGCTGCAAGTCCAAAGCCAGGCTCAGCAATTCAGCTAGGCCTTAAGCCAGTTAGCAAAACCTGTCTCAAGTTAAAAAAAATAAAAAAGGGCTGAGGATGTGGCTCAGTGTTTAAACACCCCTGGGTTCAATCCCCAGTATCAAAAAAAAAAAATCCTGTGAGTTATATAATGTATTAATAACTGTTCACCCTTCTATGAAATAGTATACCAGAACTTAGTCCTATCTAAGCTGTGATCTTGCATCTATTAACTAACTTCACCCTGTCCCTTCCCTCCTTTCTCTTCTCAGTCTCTGGTAACCCCCAGTCTACTCTAAAATTCTATTAGATCAACTTTTCTAGATTCAACAATAAATGAGACCAGGGAGTATTTGCCTTTCAATGCCTGGCTAATTTTACTTAATATTCTCCAGTTGATCCATGTTTTGTGCAAATGATAGGATTTCATGCTTTCCTATGTCTGAAGAATATTCTAGTGTGTATGTACCACATTTTCTTTCTCTAGTTGTCCACTAGTGTGCATTTAGTTTGAGTCCATATTTGCTAATTGTGAATAGTGCTGCAGTAAACATAGGTGTCAGTTCTATGTGCTAATTGCATTTCCTTTGGGCATATACCCAATTGTTGGTTTCCTGGATTCTACACCAGTTCCATTTTTTGAGGACTCTCCTCATCAAAATGAACATAGCTTGATTCCATTTTGAAATGGTGAACTATGTTGGCCAGGTTCTTGCATGGGTCTGAAGGGAGGTTGAATAGGGCTGTTTTCCTTGAAATTTTGAAATTTCCCATGGTACCCCGTGTTTTACTGTCCCTCATTCCCACCACAGCCTTGTTAGCACAGAGCTTGGGAACTGTGGAATTAGCGTCAATAAATAGGATGTTTTCTTTCCAAAAAACTTAAATCCTTATAATTTCTCCAATTTTTAAAATGTTGTGGCTCAGTAAACACATACTTGGATTGGCACCATCTAAGGACCATACTTCGAGTAGCATTGATCTAGGGTTCCAATATAAATTCATTTTCTGACACTCCACTGCACATCATGCTTCAGAAATTGAAATCTTCATGACATTCACAGAACACATCAAGTTCAATAATGCTTTAGTTCTTTTTCAATTGTTCTACCTTCTGCATAGAAATGGTCCGTCTTTTTCTAATAGTTTAGTTGTTAATTTCAACACTGTCTCTTCATTACATTTCCTAATGACCCAATTTAAATTACCAACAATTTTAGTCATTCTCTGTTACCCTAACTTATATTCCCCAGCAGTTATTACTATTTAATATAGCCTTTCTCATTTATAAGTCTTCCTATTTAATATTTTGTATCATACCACTAATACAAATACCCCATATGATTAGTAGCCTTCTGTTTTCCATTACAGCTCAATGTCAAATAGTGGCTCACGTGTATCAAACACTGTATAAAACTTACTGGTTACATAAACATGCTAAAAAGAATTTATTCTATTCTTAAGTCTAGAATGGATAATAGCAAGTGCCAAAAATATTTTTAAAAAATAAAGGAAATGAAACTTATGAAAATGCTATCCAATAACTTTTTTCTTATGAATTAAAAAAGAAGGTCATGTTTGGCAATAATTTTTGCCATCTGAGAGATCAAGAGTGAACTGTGGGATCACATCTTAGAGACAGCAAGGTAGTGAATTCCTTAGTCTATTTTGTATGCTATTCGTTAGGACTTTTTTCTTGTCTAAGATTTCTGGCTCAAAGACAGAGGTCACTTTTTTTCTTTTTTAAGAATTTCTTACAAGGCTTGCCATTTATTTGAATTCAAATATCATATTTTTAAAAAATCATGTATATTTTAATGCAAATAAAGATTTGGCTGTTTCCTGGCCCTCAATTAACTGTTAGAGGGCAGGGGATCATAAGAGACCAACACCATGGCATGTTTCAGATCATTATATCTGTGACCTTAAAAGCTGGCTAAAGAGTTGATAGCAGAGGAAGTTAACCAATCTGTTACCATTGCCTCAACTACTTGAATAGGCACAAATAACTCACCTAGAAAGTGAGGTTTTATAAAAGAAGCTGAATGTGATCTTTGGTGGCTGTTTTTGGCTAGGTTCACTCTCTTAAACTCTGTTCTCCCACAAATAGATCCTGAGACCAGGATCAAGAAGTTTCCCAAGAGCACAAGTAGGGTAGTGGGTAAATGAAAACAGGGAACAGAGATGGAAACTAACAAACTGCATTAATGAGCATGTTACTGTTGCAAGTAACTGGAGCTTCATCTTGCTAAAGAATCTGGCAGGTGAGTGAGAGCTGAGATTTATACTCCAATTTTTATCCTTCATTGAATAGGAGTTCTGCAGATGATGTTAAAATCCCAGAGCTTCTGGTCTGCCTCACTTGCATGCTTAAAAACCTCTTGGGAAGAAGCTTGGATGTAGATGTTTGAGGTAGAACACCACTGGTGTATACTGTAATGGAGAGAGCTGAGGTTATGGGTGGGGCATAGCTCCAAAGCATCTGTTTCAGTTCTGTCATCAGTAAGGGATCCAAACAAAAACTCCTGAGCAAGATGTACGCCACTGAAGGTAGTTACAACAAGTCTCCTACATGGCTGGGAAGTAAAAATCTTTATGTCATGTCAGTCATCAATACTTGTCTCATTGCCAATTTCTTATTCCCATAAGATATCTCTCTCTCCCTACACCCACTCTCTTTTTTCCAAATTTAACTAATTTCTTTTATATCTTAGAAGTTTAAAGGAGAAAGTTTCATAAAAATCACATATTTCCTGGCTCCCTGGGATACTGAGATACCTACAGGTTAGGTGGAATTTGGATTATGTATGGTTAGTATTTTAAAAATGACTTTTTGTTGGTTACAGGAGCAAATCCATCTTATCATCTAGAAAGTGAATAACCAAGATGATTTTAGTATCCTCCCTCTTTTTATTTTAAATAAATTTGATTTTGTCTGACATACTCTGCCCCATTTTCCTTTCAAGACTACTGGTGAGGGATGAGCATACATAATTGCCGTTTATAGTAAGAGCTTAAATGGACACTATCACATGGCTTCAGACACAGAATTGAAATTTTCTTTGTGAGAAATACAATAAGAGCTGTGCACTGAAGATGGTCAAAAATGATAATTATGAATGTTATTTTTAAAACTCTGTAACAATTAGATATGATGAGATGTGGATGTTATCTGGTGTTTTAAGCCTCACAATATTAGCATTGTAGTATTAGCAAAATATAAGCATAGATTTAGAAACGTTTTCTAGCAACATTACTTTACCCAGAAATACAAAGTGAGTTGACCAGCCAATTAACATTATCCTAATTTGTCATCCTTTTAGCCAATGGCAGCAAAGATAGTGTTATGTAAGAATGAGGAGCATTTATAGAAGAGTTTGATACTGATGTCAATAATGTCCTTTTGCTAAAATTCCATCAAGTTGGCCTTATAAAATCAATAGGTGTGGTTTTCAGGAACTGCCCCCTTCAGTTCTTATATGATCCCTTCGTCAAAAGGGGTATTATAGACCTGAGGTGGCAGATCACACTGTGTGTTTTTAAACTACTTTTGGAAGGAGACTTGAAGTTCAGTGGTAAGTAAATAATTATCTTTGCTTAAACACTAAACCTTGGCCAGGCAGTTAAATACTGCAAACTTGAGGCAGAAGAATTTTTTCCAACTCAGTTATAGAGCAATTATTAGTATGATACTTACATTAACATCATATTTGCATAAGGACTTGAGTCATAGCCATTTTTTTCCTGCACCTTTCCATGGAAGTAAGAAGCCATAGTGACTGATAGCCATAAAGGCCATAACTCGCTCTCAGCCCCTCACATGACATGGTTGTATAGTCTAAGTCATGGTAATGTGGTTCAATCTAAGACTGGAGAAAACAGAAAAACTTGTCAAAATTTTCTATGTTTTAGGCAAGCTTATTTATTTTGGGGATACCTATTATGATTATGATTATTTACTTTTAACTTAAGATGAAATGACCTTTTATTCTCTGAGATTTAAGTTCTCTCTAAAAGAGTGATCAGGCTCCTGCTTCCTGTGGAATTCACTTACCCACCAAATATCACTGAGTGCTCTTCCATAGCAGGGTCTAGCAGGGCCCTAGAGCTACTTACAGAATGACATTGCCCTTCACAACCTTTATGTCCAGCCTTAGGTGGAAGCAAAGGAAAACTTAACATAAGAGTTATGAAAGAGGAGGAGCATGGGGCAAAACGTGCAAACCCACTAGCCTTAGCCATTCTCAGCCAAGCCAGAGCAGAGAGAAGCCCTGTGACATGGAGCCAGCAGACCGTCATCTACTTCCAGGTCTCTTCTCAAACTTACAGTAAGTCAGGACCAGGCACCCCAGTGTTGGGACTTGACTTTCTCCTTCTCTGAACCATCATTGACGCTCTGAATCCTACTTAATTTACTGTTTCTTTCCTAACTTTCACTTCATCCAGTAATTGCTACCCCAAAGCAACAACAAACCCATATATTAAGACCTTAGAAAGTTTTGTGGATCAACTCAAGAGTGAGGCTACCAAATACATTTGCATCAGGGAGCAGAATCTTGTGGTGAGTTGATAAAGGTATTTTTAGAAGTAGCCCTAAAATAAGGGGTCAAGTGCATGTTCTACTTCATCCAAGAAATTCCCTCAATAGGACATCCTCAGGCATTGTCCCTATAAATACATTTTTGTCCCATTAATCACAACACAAGCTTGTTGTTCAGTAATTAAAGACTTTATACCTATAGGGGAGGCATCAACCAATATAAATAAAGTCTTATTCTTTATGGAGTGGCTCTGGTTCTCTTTTTCTGTAAAACAGAACATTTCTCAAAGATGACAAATGTTCTGGGTGCTGAAAATATGTTAGACAACTAGAGAAGCAAGGTTTTTCATTTGTAGAAAGTATATTTTGATGAGGTAGGGGGACATTGCATAAAAAATTCATTAATAATTAAATACAGTGCTAAAAAGAGATGCATCAAGATTTGTAGGAAATTTCAAATGACAACTTTAGATATTGGCAATCCCCAAATTTGCAGCTAGCTAACAATTTTTTTTTAATCAGTGGCTTTAACTTACTATCTCTGAAATCATGAGATACATGGATAATTGTGCTGTCTTCTGAGATCTTTGAGAAATTTTTGAAAAAAAAATTCTCTTCCTTTTAGATACTAGACAAGAGAAAAATATTAATAGATTCTGAAAGTATGCAGAAGACCCAGGAGAAGGCTGTGCTACTTAAAGTTCATTTTCTCTGTAAAATCCTTATGTCTGCCCAGTATTTACTGAGGCTGTGCTTTCTGTCCCCACAGAGAGGCCTGCTGTCCAGTGGATTCTTGCCCAGCATAATCCTCAATTCTAATTAAGGTGTTTTGCAAGCCCACTTATCTGACATGAGCACACAGCCAATGATGAAGTGATGAGGCAGCCCCACTCTGAAATGGAACCTTTGTTTTGAAATCCAGTCTTTTACTTCTCCCTGTTGAAACTTCACTGCCTGGCACACAAAGGAAGCCTTGACAATTGCATCTCTGGCCCCAGCAGATGCCCCATTGGTTGTTGCTCAAATTGCTTCCTCTCCCCAGTCTATTCTGCCATAAGCAGGAAGAAAACCACCCCAAGGAGTAACTCATTCAGCCACTATTTTGACACTGCCATGTTGATTTACATTGAGGCTTTAAAAAAAATTTTGTAAATGCCCTGCAGAAGATTGATCCTTATCCACTTAGTAAATGGGAAAACTATCACATTATAAATATTGCAAATTGTAAACATCCTAATGTTCCTGTTGGATTTTTATTTTCCAGGATGATAGTCTTTTTTGAATAGAGTAGGCTTATAGGAGGTTTAACACATTGTTTTAAAGAATGACCCAGAAGTGGGGTAAAACAAAATTAGTGTGAACGACTTAAAAGCAGAGAGTTTCAGTGATAGAATTAAGCTTGGGCTTAACTGTTCCTATGCCAAGTTTACTGAAGAGAATTTTAAGGGACAAAAAGGTGAAGTGACTTTCTCAAGGCCATATAGACAATTAGAATTTTTGTGGGACAAGCGCCTCAGCTCTGCAATATATTTCTACCAGTGCATGGACTTTAAATATGTTGACAGTATGCTGATTTAAAAGACAAAATAAGCAAAATCACAGAGAAGTAGTACTATAGGTATTGTATTGAATTGTAAAGCAAGCCTTGGACCATGTTCTGTAATCACTCCATTTTGATAAGAAATGATATGTAACACACATCAAATTTTAAGAATGTAAAGGAATTATAGCGACAATTTAGATGATCCTTATATACATAATAGTCTGTAAAGAATACACACTGAAAAGAACATGATATGTGAGCACTTGGAGAACAGGGTTGCTCAGAGCACAGTGTATTATCAAGCTCCATTTTTAGATCTGAACTGGTTTCACATGTGTATACTCTGTGTAAAAGCATCAAACTCTTATCAGTTGTGCCTTTCTCTATGTTTCAATGAAACATTTAGTTTTTTTTGTCCCATAGGAGATAATCTTTGCCTGAATTTCAAAAGTAAGGTAGTTGAATATTAACATGTAGTTTTCAAACTTGACTCTAGGATCATGGGAAACAGTTGTCTTGGAGAACTGGAAAATCAGATTAATGGCTTAATTCAGGGGGTCATTATCTACAAAAGGGAGATAATAAGATATTTACTTCCTTGAATCTTAGAGGATGTGTGGAAGGCCTGTTGAAGTCCTCCTCATTAAAATAGGTGAGGAGAGGTTTAGTGGTGAATAAATGTGACCAATTTAGGGCAACATCTGCTCATCTTCAGCCCTGTGTACCTATAGTAGTATTTGTTAGAGGCAGATGCAGAAACAACTGCCCGTCACGCCCGTCAGCTGCCTCGCTCCTGGCCGCCTGCAGCCGCCCTGCACCCCGCTTGGTCTGGCCGCATGCTGGCCCTGCCGGAGCGCCCGACCCCTGGAGCACTTTCTGAAAGTTTCTCCTCACTCTCTCTCTCCCGCTTCTCGTGGCCACTGCCTCCCCCGCCCCTTGTCCACCGCCACCACCGGGAGCACCACCGTCAGTTGCACGCGCCTAATGCAGTACGCATGCCCCGAACACGCCAACATGGCAGCCCCCAGTAGCCGATAAGGAGAAACAGCGAACCTTCAACATGAAAACTGCCATGACTCCCAGCTCAGCCCGGAAGGACTATGACCTCACCAGCCTCACTTAACCAATCTCAGAGGACACTGGACTCTAGACCAACACCTCTTCCTGCCCCAGGCCCTTCCCTTCCTGCCTTAAGCCTCCCTTTTCCCGATGGGGGGGTACCCTTTAAATTCTGTAATGCCATGAGGCTCCAGCGCCATTTTCTGCCCGCTCAAGCCTGGTGACCAAGGGGGGAGGGTGGTCCGAGAGCGTTCCTCCCAGAATAAAGCCTGCTCCTGTCCTGTTTTACTTCCATCTGGTTGTTTGGCTTTACAAATTGGTGCGCAAAACCCAGGAGAGTTCTTGAACCTCCCGCTGTACTGACGTAGAGGCAGACTCTCCAAACCAGACCCGGAGCCGCTCTCCACCCTCCGGATCCACAAAAGTGAGATACGCTTCCCTCAATCTGTCTCCCCTGACTCCTCAGCTTCATTCCCATCCACACCAGTGGCTACCTGTAAGTCACACGTGTGCATAGGCCCCTGCCCGAGGCCACTTGAATTGGAGAGACGTCTCCAGTCCTTGTGAGCCACCCGATTCCATTTAGGCCCGGAGGAGTTTACAAGGACGCTTGAGCCCCTCGCTTGGCCCCCCATTTTCCAGTGGACTTGAATGGATTTTGGAACGCCTTTTCCCGTTCTTGCCCACTTTCGTGAACACTGAGGAGCCATGGGAAACACCAGCTCTTCTCTAGACCCCACAACTCCTTTGGGCTGTCTGTATTGCAATTTTGAGGAGCTAGGATTTGCTGAGGACCTATGCTGTGAGCGTCTGATCCTCCTTTCCACTGTAGTCTGGCCTCAGTATGGCTTAGACAATGGATCAAAATGGCCTCCAGAGGGAATTTTTGATTTTCAAATCCTCACTGATTTGGCTAATTTTTGTCACCGGACAAGGAGATGGACAGAGGCTCCTTATGTTCAGGCTTTTTGGGAAGTATGCTCTCACCCCAACCTTTATTCCACCTGTTCTATCCTTCAAGTTATCCTTGCTAGAGAAAATCCCACACCCCCTTCCCAATGTTTTTACCTGTCTTCTTCCTCTTTCACTGATCTACCTGAGCTGCTCGCAGCCCTACCTGTCCACCATCCCCCTCTTCCTGTAGCCACAGCTCCTGCCCCTCCTACTGCAGCCACAGCTCCTGCCCCTCCTCCTGGGAACCTGCCCCCTCCAATGGATCCCTTCCCTCACCCACTCCCCTCTTCCCCTGTTAGCGCCCATACCTGTTCCCACCAGGCTCCCTTGTCGGCTGACCCTAAGCTTCTCTGTCCCCTCAGGGAAGTGGCAGGCGGTGAGGGAATTATTCAAGTTCATGCTCCATTTTTACTTCAGGACCTCTCCCAGATTCAAGAGCACCTTGGGTCCTTCTCTGCTGACTGTTCTACTTACATTAAGGGATTCCACTCTCTCTCTCAGACTTACAATCTTACCTGGCATGATGTCTATGTTATTCTCTCTGCCACTCTTACCTCTGATGAATGCTTTCGCATCCAGCAGGCTGCTCAGGACCATGCTGATCAAGTTTGTTTAACAGACATAACTCTTCCTGCAAGTGAAGCTGCTATTCCCCTAACTGAACCCAACTGGAACTATCAAGATGGCCAGCAGGGGCGCCATCACTGTGCCTGCATGATTCAATATCTAATAGCAGGCATGCAAGCAGTGTCTAATAAAGTAGTTAATTTTGATAAGCTCAGAGAAATCACCCAGAATCCCAATGAGAATCCAGATCTATTTCTCAACTGCCTTACAGAGGCTCTTACCAAATATACTAAGCTGGATCCTGAGTCTCCCTCTGGGGCTACAGTGCTAGTGACCCATTTCATCACCCAATTGGCCCACAACATTAGAAAAAAGCTCAAATGAGCTGAAGAGGGCCCACAAACCCCTATCGGGGACCTGGTAAAAATGGCCTTTAAAGTCTATAATGGCCGAGAGGAGTCAGCTGAATTAGCCAGGCAGGCCCAATTACAGAAAAAGGTAACACTCCAAACCCAAACCTTGGCAGCAGCCCTGAGGACCACGGCTCCAACAAGAACTTTAAGGGGGAACCTGAAATCCCCTCCGCCGGGGGCTTGCTTCAAATGCAGATGTGAGGGTCATTGGTCCCGCCAGTGCCCAAACCCATGGCCCCCTCCTGGGCTATGCCCCACCTGTGAGCAGACAGGACATCGGAAAAGTGACTGCCTCATGGCTGGCCCTTCCTCAATGCCTCTATGTGACCAACCAGGCAGCGCTCTCTCCTGAACTCTTGGAGTTTGCAAAGGACTGAAGCAGCCCAGACTCGGGGACCCCCATCACCCTCACCAAGCCCAGGGTAATGCTCCAGGTAGTGGGTAAGTCCATAACTTTTCTTGTGGACACGGGGGCTACCTATTCTGTTTTGCCTGCCCTCTCTGGGCCTTTGTTTCCTTCCCAGGTCTCGGTTATGGGGATTGATGGCCAACCCTCCTCCCCAAACCGAACTGCTGGGCTGGCCTGTGCCCTGGAGGGACACCCTTTTACACACTCCTTTCTTGTTATTCCATCCTGTCCAATTCCTCTCCTAGGTAGGGACATTCTCCAATTATTAGGGGCCACTCTCCAATTGCATCCCCAAAATGCCACCACCCAGTTTCTCTTACTTCTAATCTTCACTCTTTCTAATGACCTGACAGCACCCACTACACCATTACCCCCAGACCTAATTGATCCCCAAGTCTGGGACACCTCCAAACCAGTCATAGCCTCTCACCACAAGCCAGCCCATATTCAGTTAAAGCCGCACACTAAATATCCTTCACGTCCCCAATTTCCCTTCTCCAAAACCCACAGGGAGGGACTTAAACCCATCATAGACAGACTACTTGCTCAGGGACTCCTCATCCCTACTGACTCTCCATGCAACACTCCCATATTGCCAGTACGTAAGTCCTCAGGAGCCTATTGCTTGGTTCAATCTCCGCCTAATTAATGACAGTTATTCCCATCCACCCAGTGGTTCCCAACCCTTACACTCTCCTCTCTCATATCCCCCCTTCAACCACCCACTTTACTGTCCTAGATCTTAAAGATGCCTTCTTTACAGTGCCCTTGCACCCTGACTCTTATTACCTCTTTGCCTTCACATGGGAGGACCCTACCTCTTTAAGGTCCCAACAGCTGACATGGACAGTTCTACCTCAAGGCTTAAGAGGCCTCCTCACCCAACTGATTGGACCTTCCTACAAGCCAGTGGCATACCTGTCTAAGCAGCTGGATGCTATAGCTCATGAATGGCTGCCATGCGTCTGGGCACTGGCAGCGGCAGCAGAGCTTACTAAGGAAGCCCTCAAGCTCACCTTGCTCCAACCAGTAACTGTATTTTCTACCCACAGGCTACAGGACCTCTTAAGTCACAAAGCTCTCCCACTTCTAAGCCCTTTGAGAATTCAAGAATTTCACCTTCTCTTTATAGAGAACCCCAACATTACCCTCTGTCATTCTTCCTCCCTCAGTCCTGCCACACTCCTCCCACTATCCTCTCCCGCTTCGGATGCTAATCATTCCTGTCTGCAGATGTTGGAGGCCCTGCGATTGCCTCACAAGGACCTCTTTGACTATCCGCTCTCCACATCTGACTTAACCCTTTTTGTGGATGGCAGCTCCACGATGGGTCACGATGGACGCCGCAGAGCCACATATGCAGTAGTCACCACTGCCTCAGTCTTAGAAGCCAGCTGCCTTCCTGAAGGAACCACCTCGCAAAAAGCTAAACTTTTTGCACTCATCAAAGCTCTCACCCTATCCAAAGATAAGCAAGTTAACATTTACACAGACTCCAGACATGCTTTCCTAATTGCTCATTCTCATGCAGCTATTTGGAAGGAGCGTGGATTCTTGACCACAAAAGGGTCACCAGTGGTCAATGCCTCTCTAATTTCCAAACTCTTAGAGGTGCTATAACTGCCCTCATGAGTGGCTATCATACATTGCAGAGGACATCAGAATTCCTCTGACCCCATAGCTATGGGCAACAACAAGGCAGACTCTATAGCACGAGGATTAACAGCTGAATCCTCGACAGCACCTATCCTATTTCTGTCCACCACTACTAAACCCAATTATACCCCACAGGAACAACAGGACCTGATAACCCAAGGTGGTCATCTCAGAGAAGATGGCTGGATCTTCCTGGGGGATCAGATTGCCCTCCCCAAATAGCAAGCTTACAGTTTATTGACAGACATTCATAACTCTCTTCATATTGGCCCCAAACCCCTTTTTCAGTTTTACAACCTCTCTTCTACTTCCCAGGAATGAGAACTACTCTCCAGCAAGTCCACTCTGCTTGTTCCATCTGCTCTACTGTGTCCTCACAAGGAGGCATCAAACTCAAACTCCCCACGCACCAGATGAGAGGTAACCAACCGGGTGAAGACTGGCAGATTGACTTCACTCATATGCCTAGGCACAAAAAGCTTCACTACCTACTCACTATGGTTGATATTTTTTCAGGTTGGATAGAAGCCTTCCCTACCTCCAGGGAAACTGCTGACACTGTCGCCTCCATCCTTGTTGAGCAGATTATTCCCAGATTCAGACTTCCTGTCTCCATCCAGTCAGACAACGGTCCAGCCTTCACTTCTCAGGTTGTTCAACTAGTCTCCAGAGACCTCAACATCACTTGGAAACTCTACATCCCCTACCGACCCCAATCCTCAGGTAAGGTCGAAAGGGCCCATGGCATACTCATGGATCACCTCACTAAACTTGCCATCGAACTCAGGCTCTCCTGGCCCAATCTCCTGCCATTGGCCCTCACTCGAATTAGGGCAGCCCCCTCTGGCCTTAGCCCTTTTGAGTTGCTCTATGGACGCCTTTTCCTAATCAACCAAAATTTCCCAACCAACCTCCCTCCTCTTGTGTCCTACCTGCCATATCTCACCCTCTTACACAAGCTTTTAAGGGAACAAGCAGACTGCTGCCTTCCTGCATCATCTACAGCCTCAGACCCAGCACATCTACAGACCAACTCAGATACTCTTCAACCAGGTGACACAGTCTTACTTCAAGAGCTGCATCCTCAATCATTGGAGCCCCGCTGGACGGGACCCCATACAGTCATACTTACCGTGCCAACAGCAGCCAAGCTTCTAGGCCACACCCCATGATACTGTGTCTCCCGCCTCAAAAAGGCACCTACCCCCAATGCTCAGCCTTGGACTTCCAACATGCTGGGGCCCACCAAACTCAAAGTTTCTCGACAACCCTCCTCTGCTAATCAGTAATCTCTCCCAAGCCTCTGTTCCTACCCTCAGGTGGCGCCTCTTCATTCAAGCAGCATGACTGACAACCAGATGCTTCCACACCCACATCTGCCTCCCTGCCTGACCAACACCGGAGCCATCACCTCCTCTCGACGCCCCCAATCCTGCACAAAGTAGCCAGACAGAATCTGCTGTCCTATATCACCAAAAAGGCTGGGATGTTAGGTTGGATCAAGGTCCAAGATGTTCAATTAAAGGGACCAGTCAGGGCAGTTGCAGTCAGCAGCTGCGAAAAGGAGTGGCTAGCCAGACGTTGACAGTCACCAGTAGACATGCCTCCTGTCAATCAGCGGGTTTTCCTGACCTATCCAGAAAGGACTCTGGCCTTTTCTTCCTGCCCCCAAGCTCTCCCCTTCCTGACCGGGCTTTTCGAATTCTCCCTACACCGGAGCCCCAGGGCCATTTCTCTTGGATGACTCTCATGGATGGGAGGATTCGGCCTGAGAGCATGTATTTTCAATAAAGCCTTGTCAAGTGGCTTTAATTCATCTCCTTCTGGTCGTCTAGTCTTTACAGTATTAATATTAACTTGCATAATCTATAATTTCTCCATCTACCTATACGCCCTTCAGAAATAATTCTCCTATCTGAAGCAATCGTTAGTATCTTGAACTATCAAATACAATCTGATTCAATTATTCAAGTGTTATTACTTTGTATTTCTCTTTAGCATTTTTTTGTCAAAGCATGTTACTGAAGATGAGTTAGTGGATGTTGGTTACTGGATGTAGTATCTTTAAAATATGGCCGCTAAACTCCTTGAAGTTTCTTCCCATTGAGAAGTTAGGGATATTGTCCTATACAACGAATAAGAGTGTATTTATGGTCCTTAGACTAGTAGAGTACTGTGTGAATTGGGAGGCTGAATCATAAGATGTGGGGCAATTTCTAATTTGTTGGAATGCTTGAGTTTGGGGTCCTGAGCTGCTATATAGGAAAATTAAGACTACTATGCTGTGAAGAAACCAAAGTACATGAAGAGTCATGTCTTTTGTCATTCCAGCCCACATGTCAGACATACAAATTAAGCAGTCTTTTGAAAATTCAAGTCCCACATTGAAGTCCTCACAGGTAAGTCTCCTGATGTTGAAGAACAAAGTAGTAATCACCATTGTTTCCTCATGGAATTTCTGGCTTATAGAATCCCTTGCCCTAATATAATAACTATTTTAAGTCAGTTTTGAGATAGCTTGTTATGCAGCAATTTATCAAAAGAAGAATATAAGGAAATGTGAAAGTTTAGTTGACTTAAGTGTCATTCTGCTAAAGGGATGGTGCTTGCTTTGTATGTGAAATAGTGAGCTGTGGACTCCTGACATGTGAAATGAAGTCACATGAGGTTGGCAGTGGGGAGCTATGGGTCTCGATGACACACATGACTCTTGAGTCCAAGCCTTAGTTGTGTCATTTGCTAGGAGAGGGCTTCTGACACTTTCCCTAGAACCATCCCAGAGTTGTTGTAAGAACCTTGATAAAGCTTATGCAAGTGCCTTCTAAACTATAAATCATTACAGAAGCAGTAGCTATTAAGAGATGTGTTTTCTCCTTGGTGAACATTATTTCATGCTGATATTAACAATTGCTCGTCTTCTAGCCCAGTTAAGTGTGAGCAACCACAGGAATATCTGGAATGATTGGCCTTTTGAGAGGTACCATCATATTGGCCTCTCAATATAAACCTGTAAGCCACTGTTCATTGTCCATTTTGAGTCTGTTTTTATGACAGCATTTGAACTGCAAAATGAGTGTAAGTTCTGGTTTGAGGAAGCAGCAAACGGAGAGGTAGACGAATAAAGGCAACTTCTTTGTACTTGAACCACTTCTTGTCTACTTCATATTTTTACTCCATGGTAAATTATATCTGCAGGACACTTAATAGAGAAATGGCATTTCATGATTATAAGAAACTATCTTCTGTCACCAACATTTCAAAGTTAGGAAGTTTGAACTATCCAAGCTAAAAGAGAAAATTCTCTCATTGCATAATTAATGGCATCTCTAAATTTACCTGACCATCTTCAAATTCAGCTCATAAGGATGAAGTATACCATAATCTGATCATTTCCCAATTTGGTTCTATTGTAAAATGGGTTAACATTCCTCATTAGGAGAACTTTTAATTAAATATTGGGAGCTTGCAGTGTAAGGAGACAGTTAGGAGATTGCCCCAATGTTAAAGTAGCTTTGTCAGGATGTAGGAAATCTAAGTTCTATTATACATAATGGAACTAATTCACAGTATAAGGTTAAATTTGGTCTTGTACATTCTTTTTTCTCTTCTAACAGTATTGTATTTTCATATGTCTTGTTGAAGTCCTCTTCCTGTGTGGATGCTGGTTTACATCCACCCCCACCCTGTATCTCCTAACAAGCTCCTTGGTGCAGCTGGAATTAATGCTTCCTGTCGTTTTAAATAATGTGACATTGAAATACAATTTTTTAATGTGCTGGCATTTAACATGCCACAATATTTCAGTTATTTTACATTCATTTGGGTGCACTAGTGTTATTACAGCTGTTATGAAATTCTGACAAAGAGGTGCATTTCTTTCTTCTGTTCCACCATAATTGCTTTTTGCTGCATCTCTGAACCGTAACCATGGCGATCTGCAACATTCATCAGAGGACCTCTTGTTATTTCCCTCGTGTGAATGAAAAACAAAGTGATATAAATACTAGAAGTTTTTAAAAGGCAGCCTTTTTTTCTCTATTTTTTAAATTTACTTTTTCTTTTGTTTTAATTTTCAAATGTTCAGGATTTATTGGGAGAAAATTAAGTTGCCTAGTTTCATTTATCCTTTACTTTTTAAGAGAAAAATTCACTACACAAGGTCTTTCTGTGGAAAGCAGAGACAGAACTTAAGTCAGATCCCTTAGGAAGAAGGAACTGTTGTCATCAATAAAAAAAAAGAAAATAAAAGGTTTAGTCTTCTCTAAATTTGACTTATGACAAATGAATCCTTGTTTGAGCCTCTTCATGTGGAATATCATTACCATATTGAAAGCATTTTACTGTTGTTTTGACTCACCCTTCCTTTTGAGTGAAGAGGTTGAAGTGACCATAGCCTGGTTGCACTTTTTATTGCCAGAAAGATGGCAATCTGGGAGGATGTCAGGAGGTCAAACCATTCTCAGTTCTCTGTGCTCTTCCCCACTCTTCTTTATACTTCTGTTTAGT
>CM053401.1:122987707-123105662 GCA_028644305.1 Xerus rutilus | reverse complement strand
CCAGCAAAGCTATCCTTTAAAAATGGAGATAAAAAAATACTTCTGAGACAAACAAAAATGGAGAAACTTCCTGACCACCAGACCAGCCTTACAATATATGCTTAAGGGAGAACTACATTCAGAAGTAAAAGAAGGATAACTACCACCCTGAAGGCATTTGAAAGTATAAATCCCGCCAGAGGAAAACATGCATAAATGATATATAGGAAAGAACAAACATCCTTATAGTAAATCAGGACAGAACAAAGATGAACAAAGAGGAAGAACAAAGAATTTTCAAAATGACCAGAGTAAAATCAAAGTCAAGGAGAAAGTCCATACCTGGAAATAATCTTGAATGTAAACATAATACATTTTACAGTTAAAAGATACAGACATAGAGGCTTAAAGGATGGCAGAGTGTATCTAAGCAGGAACCCTCAACTCCTCCACAGTCCAGAAACTAAGCAATGAAGGAACAGCTAACCAGGAAGACAAGTGACACAGTAAACACTCTAAAACTTAATATTGAACAGTTTGAGGCTTGAAGGAACTTGGAATTTTGTTAATGTAGCAGAAAATGACGACAGAATTTCTTGACAAAAAATGGCAGGACACATTGAGAGGCAAGTCAATAAGACATTCTTCTGATATTTCACACAAGATCCTAAAATGAACTAAAAGATATAGGAATGGACTAAGAGAAAATACAGAAAGAAATACCATTTGAATGAAAAAGAACCAAATATAAATCCTGGAAATGAGAAGCTCAATATATTAAAATAATTCAGTTGAAAACATCACCAATAGATTAAAACACATAAGACAGATTCTCAGGTCTCAGAGACAAAGTATAGAGTCTTGAAAATAAAGCCCACAACACAGAAAAGATGCTAAGAGACTATGACCAGCAGAGAGCCAATCTACGAGCCACTGTGGGGCTGCAGTGTGGCACAGAAATGAAAACTGGAAACCCAGATCCATGAGTTTGCAGCTAGGTCTGCTTGGACCTGTTTGAGCCTAGCTAGGACTTGGCTGGGCCTAGCAAACCTATGGAAAGTCAGAAACTGGAAGTATTTCACCCAGAGGAACAAAGGTTCGAGAGGCTGGATTCCTGCAGCTCAGGGGCTGACAGGGCCAGATATAGTGGATTGGGAGGTTGGAAGAGTAGATGTGAGGGCATTTGGCTCTCAACTTGCCCAGGCATATGGTCTAGCCCCCACTGGCTTCCTGGGGCCTCCATAGGCCAGCACTTGGTGAGTCATGGGCTGCCTCCCCAGTCCAGTATCCATGAGTTCCCAGGTCCTTGAGACCCACCTCCCTTCTGGTGGGTTAGCATCCACAAATTAGAGCATTCAGCCTTTAGTTTTGGGGGATTGGCTTATTTCACTTAGCATGGTATTCTCCAGTCCCACCTACTTACCAGCAAATGACATAATTTTATTCTTCTTTTTGGCTGAATAATATTCCATTGTGCATATATACCAGATTTTCTTTATCCATTCATCTGCTGAAGTATACCTAGGTTGTTTTTAGAGCTTGGCTATTGTGAATTGAGCTTCTATAAACATGGAGTGGCTACATCACTGTAGTATGGTATAGACCAAGGAGTGAGATAGTTGGGTCAAATGTTAGTTCTATATATCAAAATGCATAAATACATTCTGTCATGTATAACCAATTAAAACAAAATAATTTATAAAAATTAAAAAGAAAATAAAGTTGACAATGGAGGAAAAAATGTTAAGAGACCATGAACAGAACTTCCAAGAAATATGGGATAACATGAAAAGACCAAACTTAAGATTTATCAGGACAGATGAAAGCTCAAAGATACAAATCAAAGGAATGCACAATCTTTTCAATGAAATCAGATTTCCCAAACCTTAAGAATGAAACAGAAAACCAAGTAAAGGAGGTTTACAGGACCCCAAATACACAAAATTACAACTGACTCACACCAAGGCACATTTTTATGAAAATGCCTAACACAGAGAATAAGGATTTAATTTTAAAGTCTGCCAGAGAAAAACGACAGGTCAGAATTAGAGAGAAACTAGTCTGAATCTCAGTCAATTTCTCAGCCCCAGATCCTTACAGCTAGGAGGTCTTAGAAGAATATATACCAAGCCCTGAAAGAAATTGGTTGCCAGCCTAGATTACTAATACCCAGCAAAATTAAGCTTCAGAGTTGATAAAATGAAAATATTTCATGATAAACAGAAGTTAAAACAGCTCACAACTAGAAAGCCTGCACTACATGTTATAGTTTAGACGTGAGGTGTCCTCCAAAAGCTCAAATGTTAGACAATGCAAAAAGGTTCAGAGGAGAAATTGTTGGGTTGTGAGATTCTTAACCCAATCAGTGAATTAATCCCCTGATAGGGATTAACTGATTGGTAACTGAAGTGGTAGGGTGTGGCTGGAGGAGTTAGGAACTTGGGGGCATGGCTTTGGGGGATATATTTGTATCTGGCAAGGGGAGACCACTCTATCTGCTCGCTGATCATCATGTGACTTGCTTCCCTCCCCACACTCTTCCCTGTGATATTCAGCCATATCTGGAACTCCAAGGAATGGTGCTGGATTTCTGTGGACTAAGATCTCTGAAACTGTGAGCTTTCAAATAAACATTTCTTCCTCTACAATTTCAGGTTGAGTCTTTTAACCACAGCACCAAAATATCCGACTAAAACACTACAAAACATACTCAATAAGATATTTCATGGAGACACAAAAAATAAAAGTGAAAACAAGCAAAAGATGTAACTACACTAGAATAATAAAGAGAAACTAATTCAAATTAAGAACCAGAAATGAATCAAAATGACAAGGAATGAAAATAATATCTCAATAATAACCTTGAATGTAAATAGCCTAAACTCTTCAATCAAAAATATAGGCTGGCAGATTGAATTAGAAAACAAGACCCAACAATATGCTGTCTCCAAGAGACCATCACATTAGCAAAGACATTCACAGGCTGAAGGATGGAAAAAAGGATCTCTCTCACATGGATCTCATAAACAAGCAGAGGTTTCTATCTTCATATCAGACAAAGAGACTTCAAGTCAAAGTTAATCAGAAGAGACTAAGAAGGTCATTGAATACTCCTTAAGGGAATTACACATCAACAAGACATAACAATCATAAATATTTATGCCTAGTGGAGCACCTACTTACATCAAACAAACCCTTCTCAATTTCAAGAATCAAATAGAACACAACACAATAATACTGGGAGACTTTAAAATTCTTCTCTCATCACTGAATAGATCTTCAAGAAAAACTAAATAAAAAAGCTATAGAACTAAAAAATGCAATGAATAATTTAGACTTAACATACATATATAGAATACTTTCTTCTCATCAGCATAAAGTTCCTTCTCTAAAATAGACCATATCTTAGGCCACAAAGCAACTCTTAGCAATTACAAAAAAATAGAAAGAATTTCTTGCATTTTATCAGATCATAATGCAATGAAATTTGAAATCAACTATAACATTAAAAATATAAACTAACACCTAGAGACTAAGTGCTACACTATTGGAAACTAATGCATAGTTGAAGAAATTGGGGATGAAATATAAAAATATTTAGAAGTAAATGAGAATGGCAAAGCAATTTATCAAAATCTCTGGGACACTATGACAGCAGTTCTAAGAGTTCATTACACTGAAAACATTAGTTAAAAGAATAGAATGTCACAAAATAAATACCTAACATTACATTTCACAGCCTTAGAAAAAGAACAATCAACACCAAAAGCAGTACAAGACAGGAAATAATTAAAATCAGAGCCAAGCCAGGCGCGGTGGCTCACGCTTGTAATCCCAGCACTTAGGGAGGCTGAGACAGGAGAATAGCAAGTTCAAAGCCAGCCTCAGCAATGGCGAGGCTACATAAAACACAAAATAGGGCTGGGGATGTGGCTCAGGGGTCAAGTGCCCCTGAGTTCAATCCCCGGTACCAAAAAAAAAAAAAAAAAAAAAAATCAGAGCCAAAATCAATGAAATTGGAAACAGCAGCAACAAATAATTTAAAAAATCAACAAAAAGTTGGATCTTTGAAAAAATAAATAAAATGATAAACCCTTAGCCAAGCTAATAGAAAAACAAAACAAATCTCAAGTCACTAAATTTGTGATGAAAAAGAAAATATCAACATGGGCACTACAGTAAAACAGATAATATTCAGAAACTACTTTGAAAATCTAAACTCCAATAAAATATAAAATAAAGACAACAACAAATTTCTAGAAACATATGACCTAACAAAATTGAATCAAGAGGACACAGAAAATTTAAAGAGATCATTTAAATAATGAAATTAAAGATGCCATCAAAAGCCTACCAACAAAGAAAAGCCCAGCACCTGATAGGTTCTCACCCGAATTCTACCAGACCTTCAAAGAACTTACACCAATACTCTTAAAAAATTATTTCATGAGATAGAAAATGAAGGAACCCTTCCAAACTCCTTCTATGAAGCCAGTATTGACCTGACACCAACACTAGACAAAGATACTTTACAGAAAGAAAACTTCAGATTAATATCCCAGATGAACAGAGATGCAAAATTCTTAATAAAATAATGTCAAATTGTATACAGAAACATTAAAAAGTTGGTTTACCATGATCAAGTTGGTTTCATCCCAGGGATGCAAGGTTGGTTCAACATACAGAAATGAATAAATATAATTTGTCCCATCAATAGACTTAAAGAAACACATAATTATCTCAGTAGATACAGAAAAGGCATTTTACAAAATTCCACACATTTATGTTCAAAACATTAGAAAAACTAGGGATAATAGGAACATACCTCAACATTGTAAAAGCTATATATGCTAAACCCAAGGCCAACATGATTCTAAAGAGAGAAAAATTGAATGCATTCCCTGAAAAAACTAAAACAAAACAGGGATGCTCTCTTTTACCACACCTATTCAATATAGTCTTTGAAACCCTAGCCAGAGAAATTAGACAAAAGAAAGAAATTAAAGGGATATGAATAGAGGAGCTCAAACTATCCCTATTAGCTGATGACATGATTCTATATTCAAAATATCCACCAGAAAACTTCCTGAACTAAAATGAATTCAGCAAAGTAGCAGGATATAAAATTAATTCTCATATCAATTCCATTCCTACACATCAATAATGAGTAAACTGAAAGAAAAATCAGGACAACTATCCTATTCATAATAACCTCAAAAAAATTTGGAATCACTCTAACAAAACATATTAAAGAACTTTACGGTGAAAATTTCAGAACACTAAAGAAAGAAATCAAACTCAGAAAATGGAAAGATCTCTCATATTCTTAGATAGGCAAAATATTGTCAAAATAGCCATTCTACCAAAAGCACTATACAGACTTAATGCAATTCCTATTAAAATCCCAATTACATTATTCAAAGAAATAGAAAAAGCAGTTATAAAATTCATTTGGAAAAATAAGAGGCCCAGAATAGCCAAAACAATTTTTAGCAAGAAAAGTGAAGCAGGAGCATCACAATACTAGAGCTTAAATTATACTACAGAGTTACAGCAACAAAAATGGCACAGTATTGGCACCAAAGAAGACCTGAAAACCAATAGAAGACACAGAGATAAACCCACATAAATATAGTTATTTTACATTAGACAATGGTGCCATAAACATACACTGGAGAAAAAATAGTTTCAACATATGGTGCTAAATAAACTGGATATCTATATGTAGTAGATTTAAATTAAACCCCCTTATCTCACCCTGCACAAAACTCAACTCAAATTGGATGAAAGACCTAGAGTTTAGACCAGAGACCCTGCACCTACTAGAAAAAAATTAAGACAAATTCTCCATCATGTTGGCTCAGGAACTGACTTCCTTAATAGAATCATAAAGCACCAGAAATAAAAGCAAGAATCAATAAATGGGATAGTGTCAAATTAAAAAGATTTTTCATAGCAAAAGAAACAATCAAGAACGTGAACAGAAAGCCTAAAAAATGGGAGAAAATCTTTGTCACCTGCACCTCAGATATAGCATTAATTTCCAGGCTATATAAATAACTTAAAAGCTTAACATCAAAAAACAAAACAAAACAAAACAAAAAACCAAATATCCAAATCAATAAATGGGCAAAGGAACTGAGCAGGCACTTCATAGAAGAAATATAAATGATCAACAAATATGTGAAAAAATGTTCAACATATCTAGCAGTTAGAAAAATGAAAATTAAAACTACACTCTAGTTAGAATGGAAATTATCAAGTATACAAGTTACTTCAGTCAAAATGGTAATTATCAAGAAAACAAGTGGCAATAATTGTGGGCGAGGATGTGGGGGAAAAAGGTTCACTCATATATTGCTGGTGGGACTGCAAGTTGGTGCAACCACTATGGAAAGCTGTATGGAGATTCCTTAGATAACTTGGAATGGAACCACCATTTGACCCAGTTATCCCACTCCTTGGTTTATACTCAAAGGCCTTAAAATCTGCATAATATAGAGACAAAGCCACATCAATGTTTATAGTAGCTTACTTCACAGTAGACAAACTATAGAACCAATCTAGGTGCCCTTCAACAGATGAATGGATTAAAAAAAGTGGTATATATACACAATCGAATATTACATAGAAATACAGAGGAATGAAATTATTGCATTTACTGGTAAATGGATGGAACTGGAGAATATCATGCTAAATGAAAAAAGCCAGTCCCATAAATCCAAAGGCCAAATGTTCTGTCTGAAAATGTGGATACTAACCTACAACAAGGGAAGGTAGGGAGGGGAAGGATAGTTCATTGCACTAGACAAAGGGAAATGAAGGGAAGGGAGAGGGGATGGAAATAGAAAAGACAGTAGAATGAATTGGATATAACTTTCCTTTGTTTATAAACGAATATATTACCAGTGTAAGCCCACATTATGTACAACCACAAGAATGGGATTCTTGGAATAGATTGTACTCCATGTATGTATAATGTGTCAAAATACACTCTAATGTGATGTGTATCTAAAAACAAAAAATAGTTTAATAAAAGACCTCATGCACTGAGACCAAGCTGCTTTACTTCCTTTTTCTTTTTCCCTTGCCTCTTAAGGAACAAGGTCTACATGGTTTATTTTGATTTTGGGAACTAAGGTTTTTGTACTGATGGAGTGATAAAACTTTTTATTAAACATTGAGCCAGGTACTGTAGCAAAAAAAAAAAAAAAAGTTGACCAGACTATTCAGTAACTCTGGTATAATTTTAAGAGACTATGTATAAGAATTACTGGTGCAGAAGGTGGCACCAAAATACAAATTAAAAGAATGTACAACTTCTCAATGAAATCTAGAAAATATGCCTAACCTTAGGATATGTAAATACAAACACAGGATGCATTTAGAACCCCAAATAAACAAGATAAGAGAAGATCCTCTCTTGCAGGGGTCGCTCCCCACACTCTCTGAGACACATTGTAATTAAAATAGTTATTATACAGAGTATACAATTTTTAAAGCTGCAAAGAAAAATGACATTTAGATGTAAGCCAGTTAAACTTTCTTCTGATTTCTCGACCTAGATTGTAAAAGCAAGGAGGGCTTGAAATAATGCAAACCAGGCCCCAAAAGATAACAGATTATAACCAAGATTGTAATATCCAGCAAAAAGATCTGCAGAATTGAAGAAGTAGTAAAAATATTTGATGATAAGCAGAAACTAAAGGGATTCATAACCACTAAATCCAGCTGAATGCACATAGTCTAAACACTCCAAAAGACTTGGTTTGTATGAATGAATTAAAAAACAAGGCCCTATAATTTGTTAATAATAGAGTCATCTTAAAGTTGAAAACATCCATAGGCTAAAAGTAAAAGGAAGGACATTTGTGTACCATGTCAGTGAAGACCAAAGCAAGCAGGAGTAGCTACTGTCATATCTGATAAAGTAGATTTCATGCCAAAATTTACCAAAAGAGGTAGACAGTGAATTCATACAGATTCATGGAATTACAGAAGAACAAGATATAATGATCACAAGTACTTATGCCTGCCTGAACACTTGTAAAATTACATATATTTAAAAACCCTGTTCAATATAGAATAAAATAGATCCCAACAAAATAATATTGTGTGATTTCAGCACAGCTTCCTTTCCAATAGATAAGTCATCCAGACATATGTTAAGACTTTCAGAACTAAAATATACCATCAATTGATGGTATGGGATATGTAAATTATCCTGTATATTAACTATTTTAATTACAATGTGTCTCAGAGAGTGTGGGGAGCAACCCCCGCAAGAGAGGATCTTCTCTTATCTTGTTTATTTGGGGTTCTAAATGCATCCTGTGTTTGTATTAACGTATCCTTACATCTACCTAGGGAAATCTGTAGAATATTTCATCAAGCCACCATCAAAATCACTTTCTTAGTTGTGCATGAAACGTTCTTTAAAATAACCATATTTTAGGACAAAAAGCAAGTCATATCAAATGCAAAAAGGTAGACATTCCTGCATACCATAATCGAATGATTTTAGAAATCAATAACAAGATAAAAATTATTTTAATACCTGAAACTTAAATGGTTCTTTTCCAAATGAAGAATGGGTCATAGAAGCAATCAAGGGAGAAAGCAAAAAAAAAAAAAAAATACACACACACACAGAGATACAACATATCAAAATTTCTGATAAAATGTATGAACAACATTTTAATAGGAAAGTTTATAGCATTGAGTGCCTACATGAAAAGCGGGAGAGGGAGCATTAAATAATCTAATGTTATACCTCAAGGCCATAAAAAAGCATGACCAAACTAATTTCAGAATCAATATAAGACAGGAAATAATTAAGATCAGAGCCAAAACTGATGAAATTGAGAATAAAATTAAAAGGATCAATGCAAGTAATTGTTTCTTTGAAAATAAGATTGATAAATCCTTAACCAAACAAACAAAAGGACCCAATTTAAAAAAAATTAGAGATCAAAAAGGACATATTACCATAAATACCTTTGAAATCCAGAGGATCATTAGGAATTATTTTAATTTTTTTAGTCAAATAAACTGGAAAATATAGAAGATGTTGATGAATTTCTAGGCATATATGACCTACCCACATCAAATCTCAAAAATACAGAAAAACAAATATATCAATATCAAGCAATAAGATTGAAACACTTAAAAGAATTCCAACAAAGAAAAGCCCAGAAACAGATGATTTCTTACCCGAGTTCTAATAAACGAATAAAACCAATCTTCTTTAAATTTCATGAAATGGAAAGGAAGGGAACACTCCCCGATTAATTTTGTGAAGCTAGTATCACTGTGTCTGTGATAACAAAACCAGACAAAGACACCTCAAGGAAGTAAACCTCAGATGGTTTCAATGTTGAATTCTAATAAACTTTTACAGAATTATCACCAATTCTCAAACTATTCCAAACAATTTAAAAGCAGGCAACAGTTTCAAACTTATTGCTATAAACTTTCCTCTTAAAATGTTGTTCATATTTCCAAACGAATTGTATGAGGCCAGTAATTACTCTGTTACCAAAACCAGATAAGGCTACAGCTAAAAAAGGAAACCAAAGACAAATATCTCTGATGAGCATACATACAAAAAATTTCAACAAAATATTAGCAAACTGAATTCAACAGCACATCAGAACGTTCATTTACCATGACCAAGCTGGTTTCAACCCAGTGAGACAAAGATGTTTCAACACACAGAGATCAATAAAAGCAATATTTCCTGTCATCAGAATGAAGCACAAAATATCATGATTATCTCAATACATGCAGGGAAAGCATTTCATGTAATCCAACATCCCTAAATTAATAAATTAGGCATAGAGGGATCATACCTCAACATAATAAAGTCCATATGTGACAAATGCACAGTAAATATCATACTGACTAGGGAAAAACTGGAAGCATTTCCTCTAAAATCAGGAATAAGACAATTGTACAATGTCACCATTTTTACTCAATATAGTAATACCAGTTTTATCCAGAGCAATAAGGTGAGAGAAAGAAAATGCATACTAATATCAAGAGAAGTCAAATTATCCCTTTTTGCATGATTCTATGTATAGAAAAAAATAGATTCTACCAAAAGACTATTAGACTTGATAAATGAATTCAGTGAATTAAATACAAAAATAAACCAAAAAAAGAAAAAAAAAGAAAAGAAAAAACACAAAACAAAAAACCAATGACTTGTCTAAATCTCAGAAGGAAATCATGAAATCAATCTCATTTAAAATTGCTACAAAAAACACCTAGAAATAAACTTAACTGAGGAAATAAAAGACCTCTACATATACTACAGACCTCTACATAAAACATACAAAACACTGATGAAAAGCTGAAGACAAAGTTCAAAAGTCCTCCCATATTTGTGGATTGGAGATATTGTTAAAATGTTCATAACTATTGAAGGGATCTACAAACTCGATTCCCATCAAAATGCTAATGACGTTCTTCACAGAACTAAAGAAAATAATCCTAAAATGTATACAGAAGAACAGAAGACCATGTACATCCAAAGCAATCTTAACAAAATGAGCAAAGTTGGAAGCATCACAATACCTGATTTCAGGGCACGCTACAGATCCAGAGTAGCCAAGAGATGGTATTGGCATAAAAACAAACAGACCAATGGAACATAATAGAGATCCCAGAAAAACATATGCATATCTACAGCCAACTGCTTCTTGATAAAGGTGCCGAAAAACATACATTGGTGAAAGGACAGCCTTTTCAACAAACTGGAGATCCACATGCAGAAATTAAACTTGAGCCTTGTCCCTCACCCTGGATAAAGTCAAGTTGAAATGGATCAAGAGCTAGACATAAGACCTGATTCCCTGAAACTACTAGAAGAAACTCTAATATGGGAGAAAAACACAGGGGAAACATTCCAAGATATTGGTACAAGCAGTGGTTTTCTGAATAGGCCTCAAAATAGGAAAAAGCAAGAATTGTTAAATACGATTACATCAAACTTAAAAGCTTCGGCAAAGCAAAGAAAATATCAAAGTAAAAAACAAAATGGGAAAGAATATATGCTAATTATGTGACAGTAAATATGGAAAGAAGAAATAAGGACCTCAAACCTTAAAAAACAAGGAAACTAATGAAAAAATGAGCAAATTAATAGACACTTCTCAAGAAGAAATGACCAATAAGAAAAGCATGCTTGATGTCATTGATCAATAGGGAAATGCAAATCAAAACTCTGAGATAGCATCACACCCTGGTTACAGAAGCTATTATAACATATAAAAATATTGTGATAATGCAGATAAAACATAACTCTCATACACTACTAAGGAATGAGAATTAGTACAACCATTATGAACAATATAGATTTTCTCAAACTCTAAAATTAGATCTAGTGTATGATCCAGCTATTCAGGTTTTGGGTATATATCCAAAGGAAATGAAATCAACATACATTATCTGCATGCCTGTGTGTATTCCAGCATCATTCATAATAGCTAAGATACAGAATCAGCCTAGGTACACATCAACAGATAAATGGGTAAAGAAAATGTGGTATATACACAATGAGTATTACTCAACCGTAAGAAGAAAAAGTTCCTATCATTCTTAGCAAAATGAATGGAAAACACAGACATTATGTTCAGTGAAATAAGCCTGAAAGACAAATACTGCACATTCTTTCACATGTAGAAACAAAAACCACATTAACCTGAAAGTAGAATTGAGTACTAGAGATTGGGAAGGGTTCGAGTTGGGGAAGTGGAAAAGGGATTTTGGATTTTAATCCATGCATGCCATATGCATATATGAAAATATCACACTGAGCTCCATCAATATTTGTAATACATGCTAATAAATTTTTTGAAAAGTGTATATATAAAACAGAATCTAAAAAGGAATCTGATTCTTGGTACTACCTAAACCAATGGACTTATTTCTATCATGTTTCGTAATCTAGTTTTACCCATTGAGTCTGTAATGACATATCTGTTCTTGGATTCTTGTGGCAAGATATCAATACTAGCAATACATTCTTGAAGCACAATTATAAAATCAACTAACTTTGCATAAGGAGTGTTCATGAACTGGTTGGAGCATTTTTATGAAAATCATTTTCATTGAAGTTAAAAAAATGCTGGCATTACCTGGCAAAGTATTTGGGGTTTGAACTTGTGTTTTCATGTTTGCTCTCTCCCGTAAAATTTCCGGCCACCACCCCAAAATTCATTCTCCTGGACCATAGTGATAAAGCAAAAGCAGCAATGGACACTTAGTTGTAGTGGCCACGAGAGTGTGCCTTCTTGACATCCAACTTCATGGAGCTTAATTAGCCAAAGCCCCAGCTACTGTGCTCTGAAAACCATTGCCCTGTTTGTAACCAAGGTACACTTCCTGTGACCTGCTCTCAGTCAATCATTGTGCAAAGAGAATATTCTACAAGCAATTCATTTTTATATACCACTGTATAATTGGAAAAAAAGCTTATACCTGATCATCTCATTATCCCTAACACAATTCAATAATTTGAGCAGGAAGTATTATTCTTATCTTGCAGATAAGGGCAATGAATTGGTGGCTTAATGAGACACGATTTAACACTACTGCATTCTTTTAAATCCAACTTATCTTTTATGGAGCAAAACTATTTGTCCATTTCCCTATTCAAATATTTTGGTGAGTATCTCTTCAGTCAAATGTTGTATTTAATAAAGGGAGTTAAATCACCAAAGGTCAATGGGTGAGCAGAGAAACAGATGCCCAAGTGATTCCCTGAACAGGAGGGCACTGAGGGATGCCACATATTCTGAGGGTGGAAGACACACAAAATTAGGTGAAAAAGTATATTGAGATGCAAAAACCCAGCAGTGTTGGATGGTCCAGTTTCTTGCCACTGTATTGAACAGGTTCAGCTTAAGAGTCCTTATTCAAACTTGAGTAATTAAATGGAAAGTCCTTCTTATATGGTACAAAAGTAAATGTACATGAAAAGCCAAAACAAATTAAAGAAATATTGCCTTAGGGGCAGGATTTTGGCTCAGTGGTAGAGCATTTATTTGCCTAGCATGTCTGAGGCACTGAGTTCGATTTTCAGCATTGCATATTAATAAATGAATAAAATAAAGGTCCATCAATATCTAAAAAGATATTTTAAAAAAAGAAGGGATTGTTTTAGGAAACAGGAACAACAACTCTGATACATAATAAAGTCAACTGCAAGAACTTGGGAAAGATATTATAAAGCCAAAACACATATATGCCAACAAGAAGGAAGAGATGCTTCTGAAAATGACAGTTCATCTAAACTTGAACTAGAGTAGGAAAAAATATGATTGAAGCATGAGGTCAAGAAAGTTTTGAATAGCTGATAGAATCAAATAGCAGGACCTGTAGTCCACAGTGCCAGGGATCTTTCTCCACCCTCACTTTTGTTTTTCTGCATGTTAGACCTATCCTTACTCACCTAAGTTTTTTGTTTTTGAGGGGGTGGGTGGGTGGGTAGTGAGGATTGAACCCAGAGTCACTTAACCACTGAACCACATCCCCAGACCTATTTTGTATTTTATTTAGAAACATGGTCTCACTGAGCTGCTTAGTACCTCACTTTTGCTGAGGCTGGCTTTGAACTCATAATCCTCCTATCTCAGCCTCCTGAGCCATTGGGATTGCAGGCATATGCCACTGTGCCAGGCTCACCTAAGGTTTTATTTCTTCATTCAGTTATTGATGGGTCCTTGCTCTACATTGTAAATTTCAAACAAATAGGGAATGACTTAGCATCTCAATTTGAGTTTGAAAAAATCACAGGCATTGATTACCAAATGCTCACTTCTTAACTGATTAGCTGTGGCCAGGGGAGGGCAGGGTTATACAAGAATATGAAAACACTGAGGTGGCCCTGTGGTTTGGTGAGTGCAGGGACTCCAGGGGAAGTTTTCCAGTGAATGGGGATAAATGGGACTAAACAGACAATCCCAAAAAAGTCCATTGCAGAAAAGTGACAGGGAAAATGTGAGATCATGACAACATGCCACCATCAGAATTAGTTCCATTTTGAATAAAAAGAACAAAAAAATCTATAAACATTAAGGAAAAGAGAGTTTATAAAGAAAACTTTTCAGATGGAAGGTTATACTCTAAGAAAATGAATAAAAAATGGGCAAGTATCAGTAGAGTTGATCATATAATTACCATGTTGTGTTTAAAGATAAACTAAAAGGCAAATTTCAGAAGGGAAAATTATTTCACAGCAATTACATTGTATTGGCATGCACAGTATGCAAATTTATTTTACTGAGGAAAACATCCAAATTTTAGGCAAGAAACATGAGCAAGGGACATGAACATAAGTTAACTGAAAATCTTACAACTCCAGTCTCAATCAATTGTATTATGAGTCAAAGAAATGGAATGTGAAACAATTTTTAGTGTTATCTGTGTTTATTAAAATGGTAAAGACTTAGAAGAAAAAACTAAATGCTGGAGAAGCTTTGGTAAGCTATGCATATCTAAATATGCTTAAGAAATATAGCTTTTATGGGGGCAAACAAAGCATATTTGTAATCTTTACAACACCTGTATTATTTGATTCTTCTATTTTAAGTGCTCTATGCTTTAAGACATTAACCAGATAAGCAAAGATGTTTCTACAATATGAGTAAGTGAAAAACTGGAAACTGAAGTATGTGACACTAAGAAATTTGTTCCTCTCTTCATTCCTTTGTTTCAGTTCAGATGTCCTGGTTCAACTCTTTTAAGCTCTCTTGCTTTTACATTTTCAGCAATCTTGTGTCTGACCAATCCACAATCCTAGATGATCCCATCCCCTCTATTTAGTTAGTTCCATGACAACTATACACAAACTGTCTTGGAACTAATTTTTTATGAATCACTGAAACTGGCTTCTAATATAGTCTCTTGACTCCACTTGGGCTGCCATTCAGTTTTCTCAGTATAGTTGGAATGGTGTTGCTGAAGCCTAAACCTACTCTCCTTCATTGCCACCATGCCAGATAAAATAGCCATTGTCTTGATCTTGGCACAGTGATTTTTTTTTTTTTTGGTACCAGGGATTGAACTCAGGGGTACTCAACCTCTGAGCCACATCCTCAGCTCTATTTTGTGTTTTATATAGAGACAGGGTCTGACTGAGTTGCTCAGTGCCTGGCTGTTGCTGAGGTTAGCTTTGAACTCATGATTCTCCTGTCTCAGCCTCCCAAAGTGCTGGGATTATAGGTGTGCGCCACCGCATCCAGTTTGGCACAGTGATCTTTTCCTCACCCCTGACTTCCCTAACTATGTTGATTTCCCCATCACACACTCTAATATTCCAAAGTATCTTTACTACATGCTACCTATTAAATATATGTGTTTGTGTTTTTGAATCATTGACTGTTATTTCCCACAATTGTTTAGTAAGAGAAGTATAAGATACTTGTACAAAGAAAACATATCAGCCTTGTAAATTTCTATACTCCAAGGGACTAACACATTCTGGCAGAGGTGGTATTTAATACATATCTGTTGAGAGTAAAGAATCAAATGATACTCTATCCTTACAATATCATGCATCACTAAACTTAAATAATTTGGAAACATTTTGATACAAATACTGTACATAATACTATGTAGGATATTATTACATGGTCATATAGTTTTATGGTTGTGTATGAGAGAAAAAATTGCTTGGAACTAGTTATCTCTGATATACTGCTTGGGTTTCTAGAAAGTAAAATGATGAGCTTTGCTTGTTCCTAATTGTTTAGTACCTTGAAGATTTTCTTCAATGAGATTTTAGAACTTTTGTTACCAGAAAAAAAAAATCATTTTTAAACAATATGGTCTATAGTTGACTTAATTTAGGAGAATGTTTCTATCAATACTTGGTCACCTCTATATGGCCTGTCTTGTGTTGGGGAGTCTCTGGTAAGTAGATTTCCCTTCTTGGTCCATCTCATGTTCCCAGAGGGGCAATCTGGGCCTAGCTTCCTGGCTAATGGACAGGGAATTCAGTGGGCTCCTCTACACGATGACTGCAGCAATTTAGCATTGAGATGTTCATATTTGCTGGGCCTCCTGCTCTCACCAGAGGTGTAGGTCCTCACTCGGATTCTAGGTCTTTTAGTCATAAAAGGCAGGTCACCTGTATCTCAAAACATGGGTTGACTTTTTAGAATGGCTTGTTGGTCTAGGGACAAACTAAGCAATAAATCTAAAGAAATGATATAGAATATACAAAACACACAATTACATACATGTACATATATACTATTGCATATAAGAGCTAGATTCTTGTACTCTAGGGCTTCAAATCTTATTTTTACTGAAATATGAATAAAAGTAAATCTGAGCAGTTTCCTTGGAATCCTCAAGGGCAGATGGTGAAAGAGAATTAAAGACAGGATTAAAGTAAAGAGACATCTGAGTTTGATGGGATAGTTTAAAAACATTTTTTTTTATTTTTGTACACTGATTTGCCTCTAGGTATTCACTTGATCCTGACTTCTGATCACTCAGGAAAAATATAAAACTTGTTACTGAAAAATGCATCAAGTCAAAACAAACTGAAACACACATATTAGCTTGATCAGTAAATCAGTAAAATTAAAGAATCTTTTCTGTTGAGGAATGTTGGCTGATATTTCTTTTAACTGTCATCAAAATAGATATCACACATGCCATCCTATTCTGAATGTTTAATGAGTAGCACAGAATCTAACAAGGTGTGCTACTCATGTTCCACTTATCTAGGTGAGAAAGCGGAATTTTTGTTATTTTCTTTCTATTTTCATGCACAAATGACATCTGAGACTTTATCTTAACTGATTTCCCACTAAAAATTATATTCAGATTAGTTTTTTCACTGACATTTATAATGGTAGGATATGGACTCTGCCAACCTGATATTTTGTTTCATAAATGAAATCAGATGTCAAATTAATTTCTTTAGCCCAGTGATTGATGTGCTATATATGTGATACTTAGCATTTTCTATTAATTTGTAGGAAATAATTTATTCTAAAATCAACAGATGACTTTCTCAAGTCCTTTGTAGACTACCCTAAAGATTATCATCTGTGGTATTTATGTTCCTTGTACAAAAATGCAGCCTCCTATGAGAATGTATGAGCTCTGTTTCTAAGGAAAGACTGGCAGCGTAGAATCTGTTTCTCTTCACCTCCCCAGTGGGGTGCAAAAATCAAGTTTTTATTTTTCTTGCCAAGTTGGGTGAATATTGAAACATTTGAAAGGAGTATTTTAAAAGAGACTGCTTAATACATCAGTGACTGATTCTCAAAAGTTGTAGTTATATTCAAGGATGACCAGAGGCAAATAAAGACCTTAAAATAACTTTCAAAACTAAGTCTCTGATTTATCAAATGAAATCCTTGAACAGAAATCTCTGGGAAAAGGAGGGAGGAACAGAGTGGTTTTTTTCCTTATCCCAAGATGCACTGCAGAAGGAACCAGAACCATTGGCTGAGCTTGTGGCTGCATGTGAGTGAGGAGACCATTGTGCTTCCACACCTGTAGAAGGGTTCTGGCAGATCAGGGGAAATTACAAGTCCTTTTGTGCAGCTTTAAAGCAGTCTAGAAAGGTCTTAGAGAACGTGCCATGGAACCCTGAGAGCTTCAGCATGCTGTGTGAATATAAAGACAGTTTTCTGGATCCACCAAGGAAAGAAGGAAATGAGGAAATTGGCAGAAACTCCCTGAGATGAATTACATTTGCAGTTTGGTGGATGCAGAATGCAGTATTGCTATGGACCTATTGATGCTGCAGAAGGTGAACGTCCATGCAATGCAAGCTCACCTTCTGCAGCATCAAGTGGCAGAAGATTCTTGAGTAGACTGCTAGCAGGAAGTCCACAGTTCAGAGGCATGCTGCAGCAGCAAGAACACAGGGTGTTGTCCAGCAGCCATCTAGAGAGTACACCAGAAAACACTACCTAAAAGAGTTCATGGAGGGATTCTCCAAACAGTCAACAAATATTCTACCTATGAGAAAGAGCTAACAATTAAGTTGTTGCCAATCCAGAGGGCATAGATTCCAGATTATTAAAAAAATATTCAAATATCATTTTAGTTTTCCTCCAATTTCCTTATTTCCTTCCCCTTTTCCCAGCATTGGAGGAAACAAGAGGGCTAGAGTAAATGAGAAGTGAATGCAAGTCCCAAAATAGACCTTTCCTTCCTTCTCTGCTGCTGGACACTAGTCCTTCAATCAAGTTAAGAAGGAAAGATAAACAAAGGAGTCTGATAAAATTTTTAGCTATTGAGTTAAACTGAATTCAATTTTTAACACTTCTAAGGATATTCTTCTAGTATGAAGCATCAGTCTCAGATATGAATGCTTATGATTTCTACTTTCGTTTGATTCCATCTCCCCTTAGTATCACTACTAGGTGCTAGGGTAACAATTAGACCAGAGACCACTGTCTTCATGGGGAAGTGTGGCTCCTACCTCTTCGGTTGGGTGCTGGGCACTGAGAAAATTGGTAGACATCTCCACTGGACATCATTTATTTTCTTCTAGGTTTCCCTATGTTCATGGGGACTACTGGGGGTATCAGAGCCAAGATGATATTCTACTCTTTATGGCACACAGTGAGGAAAATTGATCTTCAAACACTGTTTTAAATTTGATTTATAATTTCATCCTTATCCCTCTGCCCTGATATAATTTATGGAATGCAGTGGGTGTTGGGTTGAGCCAGACCAAACTTTGTAACCCATATTATGACAAATTGATTCATTCTCTTTTGAAGGCTAAGGATTATCATTTTGCATAATTTCTGGCAATGTAACAAATTATCACTGGCAGTTTATTGTCTGATAGTTTCCTTTGGTTAGGAGTTCAAGCATAGCATAGTTGGGTCCCTCTATTCAGGTTCTTGGAAGGCATTAAGGTGTCATTTAGACTGCTTTTTCTTTTTAAGGCAGACTGGAGAAAAATATACTCCCACTGACTTCATTCACATATGGGGCAGAATCCCCTTCCTATAAAACCAAAAGATCTACATTCTGGTTGTCATCTGAATGCTGCCTCAAATTCTACAGTGTGCTCACAGTTCCTTGCCTAGTGGGCCTCTACAAGAGCTATTCATAATATGGCTGTTTGCTTCTTCAAGGCCAGCAGGAGGAGTTTTCACTCCAGTCTGCTCACCTGGAATGTTATCTAAGGTACCATAAGCATGGGACTTTTTCCATATTCTATTGGCTAGAAGAAAGGCATGTGTCTCAAGGAAATAGAATTATAAAAAGGTACCACTCACAGGGCAACAGGACATCTTAGAGGTTTCTACAACATCCTGGTTTCCTCTTCTATCCAATAACTTCTTCCCTTGTGTTCATAAAGTTTAGAAGGTCAGGCCTACATGGGTGTTGGAATGGTGAGATATGCCTTATTTCCTCACCTCCACATACAATCCATTGGTAATCACTTTGAACTTCACCTTTAAAATGCGTCCCATTCCTACCATTTCACCATCTCCACCTTCATCCTCCTGCTCTGAGTACTAAGAGTTTACATAACTGTCATACTACCTGGTTTCTGTAAAAAACCACTTACTTCCACTCTCTTAAAGTCAATTTCCCTTACTGCAACCAGAATATTTTTTAAAAGATCTTAAATCATATTATATATTTAATTATAATTTAGACAAAATGGCCCCAGATATATACAGAACATACCATCAAACATCAGAACATATATTCTTCTCAGTAGACACATACAGCTATCAAAACTAAATCTTGACTATAAAATCTTAATAATAATGAGTATTGAATCCAAAAAGTCTAGAACCAGTTTCTGCTGAAGTCTACTAGATATGTAAAGAAGAAATCCTAGTTATTCTAAAACTATTCTTTAAGAAGAAATCCTAGTTAATCTCAAACTATTGCAAAAAAAATTTGAGGGGATACAAACAAAATCATTTTTTGAGATTAGCATTATCCTGGTACCAAAGCCAGGAAAGAACACAAAACAGTACAGAAAGAAAGAAAGAAAGAAAGAAAGAAAGAAAGAAAGAAAGAAAGAAAGAAAGAAAGAAAAGAAAAGAAAAGAAAGAAACAAAATATGGGCCAATATCCCTGATTGACACAGGCAAAATTCTCAATAAAATATCAGTGAACCAAATTCAGGAACACGTCAAAAAACAAACAAACAAACAAACATTACCGATGATCAAGTGAGATTTATTTCTGGGGTACAAGGATGGTTCATCTTATGCAAATCCATAAATGTAATACATCACATTAGAAAAGGATAAAGATTATATAATCATTTTTATAAAGGCAGAAAGTGCATTTGACAAAACTCTATATCATTTCATTTTAAAAACTCAACTGATCAGGCTCAGAGGGAATGTATCTCAACAATGACAATAATATATGACAAACCCACAATGAACATCATTTTCAATAATGAGTAATTGAAATATATTCCTCAAAGACCAGGAAAAAAAGTCAGGAATGCCCACTCTCACCACTTCTTTTCAAAATAGTAGAAATCCTAGCCAATGCAAGTAGGAAGGAAAAAAATATAAAAGGCATCCTAAAAGACAAGAAATGAAATTGTCTATTTACTGATGACATTATATAAAGAAAACCCTAAATCCCCATCAAAAGCTATTAGAACTGATAATCAAGTGCTATAAATTTGTAGGGTGTAATACCAGCACACAAAAAGCAATAGCATTTTGATATATTAATAATTATCTGAAAAACAAAACAAAACAATTCATTTTATAATAGCAACATCAATAATAAATACTATGTAAATCTATCCACAGGGATAAAGATTTATGAACTGAAATGAGCTGTAGAAGGTGGGAAGGGAACACACATGCTTTGTTAATGGAATGTTAATTAATGTAGTCATTATGGGAAAATAGTATGGTGGTTTCTTAAACTAAAAACAGAACTAACATAGGATCCAGTAATCTCTCTTCTGGGTATATATCCAAAGGAACTAAACCAAGCAAGAGAATATCTGCATTCCCATGTCCACTGAAGCATTTATCATAATAGCTAGCATATGGGAAAAATCTATGTTGATCAACAGTTGAATGAAGAAAATGTGATATATACACACACAAGGAATGCTCTTCCACCTGAAAAAAATGAGGAAATCCTATCATTTGTGAAAATATGAATGAATCTAGAAATTTAGGACCAGAAGTAAAACAAGCAAGGAACAGAAAGATAGCACAATATCTTACTCATATGTGGAATTCAATAAAGTTGAACTCATAGAAGTAAAAGTAGAACAACGGTTATCATCAGCTAGAGATTGGAGCAAAAGGGAATGGGGAGGTTTTGATTAAAGTGTACCAATTTTCAGGTGTGCATGAGGAATAGGTATTAAGATCTATTGCAAAGCAATATGATTATACTTTATAATAATGTGTTATACATTTCAAAATAACCAAGAAAATTTCAAAGGTCCAACTATAAATATATATATATGTATATATATACACACATACATATATATACACACCAACTATAAATATATACATGCATATATATATATATATTTATAAGGGAAGGGAATGGAAAGGAAAGGAAGGGAAAGGAAACTGAATAGGTAACTGAGGTGATGCATATGCTAATTGCCTTGATTTAGCCATAACACAATGTTTAAATGTACCAAAATATCTTATTGTACCCAAAATGGACATACAATGACTTATCCATTGAAAATAATTTTTTTTTACAAAGGGGCAAAACAATGTTGCACAATTGTCTCTAGTTCATAGTAAGAATTAACATGGGTTGAAATGGTCAGCTAAGAAAGGGCATCACTGGAATTCCAGGGCCACCGGTTAATATGACACTAACATAATAGAGTTCTAACATTCATTAGCCTTTAACTTGAAAAATGACCCAGAATAGGAATATACCTTCTCCATCATCCCCAATTCCCAGGCCCTATAAATCAAAGTTGGTCAGTGGCTGCAGTGGTAGTAACTAATTTTCTTGGATTCAGCTCCTTCACAAGTGTCTTCATAGAGTGTTTAGATAACTTCTCAGCCTATGATACTAGCCCAAAAATCAGAGATTTCTAACTTGGGCCCTGAGTCTGAGTTCCTCAATCTAAAACCAAATCTGAGTTCCCATTTTCCCCATGTTGTACCAAATTTAGGAGTAACTGTATTCAGATAGGGACCACTCATCTTCTCCACGCTCATAAGAGATGCTAATAAATCAAGGTATTTTTCCCTCCACAGATAATTTCCAATGCCATTTCGCAAGCCATCTCAAGTGCTCCCAATAACCATCTCAAGTGTTTCCAATAATCATTCAAGGTGAAAACAAATTGGCACTCTTACTTTGGGGAACAGGGAACTTCAGACCAAAAGAATCATCCTGTTCTTATTTTTTCATAGAGAAAGGAGGTTGGATCACTTCTATTTGAAATTCTTCTAGATTATTTCCAAGAAGATCTAGCCAGCTCTAATCTCAAGAGGTCTAACCATTTTGCTTTCCCAGTAAAACTAATGCTCTAGACAAAGTTCAGAAATGCACCAAATCTAAGCTCCTAACTCTGATCAACCACTAGGGGCTACTGGACTGTAGTCATTAGGCCACTAAGGTTATTTTTGGGCTGAATGAAAAAGTATATTTGCTCAAGGTGACAGAGCTTTGCCATGCTTTTTCTTCTTGATCTTATTCCCAAACTACCATCTTCTGGATGATGTTGACACCACCATGCTCAAAAAATCTGGGTTTATGGACCAGGGTCCCTCTAAATTTCCTGACTCATTTCTTAGAAGCAATAGAAAGAGCCTATAAAAGTCACTCTTGCTTTCTTAAAATGTACAATTCTTATTTCTAGGCCAAGACAATCTGGAAATGCATACTGGACTCCTAGTGTTTTATTTTAATTTAAATTTCCCCTTCTTTGGTTTCTGGCAACAGGAAGTAGAAAATCCAGGGGCACAGAGCATTGAAGGCTGCCGTGGCTTTTCCCTTCATAGTACATTGGGAGATGCCATGTGGTGTGAAGTGTTCATTTGCAGGTATAAAGTCTGTGAAATTGTATTCTAAAATTTAAAAATTTTAATTAGAAGGCAGCATCTGTGAACCTTTTGCTGGAAGCCACTGTTTTTTTCCTGATGAATTATCCCAGCTCTGTGGCCCCTCTCCCCTTCTCACTATATCAGAGATTGTAAAAAACATCTTTGCTCCCTTGCCATGCACTTCTAACAGGCAGATGGAGATTTATTTACTTAATATTTAACAAGCTACCTATGCCTCCTGGAAAACTTTGAAAAATATTTAATTTAGAGCTACTTCCTTCTTCACAGATTTTCTCAGCTTCCCTGAGTTCCTCTCAATCCCTTATTTCTAGAAACTGTGTGAATCCAAGCTGGATAGAGGCTTCTTAGGAGTCCATAGGTTTCTTAATCCCTATCTGATGCCATCCTCCACTGCTTAAAACAGCACAACCCACTCTAGCAGCCAATCTGGGGGGCCATGGGTAACAAAATTTTTTATGAAATAAGAGCCAATGTGTGGGGAAGAAAATCCATCCTGCTTAGCAATAAAAGTCTTATGCTCTCTGTCTGAGCTGACCTGGGCAAGAATTGAACGAAGCACTACGCATTAGCCAAGAGTGCCATTGGGCCACAGGTATGTTACAGATCTGATTAGATCAAGTGTGTGACTAGAGGTTAGCTGAAGCCATCTTCAGCTAATAAGTGCAGGTGCTCTGGCATAGTCAAGGACCTGGTGGTGTATTGAAGCAGATAAGGAACTGGATGAGAAACCAATAGGGGCTGATTCAAAGCCATGACCACAGCTAGAATAGGAGATGTAGGCATTGAGATTCTTGTTTTGAGAACTAGCCTTTAGAGATTGTTGGCACAGAACTGGTCTAGAAGCTATTGGTGAAGAGAGCAGAAATGGTCATATAAGAGAAGGATTAAGCTGTAAGGCTTCACAAACATTACAACCATGATATTACATGATGGAGTTACGTCACTCCCAAACATAATGAAGTCCTAACACTTAGTAATTGTGAATATAATCTTATTTGAAATAGGGTCTTACAGATGATCAAGTTAAGATGAAATCATTAGAAGAGTCTCTAATCCAACGACTGGTAGTGTTCTGACATAAAAAGGAAACTAGGACACAGATAGCCTTATGGGGAGAACACCATGTGGACATGAAGGCAGAGATAGAGATGATGCTCTGACTTATAGCCTCTAGAACTGTGTAGTAGTACATTTCTGTTGTTTGGTCCAACCAGTTTGTGGCATTTAGTTATAGCAGCCCCAACAAACTAACATAGTGGCAAATATGACTAGTCTCCCAATATACAGTCTCCATTTGAACTTCTGACTGGCTACATTGACACCTGAAATAATACCTTTAGTTCCCACCTTCTTTGCAGCTGGCTAGCATCCTCTGCCTGGTTGTATGAATAGAGATGAGTAGCTTTCAAAAGGCTAGTTAAAAGAAAGAACCGAGAATATGATTATTTTTAATCTATTCTGCTTATTAATTCTTTTGAAATTCAATTCACCTATGAAGGCTAGAGTTCTGGCAGTGATGGAAGCAGTGCTGGCATGGTAGGGCAGGAGGATGCAAGGAGCTGTGCCCCTGCTGATCTTGGTGCTACCACATCAACCCTGCACTGCCTGCCTTTGTTCTGTGGTATGAGAGAAATGAAGCTCTAATATAAGAATTGTTACTTGGAGCTCACAGTGACAAAAAGTATAACCCATTTCTAACCAAAATGTGGCAGTCGCATATGATACCTGGTTTCAGGAAGGTAATGTACTCTCCCGTTACCACGCTGCATTAGTGGTTGGTGCAAGCCCAAATCAAAGTTCATATTTCCTTCTGTACTGTAGGCCTTTATCAAAGTGTGGCCCAGCTACTCCTGTTCAGATTTACTGGAGGTTCTGGTTAATAATACCAGTTATGCCATGTACTCAGCCCTTCTGAAGCCTAGCAATCTACATTTTATCAGCAACTAAGTTAATGCTTAAGCACACTGATAATTGAGATGCTCCCACTACTCAAGCTACCTTATACTCAGGTACAAAATCTGGGGCAGAAGTAAGATTGATGTTGTTCCTCAATCATGGTTTTACAGACGACTGGCCTGAGGGCACAACTATTGTCTGTAGTGAGTGGTCAGAAGAGCAGAGCCTTGTGTCACATGTGTTTCAATTGAGGACAGAGAATTAGGAGACACTTGCATTTCCTTAAGAAAGCAGAGTAGAGCAAAATAGTGGTCAAAAAAATTACTGGGCATTCTGTCACACCCAATAATTATACCTCCCTTGTTTCTTCCCCATTGAAAACATTTACTATCCTCCTTGTCCCACTCCTTATTTACTGAGAACTTCAGCACCTGGTCTACCATCTCCCTTTCCAGAAACTGAATTAGATTTGAAATCACCAATGGAAATATGTAATTCTCCCAAGATAAACTTTGAGTACCCCAGATTCTGGGTTCAAATTCCTCTACTGCAATACTTCACCCAATCAGCTGTTTCCATCTTAATCTCTCCTCCTCTCTTCACCAATTAGGCTCTCCTTTATTAAATTAATATGCACAGGTTGCCTGCCTGTTATGCAAGGAAACATACTCTTGCAAGTATGCTCAACTTTGTTGCCTTTTTGCTCACTTATCATGAGCAAAATCTCAATCCATAGTGAACCTCATCATTTGCATTCTCCATCTTACATTTATTCTAAAATCTAAGCCCTACTGTCAATCCCCAGTATGCTACTAGGCATATTAAGATCATTATGAATTTGGTGTTTTAATCACTTTTCTCAGCTGGGCTGTCATTAAGAGCTAAAAGACATTCCATTCATCTTCTTCACTGTCCCATCTAAGGCAGATCCCCCTGCCTGTGCACTAGCTCACAAGGGTTATTACATCTCTATTCCCATCTACCCAATATTTTAATGTTCCTACCTAATTTGTATCATTCTTGTCATCCCACAAGCTTTCCCCACCACTGGGGCAAACAAACAAAAAGGTATGAAATATGGAATCCCTGTTTGGACCCAACATCACTCCATTTACTACCACTTTATTTTGCTCATTTTCATTTTCAAGTCTCTCAAGAAATTTTACATGTGCTAATCCAGGCCAATACCCTCCAACCACTTTGTCATCTGCTAAAGTCTTCTACATTTTCCCCTGCATCAAAATTATTTTACTAATGTGATTCATCTCCTCATTCTTGGGTCATAAGAAAACACTCCACTTCTTTTGTATTGGATGAGGCTCATTTTTCCATATCTGTAGTCCAGAATGGACTCTGAAGTGGTAGCCCAGCTTTATATATCCAATCATTAAGAAAAAAAAAAGTCCTCATTTTATGTTGCCAGGTTTTTTTTAGCTCTGTTTCATGTATGTTACTATATGGTCCAGCCCCATTCTGGATTATACCCTGGGATGTACCATGCTCATGGCAGAAGAAAAAATATAGGACCCAATTGATTAAAGATTCTTATGTCTTCTATTGGACATAAGAAATGTACTAACTTCATGTTGTCCAGCTTAAGTTCTATGGCCAGTCTCATCATCAATAGAGTGACTATATCCCTGTCATAGGTAGGTGCATAGCAAATGGTGGAGAAGAACTCTTATTGGGAAAGAGTAGGCTAATAGGTGGGTCAGTACTTCCAACTGCTATGATGACTAGAACCTTTGGTCCTTCTTCACTCTTATTCCATCATGCATGTTGGTCTCATGTCCCATAGGATCATCTTCACCCTCAGGTCAGTGGAAACATTGTAATGTGTTAATTCTCACCCACCTGACTGCCATTTCCGTCATTTTCTATTGATTTTCTCCCCTAGTCCTATTGTTTTGCAATATGAATAAAGAGGATGAGAAAAAACATAGAGCTCAAGTCTGCTATGTGGTGATAACTTTGTGAGGATCTTACCATTATATTCTTCCATCTCTTGACTTCATAGTGCAATAGAATGGCTATTAAACATCCCACCCTTCTCTTTGTGTATTTCCTTCTGTGAATATATTCATTTCCATGGATAAACAGGCATTAGGTCATATCAGCTATTTCAAGCCATCTGATTCAAGTTCAGTTAGTTTTCTTTCTTGTCATCTCCAAGTATCAACTCTTATTCCCCCTCTGACCCTCCTTCATTCTTCAGAGCATAAAAACAAGTGTTCCTCCCTATGGAAACATCCAATTCTTCTCCCTCTTGTGCTCATTTGTGACAATATTATAACCTTATCGTATTCCATTTAGTGCTATTTATTGAGGATGCTTTAATGAGTGGTGTATGGAAAATACAAAATAAATTATGTGACTTTATTTTCCCAAAGACAACTGGGGTTACATATGTGTCAAATAGAACATAATAGATAGGGATTTATTCCTCCATTAGCTTTTTAGGTTTGCTTATCTTTCAGAGTAATTTAAATTGAAATGGAAGACAAATCCTTATTTGATTGTTAGGCAATTCAGTGCTATTTATTTTGTGTAAGTTGGTGTGGGATCTAAGTGCACTGTTGTTAAAAGGCTATTTAATGTCACATAGAGGGCCTATTAATTTTTTCGATAAATTGCCAGCATGTCCAGCCAATTGCATACATTTAACAGGGAAAGTCTGTTCTTCTAAAAGTCTGCCTCCATACTTTGTGGTAATGGTGCCATAGTTTATATTCTGTGAGACATACTAAAATACTGCCTTGGTTATCAGAAGTCTAGAGATAAATCTCAAAGTAAATGTGTGCCTTTGTAAGAAGCGGGTCAAAGAGTGATACAAGGTTTTTAACAGTCATTGTGCCAAATGCAGTGAGGATTTTAAAAAGTTTTCTACATGATTTTCTTTATATTAATAATTAACCTATAATCATTGAAGTGAAATGTTAACATCACTGGTAAGGAAGCATACTTACACAGGATCTAAAGATGACCTTACTCGTTCTGAAAGACTAGAAGTCATAAGTTGCTTTCATTTTCCTAACTACAATTAGGCAATAATACTAATTAGTCCTTATACCTGTGTTACACTAATTGGCTGGTGAGAACAGAAGAGAGTAGGGGGAAAATCACCAGAAATTTCAACTAAAGTCTATTATGTTTGGGTGTTTCCCAAAGGTTATGTGTTAGAAGTTTGATTACCAGCTGTGGCACTATTAGGTGGTAAAACTTTAGGAGGTAGTGCCTATTGGAAGGAAGTTAAGTCACTGGGAACATCCACCCAAAGGGGATATCAGAACCCCAGCACCTTCCTGTCTGTCTTCAATTCCAGCCCCCATGAGGTGAGCTGGAATTCTGTCATGGTCTCCCGCCCTGATATGTTGCCTCTCCACAGGCACAATGGCAACCATGAATAGAAACTTTAAAAATTAACTTTCTCTTTTTGCAAGCTGATTATCTCAGGTATTTTGTTACAAAGATGGAACACTACACAAAATCATATTTATAAGTGAACAGTTGTTTTTTTTTTTTTTTTCATACAAATAATTGACAAGTGACATGAAGTAGAATATATGCTCCATGAAATCAGGAGTCTTTTTTGGGGTTTTTGGTCACTGTTTCCCTAAAACCTAACACAATGCCTACCACAAATATAGTCAAATATTTGTCAACATAACCAATGTATAAAAAGGAAATATCAATGGTTTTAAAATGGCAGAATAAGGATGATATTTCCTCTTGTTCCTTTAAATGTCAGAACACTCAACCAGAGAATGTTGCTATAGAACAGATGAAAATTTTGACAACACATATTATTATGAAAAGAAAGTAACAGTAATAAACTTTGGTAAAGTTGTTGCATTTAATTATTTTTATAATTATCTACTTATCTGGAAAGGATATTTGTGTTCCGTAAGATACAGCAAGGCAATAGAAAGAGGCAAAATACCTAGCTGGCGCACCCTGGTGGTGGCATGACGTAACAAAACTCATAAAAATGAGGGCTAGACTCCCTCCCCAAAAAAAAGAGCCTGTTTTGAAAATATAAGAGTCATGAAGACAGATTGAAATAAGTACTAAATTCATTTGAATGAAACAAAAGAAAATATTTAAAGCACCTGGAAGAAAAATAGATTAAAGAATAAATAATATCCAACTCATATTATTGGTGTTTTTAAAGACAGGTAAAATATTAAAGAGTTAATTTGTTAAATTTTCATGAAATAATGCTTGAATCTATAAATTTCAGAGGTATTTGTTGCCTGGAAAATAAGACTTAATGACAGATAAGATATAAGATAACTGACTTCATTTCAAAAAAGAAGAATTATCCTTTGAAGACACAGGTAAACTTAAATAATTCCCCAAAATGGACAAAGTGAGAATGGACAAATGGTTTCATTCTCTTGCCACACCAACCTCCTCATTCACATAAATATACATACACACACCCCTTGCAGATACGTTATAAACATTCACACAGTGTATGGTACAAGAGATTAGAGTAGTGGCAAAAACATTGTCAAGGAATATCAGTGTTGTGCAGTGGCAGGGAACAGCATGACCTGAAGTACCAGCAATTTCCCTTCATAATGGTCCACCATTACGATTTTGGGAAGTTGTTGCTAGAATATTAAAAATTAGCAAAGAAGTTTCAGAAAATCCCCCCAAAGTGTTATATGATCAGTTATATATTAACATGATTGTGTGTAACGTCTTCTTAAAAACACAACTTATCCCTTGTAGATATGATATAAACATACATATTACATGTGTACGTATTTTAATAGTACAAGGAACTGTGGTGAAGTAGTGTTTAAAACATTATCAAGGACTAAAAAGTGACCATATTATTTTATACCTAGCTAAACTGCTATTATGGTATAAATACAACAGCTAAACATTCTCAAACATTTAATAATTCTCTAAATACAATCACCATGAATCTTTCTCAGAATAGTATTCTAGAGTTTCATGTAAAAAAAAATGAACAGTGTCCAAAAGAAAAAATTAAAGAATATAGGAGAACTAGTCCTACTGGATTTTAAGATTATAAAAATCATAATTGAAGAAGTATAAAAATTTGTCTGATAATAGCCCAAATATATATAGGAATTTTATATATAATAAAGAATATATTACTGAGCAGAGAATGAATTGCTAAAGTGTAGATGAGAGAATGTATTTTTAGGGTAGTAGAATAGAGAAGGCTTTATAAGAACAATAAAATCTGAGAATTCAGAAACATTAGTAAAATTCCAATGGATAACAGTCAAAAAGTGCTACACATCAGAAAATAAAAGTTCAGAAAGCAAAACTACAGATGAAAAATTTGGAAATAAGTATTAAAACTCATACCACAGGCCAAGAATTAATTCCATTCCCATGTGACATGCATCTGGTAATCAATATCATCAGATTAAGAACCTAAGGATAATAGCCTGTTAATCCTATGAAGAGTTGCTAAAAAACTGTCTTCTGAGAGAGAAATCAAAGCTATGTTATGACATTTATTAAATGTAAGAGTTGCAAACAAAACACTTGCTGTATATAAACTTATATGGGAGGGGGTCCAATAAATATTAAAGAAAAAGAGAAGTTAATTTTTTTAAAATTTTACTGCCAATTTTTCTTTTTAAGGAACATACACATACAGGTGTATGTTTAGAGATATCTGTAATGTTAAAACAGAACTGATCATTAGTGTTATCTATATCTCATTAGTGTTATAACTAGGCTGGAGTTATAACTTAATCATTAAGCCCTGCAGTAGCTGCCTTTTGCTCTCCTAAACTGAAGCCTGATTTCTGAAAGTTTTTGGTGGAATATTTGAAATTAATAAGCAGAGTTCCAGGAAGTCCCTGGAACTTTGTTATTTAATCAGTTAAAAATTAAAAACAAACTTTTTACCCACATGTCAAACCTATTTTGGTATTGGAATTTGTATCTTAGTGTGGAAGGAGGGGCAGGAAATAGGGGTGACAGTTTGTATACCTCAGATTTTCTCTGTGTTGTTCAGCCTCCTCAGAATTCTGGCATCCTGAGCCTACCTAGAGCATTGAAGGCATTTTAAGAGACAATTTTGTTTTGAAGTCTTAACCTCAGTAGACCGGATGTTAGACTGTGAAAATTCAGGGTTAGTCTCTCAAATTAGTAAGATGATAAGAGATTTTATGCATAAAGTTTTATTGGAACACAGCCACATTTGTACAATCTCCTGGCTGTTTTCATACTAACAATGGTAAAATTGGTGGTTGCCTAGGCACCATATGTCCCTAGCAACCCAAAACATTTACTCACTGGTCTTTTATAGATATGGTTTGTGACCTCTGCCCGAGCTCATGTGAAACTTGTAATAATTGTTTATATTTAAAATAGCTAGAGATGTTTATTTTTCTGAGTTCCAGCACAGAAGTGGGAAGCTTCCCATAACCTGTTACTTTCATCTGAAATAATCTTCAGGAGAGGGATCTCCTGGAGAATGGAAAGAGGAAATGCAGAATATACAGGCTTGTCTCAGGAGTGTGGGTGTCATCCTAACTATAATCTCCCAGCATAATGACCTTGTTAAAATTATTTAACCTCTCTGTATCTCAATTGACTAATCTGCAAAACTAGAGGGAATAGGTACCTACTCTTCTGGCACACATTATTAATCACTTAATGTTACTTAATCATTTTCCCCAGACAGCAATAGCTATGCCATTTATTACATGGCCACACTTCTCCATGAGTCTCCTTGAACCAAAGATGGACTTCTAATCCAAGACCAGTTATAGCCTAATCTCTGGGCAATAAGGAGTTGATGAGATTTCCTAAAGCAAAAGTTTTTTTCTATCCCAAGTGACTGACACTTAGGGAGAATACATGCATTAATGTTTACCTAGTGCAATGTTTATTTGAATCTTCAACTTAATTGGATTAACAGATGCTGATGATTGAGAGGCTTATGGGTGTGTCAACGAGGGTATGTCTAGGAATGATTGGCATCTGGGATAGTCAACTGAAATGGAGATCCTCTTTATGTGTGGGCAACACTATCCAATACAATGATGGCTTGGATGGAATAAAAGTTGGAAGAATAAGAAAACAGCAGTAGATGCAAGCTCTGTTCTTCTTGAAGAGGTTCTTGATTATTGCCATGATTCTCTGAGGATGTCAGACTCTCACTTCTTCACTCTTCCAGGGAGGACTCTACCAGTGATTCTCCAGAAGCCTTCAGTCTCGGACTAGGGGAGCACTGTTGATCCTCCTTGTTCTGGGATTTCAGCCTCTTGGACTGCGCAGCTACTGGTTCTTCCAGTTCTCCAGCCTGCAGATGGCCATTGTGGACTATCCAGCTTCTTGTCACATAAGCTAACGTAATAAATCTCCTTTTTATAATTATACTTCCTATTGATTCTGTTCCTCTAGAAAACTTTGACTAATACACCGAGGATCATCCTGATGTGCATATGTTGTACTGGCATGGTTATTAATAGCTTTTCTTTTCATGAGTGTTTCAGTTTAGACCACAATTCATACAGTCATTCTATCTCTACTGAATGGAGACTACCTAAAACAGCTTTAGGGAGGAAGTTGGTTATGGGAGTAAAAGTGAGAAATGTACAGACATAACAGTAAGCAAAGACACTTAAGCAGTAACACACTCAGTGGTTAAGCCTGCACCATCAGAGGCCTGGGGTAGAAGATGCCAGACAGAGATTTCACCATGATATTCAAATCTGACTTCTGAGATAAATCTTGTATTAGGTATGTGGCTGTGGTTTGATGCAGAGCAATGAAATGAGGCCTGTCAAATCAAAGTAGAGAGATGGAGGGTTCCCAAGGCTGTGGGTTGGTCTGAGGTCAAGGTTTCCTGCTGTTAATGAGGACCTGTGGGGACCCACAGTAGGGATAAACATATCAGGGAAACTCCCAGGGATAGTAGCTGTTTATATCAGGGCTGCTGGACCTCTCCCTCCTTAATGAGCCTCTATCTTTTGTGAAAGTGTCAATGCTGAAATACTTTTGAGATACTTTGAACTCCAGTTGGTCAATAGAGAACAGGATGTAATGGCAGGTATTATGGAAGCTCCTCTTCCAGGGAGGGTAGTGGAGACTTAGCCAATCTTACTATTGGCTGATAGAACTGGGACATCCTTCATCTGAGTTATCTGTTCCTTTGCTTCAGAGAGGTATTCCCCAAACTTCTTTGTGAGGGTCCAAAGAGTGACTTATGGCAGGAGAAACAATGTTACCTCTCAAATGTCAAACAGAACTGTTTTAGGTAGCTTTTCATCACTATGACCAAAATGCCCAACAAGAACAACTTGGAGAAGGGAAAGTGTATTTGGGGTTCAGGGTTTCAGAGGTCTCAGGTGATAGATGGCCGATTCCACTGGTGAGAGAGCACATCACTGGGGAAAGAGGCCCCATGGAGGAAAGTCACCATACTCACCACAGGGTCAGGAGGCAGAAGGGTGGGGTAAGGCACCCTTCCTGGGCACACTCACAGTGATCCACCTCTTCCATACATTGCCTCACTTGCCTATGATCATCACCCAAACTAGATGCACTGATTAGGTTATAGTCTCACAATCTACTATTTTTTTCTGAATATTCCTGCATTAAGAGGAGCTTTGGGGGGATATCTCATATAAATTATAACAGGACCAAATGTTTTTCCACTTGAACAAAATTAGTTAAGATGCTTGAAATAGTATTAACTGGACTTTAGAATTAAGCAACCCCAATTAGAGGTCAAATCTTTAAATAATAAAAAAGATGTTCAACATTGGTCTTATTAGATGTCTAAGAAAAGGGCTGTAGAATATAAATATAAACTGTTTTCATTGGAAATCAGTCTGAGATCCATCTGATTTCTGTGATGGTAGTCATTTGAAATATCACTGGGGCAGCATTTCTAATAGGTCAAAGCCATCCTCAGCTTGGAAAAGAAACCAAAAAATAAACAACAAAAATGAACAAACCATACTGAGGAAATGAGAAGAGCACCATAAGCTGTGGTCATTGGGGCAGCTTTTCTGCAGCAGAATCTCAACCACAATGTGATTCAAACTGAACAAGATCAAACCTTAATTTCTTATTCATTGAGGAGCTTATTATGTGCAGACAATAGATCTCTCAAGTAATAGAAACATGAGGTTGACTAGACACTGAGCTGAAAGAAAAATCTCTCTAGTCATTGCTTTATCCCTGGTAACTAGGGAGAGCTGATGTTACTGAAGAACACATTAAACATAATGGTTAAGACTTGCCTCCAGGATTTCAAATCCCAACCTTTCCCCATGCTAGCTGCATGACTGACCCTCCATTCCTCAGCTTTTACATCCATAAAAAGAGTCTGAAAATAGTACCTTCCTCTCTGGAATATTGCATAGAAAAAATGCATAATAGCAGCCACACTTTTTTCTAAATCAAACTTCTTCTGAGTCCATGTCTGCACACACCTAGATGTGAGAAATCCACGTGCATGCTGGCTTTGGGTGTCTCTTCCAATGTGGCACATGAAACAAAATTTTCCTATAAAGCCAGGGAAAGTGACTCTTGACTAGTGGTGGACATGATTGCAATCTCTGAGATGTTCTTGGTTCAAGTCATTTTCAGGCCTGTTTCTCCATTCTCCAAGCCAAAATTAGAATTTCAAATCACCCCAGTCCTTGTACTGGTCCAGCCAGAGAGCTTATATTTGAGCTCTCTCAGTTAGGGGGAAGCAGGGGGAGAAACTGAAGGGACAATTTAAATATCTGGGAAGATATTCAGCAAAGGTAAAAGTTTCAAACTGGTAAATATGTTTAGGGGAAGCCTGTGGGCAAAATAGTATCCAGTCAGAGAGAAGTTGTCCTTCTATCTCTGCTCAGAACTGTGATGTTGGCAAGCATGTGCTGGAAGCTTCGAGAGCATCTGGCATCCTGTGTCTAGATCCCATGGCGAACAGTAATAATCAAGCTGAGGCCTCGTGGACAGCAGGTGTGGACAGGTGGGAGAGGAGTGGGGAGCAGGCCCAGTGTGGTACAAAGGCTGCAGAACACAGACTGGTTTAAGGGGCTCCCCGAAATAACTGGAGGGCACTTGGAGGGATATTAATTTTTAGCAGTCAGGTCTGTAGAGGCTTAAATGCCATAACTAGGTCATTAAAAGTAAATGTGATAGAACTTTATATTGAACCAAATGCTTACTCAACAGGGACCATGGAATAAAAATATTTTTGGATATTAAAAGGATATGAAATTTCATTTTATGAACAGACATGTAAGGTCTGGGAAATATATCCATCTGCAGTTTCAAAGGAGTACATATCTCAGGCTGATAAAATGCGATGCCATCAGTCTCAATTTCTACAATTCCCTGAGATATTGGGTACCAATTGATTTCTGTTCTAAAACTAGCTTCCTGATCATATAACCAAGATTTCTAAATGGGGCAGAAATCATAACTGAACATCTATCTCAAGTTTATGTTAGAGATTGGAGAGGCCTAGACAGGAGAAGCTTGAGATTGGCAGGCATAGTCTTGTGTCCTTGAATCTAACAGGTGGGAGTCAGCCTTGGCAGCTTGTGCAGCAGAGTGGAGAACTGAGACAGGTGGATGGCAGTCCTCCAACAGACAGAAGTCATGGTAGGCCAAGGGAAAGAGGCAGCTTGCAGGTTACCTGCATGCGGAGTGGAAGGATGTCATCAGTAAGGGACTAGAAGAAAGGCCAGAACTCTTGGTAAGAGATCCCAGGGAAAGCTGAGGAGTATCTAGAAGTACTAAGGAAAAGGTCATCTTCAACTTCTGCCTTAATTGGATAGAGGAAGCCAAAGTCACAAGGGTGGCAATCAAATTGAACTGTTCTGGTACCTGGTCTCTTGTCCTTCATTACTTACCACCATGTTCCAATTAAAAACAACAAACCTAGAAAAACCGAATGACTGTTGGAATCAGAAATCTCTTTAAGCAAAGAGGACATGAGCTGGCAGAGGTACAGAGGAACAGTCAACTGCGCCCCACCTTCTCAACTACATGCTTCAGCCCATGGTAGGGGATAGGGGCTTTAATGTTGATCATCATATTGGATAGGACAGTTACTAAACAGACATTTTGAGAATAACATGACTGAAATATATTTTATGATGTGAAAGTGGCAGGTAGGAAAATCATGAGGCTTGCCCTTGATTTCATCTAAGACATAGGAGGAAAGCTAATCCTACAGAATCTGTTTGAAGGGCCATGGTTGATGAAGAGAGGTGGGGAAAATGTGGATTTTGATTGCACCATGATAGTGTTTCACTTAATGCAACTTATTAGTCACACCCGCCCAAGACATATCCCTTATGCTCATTATCTCAGCCTCTGCCTCTTTAATTTTAATCTTGACATAGAAGATACAAATGGCTACTGGATTTTTGTTTTGTATTTTTAGAGCTGATCCTGTGGAATACATTTTTTATTTAAATAAAAAATACATTTAAAAAAAGGAGAAACATGCAACATTCTCCCTGGTTGCTCTGCTTGCCTGTGTCAGGTTCATGTACTCCTGCCAGTCTTCCAGGCTCTGGGGCATTGCCCTAAAACTCTCCTTTCTGGAGCCCAAAGATGCTGTTTCACTCTCAGCAGCCCCCCCCAGGGGAATGGATCCTGTCCTACATAACCTGGCTCCTGGCTAAGCTGAGGAATGGGCCTGTGTGTCTTTCTTCTTTGCCTCCTCTCTATTACTGATTGACATAGATTATATCTGAGCCTCTCCAGAATGATGGTTGTAGATAAAAGTGGCTTTTTTTTAAAACAGCCCATACTGTGGGGTAATTTTTTTAAAAAAATTAGGAGAAAAATCTTGCCCATTGGATAGTCTGCACCTCTTTAAGACATATAACATATTTCCGGAGTCATAGCTAAAACTCAGAGCTGCAAGAGGGTCTTACTATCCACTGTATTTTACACAGAGGCAACTATATTACAGTGAAGCAATGGTTTATTTGACAAAATATATGCAGCACTAAGTTGGATATGAAGTTTTGATGGGAGAGAAACAGACAACAAACCCTAAATCCCAAGTTTAAAGTATATTTAAACTAATAAAGGGAACTGTAATTATTGTGAGATCCACTTGAGTTGCAAAGGTGTGGGTGGCTGGAATCTTTTAATATTCTTGTCTCTTTGGTCACCTTGACAGCTAAATTATTAGGAAGTGTGATGAGAACATGTTTTAGTCTAGAAGGTGAATTTTTCAAAAAAAAATGTTGAGGTTAAACTAATTCACTTAAAATCTGAAATAAACACTTTCTTAATTTCCTCATGACTAGCTCTGGCCTGTGGGGGTAAAAATACTTTTATTCTTCTGAAGTCATCTGTTTGGTAGCAAAAATGCTTTTGTTCTTCATAATTTTTTCTTCTTCAAAGACTTGTGAGTTCTTAATATGTTTTGTTTATAAATATCTGAAATCCAAATTACAGACACCAAGGTAAAGAAATTTGTATCAGATTAATATACAAGATTGCCAATAAATGATTTATAAAAGTAGTAATTTTATGCAGTTCAATTTAATATATAAGATTTGAGGCCAGTCCCTGGCCAAAGGATGAGATAAACCATCTCCTTAAAATTACTCCATATGCCTTCATTTCTATAGATTTCCCCACAGTTTTCCAATATGCTAACAATATATACTTCACATCAACAGACCATTGATACTAAAAGCATGGAATATAAATGGGGAATTGAGGACATAGCTAATATCGTAGAAGACAACATTTAAAACAACCATTTGAACATTTTGTCTCAAGATTGAATTGGGCTGACTTACACACCTGATAAGACCAATTAAGTGCAACTAGTCATCAAAAGCATGAAAAGCCAATTCAAATGTGCTATGTTCAGTGGTTAGAACTGAATCCTACTTTTTATGGTTATGAAATTAGCTGAGATGAGCACTGAAACTCTTTATTATGGGAACCCTGAAGAAAGGAGGACACCTGCTGTAGAAACTACAGATTCTCATTACTTGCATACTGCTATTACCAGGGGAAATTAGAGAACAATTAGCTGGGAGTTCATCACTACCTTACTTGTTGGGGACAATTACAATTGGTAAAATTCAGTGTTGCTTTGGTGCTAACACCAAGAATGGTGGGATTCAAAGAACCAGGTGATCTGGAAAGAGGAAAAACTTTGGGTAACAACAGCAATCTTTTCCAGGTGCATGGAGGAATGCAGCCAGCTCCTTGAGGAAAGTGGAAATAGATCCTGAGTATATTTGCAGTTCATTTTTCTGTGAAAAGCAAGAAGATGAGGGGGACATATAACCACATAATTTTTTGAAATTATAGAAGCCAACATTTTACCAAGAGTTAAGTAAATAAAGGTGGTCAAATTGCAAAAAGAGCTAGAATGAAAAGTGTATTCATCAGGGCTCAGAGAAGCAGTACCAGTAAGATGAACAGACATAACTGTACACATATCATTATGGATATATTACAGTATGCAATGGTGGGAGCTGATTAGGTGGTCTCTGTATGTATCTAATGTATGTATCTAATGCCAGAGCCTGAGGTCTACCAGGTGGGCAGGAAGAGAATATGGACAAGTAGACATGATAGAAGAGCCAAAACAAGCAGAAACCTACAAGCCTATAAATACTTAAATGTGTGTCAATTCTTGTTGCCTCTGACTCTAAGGCATTTCACAGAATCTGGGTCCTTCATCATGGAGTTAAACATACCTGTCCCAAGAGTTGGGGGTGGGGGGCCGTAGGAGGATCCACTAGGAGGGAGAAGTTACTGCAGGACCAGCTAATCTCTCAAACCAAAAAGGTGGGTCATCAGGTGGACAACAGTTTGTTTAAGCTGAAAAATGGCTGCTGCTTCACTTCTGTCCTGGATTCTGTCCAATCTCTGAGGAGTGACCCTCATGGCCCACTCCAAATGAAAACATGCAAGTAATGGAATTTTGGAAATTGTGGTTTTATCTATCCACACTGGCACATTAAAAAGCCAACACACAAAGCCTTAAATGATTGGAGCAAGGCTGATTTCCATGTATTTACCAAATTTTATCTGCTGCTATGCACCTCTTGGTTATGAAGACCTGACAACTGGAGACAGCCAGGGAGAAGAGAGAGCCAAAGCTTATGCGCCAACTAGTCCAGCTCACCCCTACAATGTTTCACGTTGCTCTGAGACACATGACAAGAAGAAAGTCCATGAGCCTGAGACTACAGTAATGCAGAGAGCACCAAATGTTGTTGCTAAGAGACAAGCGAGCAAAGACAGGATCCTTTAAGTAAAAACAATTCAATATGATTTTTGGTATTAGTTATTAGAATATAGAATTATGATTTTTGTTGTTTTGGTTTCTTTGTAATTTGGTTTTAAAGTCTTTCTATTCTATTGACTGTAACCCAAAGAACCACTATTCAGAAGAATTCTAACCAGGGGAAAAGTTAGGTTCAGAGCATTCTTTGGATGAGATGTTGCAATGAGTAGTTGAGATCAAAATGAATGAAATAGAAGAAATGTATCACTTACATATTCCAGAGGATGGGAGGCCAAGAGAAGGTCTGGAGGCAGGAGGTGCTCAACCAGCCTGTAGACAGCAAGAAGAAATATGCTCATGGGACTGAGCCTTTATAAAGGTCTATAGGAGCTATCCTTTGGGTCTGGGAATTGGCAATTTAAAGAAAACTCATGAGGAGGGGGAACTTATTTATATGACTCCGGTGTTGCCAATGGATTTTAGTATCAGCAGCTGTGCAATGTGTTGGTTTGCATCAGTGTGCTAAAGAATGAGCAAGCCGGGGCTGGGATTGTAGCTCAGCGGTAGAGTGCTTGCATCGCATGCGTGAGGCCCTGGGTTCGATCCTCAGCACCACATACAAAAAGCAATAAAGACATTATGTCCGTCCACAACTAAAAAAAAAAAAAATTAAAAAAAAAAAAAAAAAGAATAAGCAAGCCATGTGGCAAACATGGGTAGGGAGGTTTAACTTAGACCAGAGGTGATGGAGTACAACTGTTTCACATGACTATGTCAGGCCTAAAATGGATTCGGAGACAGCACTATATAAAATAGATTTATAGGAAGATTCTAGAAATCTAGCAGAGCTAGTCTACAGGGGACTTGTGATTGCTCTACTTATAGAGAAATCACTCTGTCCTGATAACCAAATGGAAAGATCTCCCAAAGGAACTCCCCCCACCACGAGAGTCTGAAACTCTCATCCTTCTCAGGTGCACTCATAGAGGTAAATGAATCCGTTTGAGCTGTCTCAGGATCAAGGTGTAAACAATCACCTGATTGAAGATCTCATCTGAAAGCCCTGGGTGCATGCAGCCTTTGATGGTTCTCAACATCACCATCCTATGCTCTGACAATTCCAGGATGCTGTTTCCCCTTTTCTGACTTGAGATTTTCATGTGTAGTTATTCCAGATCACCAAAGATGAGGTTTCCATATTTGGACCTAACAAAGTAGAAATGTGGGCTTTGATCAAGATGAAATGCATAGATGCATGATTGTGTTGTCTCCTTTTGGAAAGTGGATTGTGGTCATCCATATCAAGCAAGAAAGCTATTTAAATAATATAAAGCAAAATGTCAAGTACATAGGTGCTGTGTTGCCTTGGGATGAAATGTAAATATATATTATTTTATTTACCTCCATTTTTGGGAGAATTGACTATCCTGTCAAGTTTTATAACTTAAAGAGACCTTTAATCTTAGCATAGATTGGAGGTGATTGCAATGGGCATAAAATCCAAGATATGGTCTATTGACCAATCTTTCTATCTTTACATTTACTTTTCCATTTCTCTTCCTTTCGTCTACTTCCTTGTCTTTTCATATATCTATCTACAGATATAGGTGCAAATAGATAGATGAAAGTGCCCATGTGTCTGTTTTTATGTATCTATGGAAAGCAATAGTACTAGAGTCAACAAATTCCCTTGAACCAACTTGAATTTATTTTCTGATAATTTGTACCTAAATGAGGTTTGGCCAATACCAAAATTTTTTATGGCCTGGTTTTGCTTTTGTTATATATCATCCCTAAAGTAGAGTAGTGAGTTTTATTCTCTTCCTTTCCTTTTGAGAAAATGGACACACTAAGAGTTTTCATAAAATATCCAAAGTCATAGCTTTTAAGTGGCTGATTCAGGATTGGAGCTAAGACCTGTACGACTCTGGAGCCCTTGTGTATTTCTGGTGTTCCTTTTTTTCCCCCTATTGATAAATAAAACATTGTTTAGACTCATATGCCCAGCAGTCATTCTCACAAATGAAAACAGACTTGTGTTGTCAGTATGCAGAAAAAGAAGGGTGCTTATTGGACAGTGTATTAAATTTTTGTGTGTGGGGTGCACTAAGTATTAAACCCAAGGGTGCTTTACCACTGAGCTTACATCCCCAGCACTTGTTATTTTAGTTTGATATGGGCTCTCACTAAGTTGCTCAAGATGTCCTTGAACATGGGATCCTCCTGCCTCAGCCTTCTGAGTCACTGGGATTATAGGCATGAATCACCATATTCAGCTTCAATGTTAATTTTTTAAGAAGTAAAAATAAAAGAGCAAATATAGAGACTCATTAATAAGTAGTTATATTTATTATATTTATTATTTCTAAATAATGTGATTGGTTCGTTATATTTTACAGAACACTGAGATATCCACCGCCCTTCTCAATGAATCAGTTAAATTATGCTGGCAAACTCACATCAGGATCATTATGATTATACCTCTGCTGAGTTAAAGGCTCAGAGAGGCTCAGCTCCTTGACTAGTGTTTCAGAGGTAGAAAGTGATAAAAACAAGACTTGGACTCAAATCCTCTGACTCTATGCTATGCTTCTCTAATTAACAGGGAAAATATTTTTTTTAGTGCACTAACCATATTGAGATTATTCTATGTATAATAAACTGTTAGTTAATTTAAATAAAAACAGTCCTTTCCTCCTTTTATGAAAAGACTCTCTTGTTTACCTCCTCTCAGAATCCTTTATTTACCCCATATAACCATTGACCCGAATGTTAAGCCGAGTCACAATAAATGGGTGAATATGTTGATTTCTACATGCCTGACTTTAGGGCACATTAAGTAAGACCACTACTGCAGTGTTGAGCTCTTGTTACTCAAATCCCCCTCCTTTGTTTTCTTTTAAAGCCCTGATGCAATTCTTAGCATGTGGGTTTCTTGTTTTAAAATTCAAATTCTGTTTGGTGCCACAGCTTGCCCTTATCTGATGTGGGCCAGCCAGAATGAAATTCTGGGCCACAGAAGTCTCAAGTGCATGGCAGAAATATTCTGGAAGTTGTGATGCAAGGTCAGGACAACTATAGAGGCAGAGGAAAACCACCAAGGCCCTTGGCAGTAGGTGAAGAACAATGGGGTAATGTGTAAACATCACTGACAGTGAGACTGGGAGTGGTGATCAGAGAAAGGGAAGGGAAATGAGCGTAGCCAAGAGAACGCACGCCACCAGTGCCTGGCAAGGAGCCCACAGCTGTCTCACTCTCTTTCCATTACTGAGCTTGGTTTACGGGATCAGGGTTATACGAAAGAGTGGAAAGGCTCTTGTTTAATCAAATAATAAGATATTAATGCATATGGTCTTGATTTAAAAATATCTATGAGAAAGAAAACATTTAAAAATGTGCTTTCTCAATAACCCCAAAAATACCATTAGGAAGAATGGCAATGTGCAAATAGTCTGAATTTTAGCATTAATAAAATTAAATGGGAATTTGATTATGCTGTGTTACAGCTACACATAATGTTCTCAAGCATAACTTTTGCAAATCTGTTAATTCCACTGGTGATTAGGTATGTGCATTTCAACACATCTTGCTGCCCTTTGAAATCTAGTACAATCAAGATGTTAGATTGTAAGTTATTTTCTCATTATTAAGATGCATTTCAATCCTCATCTTTAATCAACTGAAGATTCACAAGATGGCTTTGATATGCACACTGGTGTGTGTGTGTGTGTGTGTGTTTTGTGCACACCCCAAATTGATGTGCTGTCATTCTCCTCTCCAGCATCTCAGGATGTACCCTCTGGTATATCTTATTAATAAGGAATCTGTGTTGAGTTTTATTCATTCAAAAATGGGGGGCAGTGTTGGAAGGCTCTTTACATCTCTAAGTCCTAGAGGGTCACCCTGCGGCTTGGCCCCTCCTGTCAGAGTCTATAAGGGAAGGTGGAACTCAGTGAGGCGGAGGGAAGGCAGCCAGTTGGTAGATAACGCCTGGCTGCCCTCTGACCCTCGGGTTAAACTGCTGTCTGGGCTGCTCAATCTGGTAAGCTGAGTTCCAGGGGGAGAGAGAGCTGCCAGTTATCTGTCAGCACGCCCAGGCACCGACTTCATCACAGAAAGGCACACAGACAAAATCTTTCTAATGGCCTTCTCTCTTAGGCCCCCTCCCTCGGCTGTTCAGGGGCACTCCAGCATACACAATTGAGGGGGTTTCCAAGTCACTGAGGAACTGGTGACTTTTCTGGACCTTTCAGGGGAAGTAAAGGAGGGGGCATGTTTATGGAATGTTGTATTCAGATTTCACATGGTTATCAGAGCTGAGAGAATGGGAATGCACATGCCCCCAAAGTGCTGCTGTCACTTGAAGAATTCTGCAATCCCGTGACTCAAATAAGTAGTGTTCAGAGCTTTTAACAGGACCTTTTAACAGGGATGAGCACAGGGATGGAAAGGAAAGACACTGAACACTGTAGTTTTACTTGTTAGATTCTGCTTGAATATACATAAAGAAAAAACAATAGAGGATACACACAGAGAGAGTGAGACAGACAAAGTCACAAACACACAGGAAAGAGCCAGGGAAAAAGACAGGCAGACGGAGAGCGAGAAATTGATCCGACAATAGAGATAGACAAAGGAGAGAGAAAGACAGAGAGAGAGATACATACAAAGAGCCAGAAGGACCAAGAAGCATGGAAACACAGTCTACAGTAAGCATACACAGAGAAAAAGAGAGCCACAGCGAGAGGCACTAAAGAGGAAAGGAACCAGAGAGGAGAGCAGAGAAAGAGCAAGAGTCAGACAGGCAAGCTGGAGAGCAAGAAGCGGAGAGACCATTTGGGCTGCAAGGCAGAAGGAACCAGCGACAGCCTGAAAGCAGGACTTAGCCAGAGGTGGCTGGTCAAAGGGAACCCATCTCCCTGCACCCCACACTCTGCTGGGGCCTCGCCCAAGAACGGAGCTTCCTGTAGGACCTTAGGGAAGGAGATCAGGGAAGGCTGAGCACTACTGGGAAACTGGTTCAGAGATGTGGTTCCTTGGTTGGGCTGAGGAGGTAGAACCTCAGCTTTTTCTTTCTATCAGCTCTCTACCCTCCTCCTCAGAGGTCCACCCTGCTTGTCCTCTCCTTGCCTCCTCTCCTCCATCTCTCTGCTCCTCTCTTTCCCTCTTTTTTCCTTCTGTGAATGTTCCCTCTGCCGGGATTTCCACTCACTTGTTCTACAACTGCTGATGTGTGTACCATTGTACAATGGGCTTACATCCTTATAAACCCAGCCTGATAAAACTTGTAAGAGATTTTTGCCTAGAATCATATTTTGAGTTTTGATGTCTTCCAAGGTTAGCAACGGTCTTTTGCAATGCTGTGCAGTGGCAGAGAACTGTCACTCCCAGTCAGCCAGTCAATCACAAGAGGAAGCAACCACATCCTACAGTGTGCTGTGTTGCTAAGCTAAATATTCAGCAGGTAAAGTGTAGTCCATGTATTTTCAAACTACAATACTATCAACTTGTGATGGGTTTATTAGGATACAACCCCACTTTACTCCATGTGTGTATAATATGTCAAAAGTGAGACAGGAGGATCACGAGTTCAAAGCCAGCCTCGGCAACTTAGTGAGGCCCTAAGCAATTCTGCGAGATCCTGTCTCTAAATGAAATATAAACAAGGTCTGTGGATGTTGCTCAGTGGTTAAGCACCCCTAGGTTCAATCCCCTCACCAAAGAAAAAAATTCTACTGTCATGGATAATTAAAAAGAACAAATAATTTTTAAAAGAAGTATGATTATACAGGTATCACTTTTGCACTATCATAAAGTTAAAAAAAATTAAGTGAAACATTGATATTAAGGACCATAAGTATTTATTGAGAACTTACTATATGCTAAGTCTTTTTCTGGATACTGGGAACATATCAGTGAAATGGACCCAAGTTGGGCCTCCTCCCAATTTTTGCTTTTGGGGTTCCATAAGAATCACATGGGTATTCCATCAGAGTCATGATTCATGGACTGTGGGGTAGGAAGTTGGTGTCAGAGAGTGGTATATTGAAAGGATATCAGAGTAGTCTGCAAAGAGGATTTGTGTGGTGGTTGTAGTGCTGGGCATTGTGCAGAGATCTGTACTCCTCCGTCCCTCCCAGACAAACGGCCAGTACATTCCCTTCATTTATGTACCAGTCACTTACTAAGCACCTTCTACACACCAGGACCTGTGTCAGAGGCCTCAGAGATCCCCTTTTAGTAAGCCCAGTGTGTCTGGAACTCAGACACTGAGCTGCTTTTGCTCCTTGCCTCATCTGATGAGCAGATGCTTAAGAGAGAAGCAGGTAAGTGGAGCCAAAGCCAGCGTTGTTTGGCTGTGGCTCACTGAGAGGAGAAGCTGACACTCTGATAACCTTATCCCCTCCTCTGAGCCATCCTGCAGTTGAATGGTTTGGATGAATGCCCACATACCTCAGGAAAAAAACTCTGTGACCTCTGATGGTGTTTGTATGAAAGTTACTCTTCTTAGTGAAAGGCGGCCAAATTGTGTGGAAAATGAACTCCAGAAAACTCCCATCTGGTTCCCAGTGGAGGCCCGGAGGAGAGCCCCTGGCTTCCCTCCTCCCAGAGCCCCTGGAAGGCTCCAACCACGGGTCCTTTGAGGAAGGAGGGTAATGTGAGCAGAAGGAAATGCCCTCTTCCAGGAGACATGGTTTCACAGGATCATGTCGCTTTCACTTCAGCTCTGTTTAAACGTGGGTTTGAGTGCTGCTGTGTGGCCTTGGCCTGGTTCACATTTCCGCCTCTTGAAACGTGGGAAATCACAGTTCAGTAGGTGGTGCTCTCCGCCTGCAAGTCAACCTCAGGCCGGACCTCGCCTGAACTAGGGCAGCCTCGGGGTTGGAGAGATCACTTGTTATATTAAAGGAGACTCTAAATGTCACGCAACATAGAAGAACGTGAGTTGTTTGACTAATAAGGATTTTAGGTAGAAACTCAGCTAAATGTGACTATTTCCCATCTTGTTCTAGAAAGGTTTACTTATATCACACAGGCATTTATTTATGCATTTACTTATCCAGACTGCCACAAAATAAATACTATATGTATAGGCTATATATAGTAAATAAATAAATAGTATATATATATATATTTACTCTTTGGTGCAAGGAAATGTCTGGAATTCTTTCTGAGATTTGGTTAAAAGGAAAAAGAAAAATACATAAAATTTGATCCCTAAAGCCTGCAGACTGTATTAATAAAATTCATTAATTGAGTATCTACCATATATTGGTTAGGAGGCATTTGAAATGTTATTCCCATCATCTTTTAAGAATATTCACTTTTCATCTGTATAGATGGAGGCTCTGAAATCTTAAATGACTTGCCTAAGGTTGCATAACTATTAAGTGGCTAAATGGCATTTGAGGCCAAATTTGTGGCCTCAAGTTCCATTTCCTTTCTATTGCAAAAAGATCATAGGACCGGGACTAGTGTGAGACAGGGGAGGCTGCTGGCATAAAAAATATTAAGGACTCTCTCTCTCTCTTTCATCCTGATAAAACATCAGTGTAGATGAGGGAGTACGTATCATTCCAGACACATTCTTTCTATCTTTGAGCTCCAATGTAATCTTTAAATAGCTGTGCAACCTAGTGCAAATTACTTAATCTCTCTGTGTATCAGTTTCTTGATCTGTAAAATGGAGATAATGAAGTACAAGGCTCTGAGAGTTATTGTGAGGAGTTGATAAAATAATATGCATATAAAGTGCTTGGAGTAGCACACATGTTAAATAAAAGACATTTTTATTATTCTATTAAAATAATTATATGGAAAGGCTATATGAGAGAAATCTCCAGATGCTATTTAGCAATCTAAGGGTTTGGAAGGGAAAGAGACTGCTTCCCACTGCACTGGAATAGTCTTAGAGGGCATATTCGAATTAGGCTTTGCTAAAATGGAAAGATGTCGACAACGGAGGGAATCATTTTTGCAATAACACCATCCACCCTTTATTTAGCCCTTGCTTCATGTCATGCATTTTACTGAGTTCTTTATATTCATTTTCTCCTTTAGTCCTTGCCAGGATTCTTTGATCTAGATACTCTTCTTAGCACTCATAGCTGAGTCAGTGTTCTTTCTTCCCCAAATCGTTTTGCTAATAATTGGCAGGACAGAAATTTAAGTCCAAGTCTCACTTATCCTAAAACATCCTATTCAGCCCTGGGCTGCACCGTCAGGGAGAAGAGCAGAGCAGGGCATGGAACAAAGCCTACTCCATTGTCTGTCTGCAGACACCCTTCCTTGTCCTATTTGGGGTGTGACAAGACCATCTTAATACACGCGGTGCACCTGCTGCACGGTGTGAGAACAGTTCCCACAGCAGAAGTGGGCCAGAACTTAACTTGCAGGACTTTTAAGGCCAGGCTACAAAGTTCAGATTTTAGTGAGAACTGCATGGGGAACAATGACACTTTGGAGGAGCAAGTATTTGCCAGATACATTTATATGATAATTAAAAAAGCCTGAATGATCTAGAGTTTAGTCATTTTTATTTTAGAAATGGACAGTTTAGGATTAAATCATCCTATAGGGTTGTATTGTTGAAATTATGGGGTTATTTGTAGCCATCCTAGGAGAGACTGTTCAGAATTTTAAATAAGTTAAAAAAAAAAAAAGGTGCTAGAGAAAGTGCCACTTGGTTATATTGAATTACCTGCCTTTGGTCTTCATTTCTATCTCTTTCATTAATTCAAATGCATGTACCATCTAGGGAAGCCTTTTAGAAATGCAGCCAGCTATTCTCCTAGTGATAGCATGAGTTAGGATGTTTCTACAGTGCCTAAAGGAAATTGTATTGGGAACATGGAATTTAACTCCAAGTTGAGACTGCATTATTATCCAGAAAAATCCATCAGCAATACTTTTTCTTAAATATTTAAATACTTGAACCTCTCTTTTCTTCCCAATCCCACATGATATAGTAAGGCATAAGGGATTTCTGTTCCTTTTGGCCATTTGAAATTCTTAACACCAAATACCAGCTGGATGACAAGTAAATGGCAGGAGACAGGGACCCATTCTTCTTGGTCTTTCAGCAAAGCATGCTGGAAAAGAGAACTCTCAGTTACAGCCCTTGTGGTTTATTTATTGTTTTAATGAGCCTTTGCTGTGTAACCACAGCACCATTATGACCCGGCCACACCACAAGAGAAGGAAGTTCCCGTAATCCTCCTCCTCACTCATCTTTTCAAGTTGCTGGAAGTCTGCTCCTCCTGCCGGCATGCTTCACGGACTTCCGGAGTTTGCTGGGTCTTTGTTCTTATCAGTGATGCCCTCCTGTCTCCCGTCCCTCCCGCTCCCCCTTCCTCCTTCCTCCAGACTGCAAGGCCTCAAGTATCCAGCCAAAGGCCGGAACCATGGTGGAAAGAAATTCTGGCCAAGAAAAGGCAGCAAGGCACTGCGAAGACAGGGCCCATTCTCCTCCTGCTTTTGTCAGTGTTAGATAGAAACAGGTAAATTACATGTGAGGATCCCAGGAGGCCACAGTTATTAAGAAAGTGTCGATAGTACGTTCCAGAAGAATAGCACTGAGTGAGGAAATGTGTGTGAACTGGTATGAAATCGTACAGTGGGATTTCATGCACATTTGGGGAAATGTGTCCTTTGAATTAGGAGGATGACATAGACTATCCCAAAAGAGTGAACAAGGATTTGAGGGCCCAGTCTTTCCATCAGGTTTGCTAAAACACCACATGACTTCTAATAACTTTCCTTTTCATCTTGCTCAGGCCATCCCATGTGAGCACATTGCTGCAGGGTATAACTGAGCCCTTCTAGTTGGTTTGGGCAGTGTTATGGTTAGGTATTAGATGTCCCCCTGATCAGCTGATGGGGGACAGAGCTACAAATTGTGGGACTATGAGGATAAGGGAGTAATTCTATAAAATGAGTCTACTTTGCTGATCCCCACATACTTTCTTTTCCAAGAAGCAATTTACCTGCAGCCCTGCCTGGTTTAAGTGGACAGGATGTCTCAGCAAACTTCCTGTTATCTGCAGGAGAAATGCAGGCGTGAAATGAGGTTGATAAGAGGAACCCAAGTTCCCCGGAAGGGGGAGAGTGTGTGACCTTTTTCACAGACCATATCCTGGAATTCAGGGAGAGAAGGGTAATTCCCCCAGTCATAAAATCTATAATAATTTATGGTTAAGAATCCAAATCAGAACCAGTCATCAGGAACCAAAGTAACTTAGAGTAGTTATGGAAATGGGGATTTGAAAGTCTGATATCATCCTGCTGTCAATCAAAAGTTAAGAGGTGGACCTGGGGGGAACTCTCTGAAAACTCTGCTGATGTCTCCAATAAAACTGGAGTGCTAAGAGAGGGACAATATGCCTCTGAGAGGATCTCTACTCTGTCCCTTGAGAGTGTCCCCTTTGCCTTTTCCCATTCCTTTAAAAAACTCATTCTCTGTTACTCTGAGGGACATGGCTGAAATCTTTCTGACTTCATCACAATAATCAGGATTTGAAGGTTTTACTTTTGTACTTCCTCAGTTTCCCAAAAGTCCCCACCCCTGTGACACCCCAAAAGCTCATGTATGAGACAATGTAAGAAAGCTTAGATGTGAAATAATTGGCTTACAAAGGTCTTAACCTAATCAGTGCATTAATCCTCTGATAGGGCTTAACTGGGTGGTGATGGTAGGGTATAACTGAAGGAGGTGGGTCATGGGAATTGTGCCTTTGGAGTATATACACTGTCTGTGGTGAGGGGAGTTTCTTTCTGCTGCCTGGTGCCATGTCCTGGGCTGCTTTCTTCAACCACACTTTTTCACCATAATGTCCTGCCTTATCTTGGACCTAGAGCAATGGAGTTGGTCATCTATGGATTGAGACCTCTGAAAATATGAGACCCAAATAAACTTTTCCTCCTCAAAAGTTGTTCTTGTGAGGTCTTTTAGTCACAGCAGCAAAAAGTCTGATTAAAAAAGGCAGTTCGGTGTGGTACTAAAAAACACAGACTGGAGTGATATGAACTTGAATCTGAATCCCAATCTCACTGTTCTTTAGTGTTGTGATATAGGTACAAGGCTCCAAATTTCTCTGAGCCTCGGTTTCCTCCAGTATAAAACAGGGAAAATAATACCTGTGACAGAGGAATTTTGTAGTGAGTAAATAAAGCAACATGTGTGAGGTAAATGGATACTAACTGTTCCCCTCCATCTTTTTCTTCCTCCTCCTGCTCCTGTTTCTCCTCCTCTTTAGGTTATTCTAGGAACACAAGGCTCTGTTTCTGAGTACTGCCATGACGAAACTCAGTTGGATGTACTCTTGCGTGTCGTGGTCCAATCAGAGGTTCTCAATAGACATGAAGTCCCATGTGTAACACTGCAAGGAGAGAAAGCTGGAAACCAATACTGGACTGAACCTTTGAACACTTCTCAATCCTTAGACATCCAGCCATGCTTAGCCTTATTTCCCACAGGGGCTGAGGGCTCAGAAGATGGAGGGCATCACAGAAATGCTGTGATTTAGAATGCTGAAATTAAGCATGTCCCCCAAGTGAGGGATTTTCAGAAAGCAATGTTACAGTAGGAAGGGTAGCCTTAAATTACTGATTCAGAAAAATAAAAGATTAAGAAAGCATTATTCGTTTTCTTCCAAAAAAATATTTCTTGTGTACCACTCATATACTAGGCACTGGTGAAGTAGAGGGAAGCATAGTAGCTAGAGACTCTGATTCTGAGCCAGTGGTGGCTTTATGATGGTCAAGATTTTTTTTTTTTTCCTTGAGGTTCTGCACATACTAGGCAAGCACTATAAAACCAAGCTACATTCCTAGTTCCTTTTATTTTTGTTTGAGACAAGGTCTAAGTTGCCCGGGCTGGTTGGAACTTCTTATCCTCCTGCCTCAGCTTCCTGAGTCACTGGGATTACTGTCATGTGCTACCACATTCTAAGATTTTTTTTTTTTGTGCTTCTCCTGGGATTTCCCTTCAGTCAGGGCTGGGTCTGTGACTGATCTGGTCAATAAGGATGTGGTTCCAGTGTGTTAATCTTCTGAAGCTGCCTTAATGAAATACCAGAGACTGGGTGGCTTAAACAATAGAATGTTATTTTCTTCCAGTTCTGGAGGCTGGAAGTCCAAGATAAGGTGTTGTCTGGGTTGCTTCCTTTGGTGGGCTCTGAGAGAAAATCTGTCCAATGCATCTCCTCAGGTGGTTTGCTAGCAGTCTTTGTCTTGTAGATGCATTACTCCCATCTCTGCCTTCATCTCTACATGACATTTTGTCTATCATTTTACATTGTCTTCCCCTTGTGAACACCCGTATCATTGTCTAATGTTCCCCTTTTTATAAGGATTTCAGTCATATTAGATCAGGGTCCACCCAATGACCTCATCTTAACTTGATATATTTATAAAGATCCTATTCCCAAATGAGCTCACATGCTGAGGTCCTGGTGGTTAGTATTGCAATGCAAACTTTTTAGGGGACACAGTGCAAGTCATAATGGTTGGAGTTTGAGGCCAGACCTTAAGAGATTGATTTCTTGGAACAAGTGCTTTTGGAAGCTAGCCATCATGTCATTAGGAAACACAATGTCCTCAAGGGGAGGTTCCTGTGGAGAGGACCTGATCCTCTCCTAGCCAACAGCCCTAACTCAGATCCCAGAACCAACTTGCCATCTGTGAGTACACCATCTTGGAAGTAGCCCCTTCGGAGTCTCCAGTGTAGCTAACACAGCTGACTTCATGTAGAACAGACACACGCTACTCCTGATGAGTTTGACCAAATCACAAAATAAATGTCTGTTTTTGTTTTAAGCCATTAAGTTACATGGGCATAGATAACCATGGCAATGTCTTCGAAAGCAGACATGAAACAAATAGTTATATGTACAAGTGTTGGAAAGGAGAAGCACAAGGCCCCAAAGGAGGATAAACAAGGCAGCTAAGCTGGTCTTGTCCTGGTCCATCTTGTTACTAAGTAAATGCTCATCTGTACCAATCAATCCCAGGTGCTTTACTAGCTTGGCATGCCTCACAAAAGGCATTTGTTCCTGCCTAACTGACTCTCTGAAATACATTTAATTTGAAAACACCTTCACTCTCTTTGCATCTGTGTTTCCCTTTTGGGAAGTGGGGAGGGTGGGGGAGCACGTAAGTGGGTAATGACAGCACCCATCCACAGTGAACTCTATTTACTTTCATCTCCTTCATAATGGCACAGAAAATGGAGCATAAAAATATCCCACGGAAGGTTCAGTGCTCCGTACTAAATGTGGAGGGTTTGGAGGAGGCAATGAAGCGAGGTTCAGAATGAACAGGGAGGGGGAGTTGGGTTGCAGGTTGCTGTTTCTTCTGTTTTTTCCTCTTCTGCTACTGTTCAAATGAAGCTGTGTGATACAACAATTAATATTAAAGGGAAACTGCACAATAGATAGACAAGGATGACCCCTTTTGACAGGAGTTCCTATCCAATGGAGAGGTACTCTACATTCAGCCGACCAGAAGAAGCCCATCTTGTTTGCTAAGAAAACCTGAGGCTAGGATATTCATATCCTAAGCCTGCGGCCAGGAATGAGTCAGAACCAAGGGACTGCTTTGTTCAGCACCAGCACCACTAGGGGAGAGCTGCATTGGGAGGTGGGTAGAGTTTGGTTCAAGGAACCCAGGTGAGGCTTCAGGTGGTACTGGAGCTTTAAACCTGGTTTTCTTGACTCATTCCCTCAGTAATTGTAAGCACTGAGGATGCAGTGGAGGGAAAGTCACACAAAGACTATTCCTGTGGCACATTCCTTCCAGTGAGGGAGGAGACACGATGTGAAAGATATATACCCACACACATGTATGTGTGTGAATTTTAGATTATAATGAAAGGACAAAGTGGAGGGTTAAAGCTGTCAGTTCTTCTATCCACAGACCTTTCCCTCACACGCTGATATTTCCTTCTGACTTGGAGAAAAAGTCCATAGGCCTTTTCCTGGCATTTAAGATGGTGCACAATTTAGTTTCTATTATTTTTTCCAAATTAGTTTTCTTTCTCCTTTCCTTATTTCTTGTAAATAAGGAATATGCTTCAGTCTTGCCAGGGGTTAGGAGAACAGCTCTGGAATCAAATTGCCTAGGTTCAAATCTCAGCAGTGTCCCTTTTGAGCTGCATGACTTCAGAGAAGTTAATCTCCCCAGTCCTTAACTTTGACGTATAAACTATGACTAGTATATAACTGCCTTCTCCCAGAGATGTTGAAAATCAGAAGAGACCACGGTCATGAAAGAGGACATGCATAGTTAAGCAAGGTGTGCCTCACTTGCTGTATTCATGACTATGTTTTATATGTGCATGGGCGTGTATAAATATATATATACACACACACATAATTTAGTAGTAATTCTATTCTAAGTTGGAATGGATCTCACTACCACTTAGTAAGACTGTGGCTGTGCCTATTTTACTATTCATGCACAGTTGATAGGTGCTGAATAAAATATGCTTGGCTCACTGGTGTGTCTTGCAGCGGTTGGTAAAGACCCTTAACTAGGAGGAATGCTGTTTGAAAGAGCTCCGAAGGGGTAATTAGGAGACCATGATGACGAAGTGGTGAAGAACTGCACTCTTTAGCTTAAAGAACTGCAGTTAGGAGCCATATCAAGAGAGCCCGGGTGTGCCAGCTGGCAGCATTAGAATTCCGAGACAGAGCCATCTTTAAAGATTTCTTCCCCTTGCAGCTGGGTGGTGAAGCAGTCTGGGCTGCTCTCAGAACAGTGGTGAGCCTTTTATCATTTAAATATCATTCCAGTGGGAGCAGAAAAAAGGGACAAAATACTGAAAATAAAAGTTAATTAAAAAATAAAATCAAGAGAAATGTCTCTCAGAGGCCACCTCTGTTACAGAGACCACCTGTCATTAAGCATTTTCCTGTCTATAAACCTGAGATTGGAAGCTGATCGACTCTTCGGTTGTTTAATTTTTAATGTCTCCTGTCTGGTCTCTGCTGTAGCTATTACAGGGGAAGGCTGTCACAAAGATGTCTATGTACCTTGCCCAGGGAAAAACTCAGTGTTTCCCTGGACCAGGCTGAGAGGCACTGGAATTAAATCCTCCTCTGGAGAATTTGCTGGTAAATTAGTATGACAAGAGAGAAGGGAATGCCATGGGGAGAAGGAAACTGAAGGGTAACTCCAAGGTAGCTTCACATTCTTCAGGTCCACTACTTTAATAAAAGTTTATTGAGCATCTACTATGTGTCATGCATTGGTATAGAGAAAATCAAAGCTGGGAGCATAGTACCCTGGGCAGAGGATTGAAGAGGCCTCTCAAGAAGGTAATAGTTGAATGATAAGAAAGAGCCAACAATGCCCAAATTTTGGGCAATGGTATTCCAAGAAGAGGCAAGAGCTAGTGCAAAGGCCCTAAGTGGAGATGAATTTGGGTTCTTTGGGAATCAGACAGAAGCTAAGACAAGGGTGTGTGCAGAAACAGGATAAATGACCAGGCAATCTAATGGAACTGATCAGGACTATAGAGAACCTGTGTAAAAAGGAAGGATTTGGCCCATGGATTAGATTTCAAACTGGAATCAAAACATCCATTCAATACAAGTCTTATTCTGGTGAATATGAAAGAAATGTGTGAGTGAGGTGCTAGAGCCATCTTCATTTAGTGAGTTTACACGGCAATGCTCTCCAGAATGATCGCTAAGACACTGCTGCCTGGGCCTTAGATCAGGACCCCACTCTGGCCTTACTGCAGATATGCAGGGTCCCCTCATCAGGAGCCTCTTCCTCCTTGCTTCCCTATGGGCCCCTATATTCCCTCTTCCTACTGTTTCACTGATGCCTTCCTGAGACCCTTCCTCTGCCTCCCTCCTGTCCACTTTATCCTCTGGATTTCAGTATGAAGTTCTAAGTCCTCAGCTTAGCATCCAAGGTACCTAGAGTCTGTCTTCTGCAGGCCTTGGTTCTGTGTGGCTGACCGTAGCTTCCCTGTGCATGCTGACATGGGACCTCCTACGTGTCTGCTGGGCCCTCAGACACATGACTGGGGCTCTTCTTTCTGACTGCTCTACTCAGCCTCCCCCTCCCCACTGGGACAGACCTTCTTATCCCTGAGGTGCCACTCCAAGCTGCCAATAAGGTTCCTTTGGGAAGCAGTCTCCATCTCCCAGTCAGATAGAGTTCCCTCCTGCAGGGGGGAGGAATCCCAGGCCAGGCAAAGTGTGACACTGAGGAGGAAGAGGGACCACACAAAGAAGGGCATTAGGGAATATCACTATGCAAAGGCCTGAGTTGGGAGTGAACTTGGTAAATTGGTTTCCAGTGTTCTCTCCCCTCTGGGCTATGGAGGCACATCTCAGTGTCCTTGACTTGGCCTCTCCTACTCCTTACCACCCACAATAAGAATTTTCTCTCTTTCCAATCAAAATTATTTTTTAAAAATAATTGAAATTATATCAGGGGGATAAACAAAACCTGTGGTACATTTATGAAGTGACAATATTAAAATGAATTTCTACTGTAGCTTCTATCCTGAGAGTCATAAATAGCATTTAGTTTTTAGAATCTCATTTGGGTAGGGCTTTAATTTTTTTGTTCCAGGAATGTTTATAAAGTAAAATGGAACTCCTGGTTGCATCAGTTAGGGAAGTGGTTGCAGAGGGGCGGAGAAAGAGATTTACAGGGCTCTCTGGTCCTGCCCTAATTAAGCCATTTGTTAGTGTGTTTTAATAGGTGTCTTGTATTCACTGTAGCTGAGTTTATAAACAGCTTTTTCCCCAGAGGAGAAGGAAAGCTTGCCTCTCCAAATTACACATTGTAACTTCTTCAGGGCAAGTAGGATGATTGCCTTCAAATTTACTGTCCTTATAGTGCCCAGGTCCAGTACAGATGTGCTGACTCCCAGTCTCTGGCAGTGGGGCTCAGCAACCCTTACAGTATCACACCCTCTCAGATCATTCTGATGCCCACTCAGATGTGAGGACCACTGAGATATAACAATGATTTCCATGGAGCATCCATGGGCCAGGCACTCTGCAGCAGGGCATTAGCGACCTTAAGTGCGATCTTCAGATCAGAAGTATCTGAGTCACTTTGGAGCGTCTTACCACATTCTTAGGACCTAGGGGAATCAGGTAGTTTCTTAAGCACCAGCTCATGTAATTCTCAGAGCAAATCTATGAGTTAGGTATGATTTTAACACCGCTGAAATCTTCCATTATTTTTTCCCTAAAAATCACTCCTTTCCCTCAAATTGCATTGTCTTCTTCGGTTCAGCTATTTCAGGTATTTCCGGAGCAATTTCCCTGTGCACAGTAAAGCTTCAATTTAAACCTTGCACTCTACTTGCTGAGCAAACATTTTTATTGACTTACTTCTCTCTTTCTCTAAATCTACTTTGTCATTCCCCTTCCATCACCAAAATTTCATGCAACAAATTTCCTTGACTACCCCTTTATTAAATGCTTTAGTCAATTACTCAGCCACTGTAGTTTGAGCACTCACAGTTGTCTTTTTCTGTGATTTCTGTGGTAGGTGATTTCTAAAATGGCTCACGGGCTCCCCTCTCCTTATACATACACCCATGCATAGTCTCCTCTCCTTGAACGTGGCTGGACCTAGTAACTTGCTGTCCAAGAATAGATTAGGGGAAACGGCATGGAATGTCAAGCAATGTGAATAACCTCCAGCCTACAGCCATTCAGCACCTGAGGCCATCAGCATAAGAACCCATAAGGACCTGAATCCTGCCAGATGCTCATGAGAGCTAGCTCAGTATACTCCAGAGACATCGTCTGCCTTGGTCAAAGAGTACTTTGATCACAGCCAGTGAGAAGCCCTAAGGCAGAGGACCTAGCTACCAAGTCACTTTTGGAATCTTGAGTGCAGAAACTGAAATAATAAACATTTTATCAACCTACTACACTTTGGGGTAATTTAACATGCCGTAATTAATAACTAACATAACCTCATTGTGGTTGGCAAGATGCAGCCTGTGGGACTGATAGGTGCATTTGATGCTTACTCTAAAACCATAACAGAACAATCAAGGGCAGAAGAGATGGCAGGTATTCATCAAATCTGGGTTTCTTTCACTTCTTAGGTACAATGGAAACCATATTTTCCTGTTCACCTTGAATCCAGATGGAAACTATGAACACCTGCAAGATACACAGAATCTGATTCTTAAAATATCCCTTCAAACCTTAGTTTTTGCTTGTCAGTCAGTTGGGCTGTAGAGGGCCCAGAAGAAGACTTAAAGGAAGACTTACAGATATTGAGCTGATAAAAGGATCCTGATGGTAAGTGACCACTTTGAAGAAAGTCTTCTCTGAAAAGTGCCAACCAAGAGTACTCACATTGGGCTTTGAACAAACAAAAATGAACTTATTTTTCACTGGGTCCTTAAGTTGCCGGTGATGCTTGTTACACAGTTAATCTAACCTACTTGGACCGAAACACATTTATTTTGGCTATTTCATTTGTTCTGTACTTCTTATATTTTAATATCAGCTTATTTTTTAGTTCCCTCAAATCAGTCCTTTAATCTCTACCATACTTTTAATAACCTTTTTTACTTTTCAGTATTTTCCAAATCTAAAATGGGCAAAATTTTTCTCCTAGAAAGGAAAATAAAGTTAGGGAAATAAATACAGAAAGAAGCAGTTGAATTGTACTATAATGGGGTAACAAGTTTACTCAAGGACTTTATTCAAACACATTTAACATGTCAATAACTACCTCCACTCACTCTTTTTCCATAACAAGAATACTTAGAACTTTCTGTATGTTAAGTATCTACTGTGTTTAAAGTTAGAAAAGTGTGGCTGTTTTGGAGTAAAGTGAATTTGGTTCAAATTCTATATGCAAAAAAAGTAAAGTCATAGAAGAAAAACATAAACTTTTATTCAGTAGGCACTAGGGAGCCATTGATGGTTGTAGGGGAAAGAACCAGGATAATATTGTGTTTTAGGGAAATTTACTAAGTAGAGATATGCAGGGTGGACTAGAAGATGGATGGGAGCATGTATGTAGGAAGACAAGGTGGAAATTTTACTGCATGGGAGATCAGTCGTGTGTCACCACCACCCAATGTGAGAGCAATAGGAAAGGAAATTAAAGAATGGGAATGATCTTTGAAAAGAAAATATGTAAGTCTGATGGATGGAAATTATTTGTATGATCACAGTACATTGCTTGGTGTTTAACATTTTATTTCATTTGTATATAAGTTCAGGCACACATGAATGTGTGTGTGTGTGTGTGTGTGTGTGTGTGTGTGTATGTTATAATTTTCACAAGATTTCATGCTGTGTTTAGGAAAGGTACCATTTCTCATAAAGCTGTATCAAACTGTTTGTTTGAATTTTATGCTTTGCATTTAAAACAAATGACCCAACATACATGAATTCTCTTATGCTACTTAGAATTAAAACAATATTTGTTTTTATTTTTGGTGTGAGTTTTGAAGACACATCTAGTTTGTATAAGCAAGGCCAAGAGTTCATTGTGAGGTACAGGGATTTCTTAGAGATTGAGTGGACTCTGCTCCTTGTGAAGATCCTTAACTCCTCTGGGGAGAGGACATGCCACCCTTTCTCTCAGGTGGATAGGTAGGTTCTTCAGGAGAAACATTTGCAGTTTGGCATGTGCCTTGTGCTGGGTGTATGTGAGTGAGAGAGATGAAGATAGATATTTGAATCTCAGCTGGATGTAAATGACAGTGGATGGATTTACCGTTGGTCAAGCTGGAAGCTAAGTGTATTTGTCAGCTTTTTCAACCCAGTAACCAAAATACCTGACAAGAACAACTTACAAGGCAAGTTTATTTTGGCTCACGGTTTTAGAGTTGAAGTCCATGGATGGATGACCTCATTGCTGTGGGTCCAAGGTGAAGCAGAACATCATGGAGGAAGAGTATGGTGAAGGAATGCTGCTCAGGTCGGTGGCCAGGGAGCAGAGAGGAAACAGAGGAAAGAAAGGGTTCATCTGTAGGGAAGATAAACCTCCTTCCAGTGAAGACGTCCAGTGACCCACCTCCTCCAGCTACATTCCACCTACCTACATTTATCACCTATCCAATCTGTTCAAACTAGGATGGCTGGACACAGGGATGCATGCCTGTAATCCCAGCAGCTCAAGATTCCAGGAGGCTGAGGCAGGAGGATTGAAGCCAGCTTCAGCAAAAGTGAGGCACTAAGCAACTCGGTGAGACATTGTCTCTAAATAAAATACAAAATATGACTGGGGATGTGGCTCATTGGCTGACTGCCTCTGAGTTCAATTTCCAGTACCAAAAACAAACAAAACAAAACAAAACAAAAACCTACGATGGACTGAGGAGATTACAACTCTCACAATCCAATCATTTACCTCTGAATATTCCTGCATTAACACAGGAGCTTTTGGGGAACCTCTCCTGTCCAAACTGTAACACCAAGACATGGGACTCTATTGGGAGGGACTTCTGCTCTGAGATTGGCTGGGTTGATGACCCTGAGTTCCTCAGGCTGTGGGATTTTGTTATGACAGCCTGAATGGACTAAGATAATCGGTAGTATTGATCCCATGTTCATTTAAAATTTTGACATTTTGTTCATTTTGGATTTTTGCATTAAATTTTATTGTTTTAAAGCACTGCATTAAAATACTATTAATCATAATTACTAGCTCTCTTTTTACTTTTTGCTGTCTCTTACATTTCGTGCCTGAGCGACTCTCATCCCTCTCTCTACCCCTCCCTTCCCCAATTCAAAACCATTACCATGCACATCCATTTTCTAGGGGAAGGAGAAATAGGGAAAATCTTTGGAATGATTCTATTATTCTTATAGAAATTATTCTCTCTGCTCTGTATCCAGAGAATTCACAACCCCAAATAAGCAAATAGAAGACCCCTTGTTACCACAGACTAAAATACTAAAATCTGAAGGTTATGTACTTGCTGGAAGCATGTGCTCTTCACATTTCCTATCTATGTGACTGCTTACGGAGCGTTGAGACTGCTCCGCGTCTCCAGTGGGCTTTGTCAATGGAAGTGTTCACAGACAGACAAACAACCATTACATGATAGGTTCAGTCATCCAAAGCTGTTGAACCTTGAAGATGTCTTCTTCTGGGTTTTGGAAGAGGGAGACTTAGAAAGGTCTGCTCCTCGCATCATCTGGTGGTTAAGAGCATGGACTCAGACTCAGTTTCTGATCTCCAGTGCTGCCACATTCTCATTGTGCAATTTTTCTTACTACTCCAAACCTCCATTTACCCATCTGTAAAATGGCACCTCATAGGACACATGAAAGCACTCAGGAATCTGTTTAGCTCTATATTTTTGAAAAATATTATTCAAGGGGGATAATGTGAGAGATGAATTCATAAAGGCAGGTGGGGCCGGACTGCAAAATGTATTTATTTTTATGGAGGATACTGTGGAGTGCACAGACTTGGATGTACCCAGGAGGTGCATGCACTAAATTGATAGCTATTTTCCTTATGAGACTTTTACATGATAAACAATCTTGCAGATAGTAAGTCTGGGTGAGACTCTGCATGACAGAGGCTGTTCTTTTTTGAGTGCTTCACCTTTTATTTGAGTTATTTGGCCTTAACTGGGAAGGTTGGCTTATATATGATGCCGGGTCCTCAGCCATATAAAAAAGGATACAAAGGAAGATTTCAGGATTTTTTGGGCAAAGGGACTCAGGCTGACCTGAGAAGACCAGTGTGTATCTACGGGTTTAGGAAAAGCAGCTGTGGTTCACAGAGCTGGTGAGATGAAAGTCAGACATGGCCACAGGTGTCCAGGCAGCATCAGGTGGGAAGGCTGTAGGATAAGACTGGGGCTCCAGGGTGACAGATGAAATTTGGTGAGACATGTCAACTCCAGATGAACTTGTGTGGCTGCTAAGCACAGTGTGTTGAGAGCAACCTATAGCCATGTCCTGATCAGTGGGAAAAAGAACCTTGATTGATTAGGAATGTCAAGCCCATGGATCCAACAGTTCCACATAGTTGAGATTCTCTGATGTGATACACCAGACTACTCTCAGTGAGGCCCCAAGCTGTGGTTAGGAAGAAACAGGACATATCCTGTTTACAGGTTTACAGCAGAAGACTAAGGAGGAGAAAGCAGCTCTCCTCCACTGTACACCTCCTGCCCCAGGTTTAGGAAATGAAGTGTGAAGGTCTAAACAGGCTGAGCCAAGCGCAGACTGGACTTTACCTCTGGTGGCTAGATGGTAACTGGGAACTGGGCAGGGGCCTTGAAACCACATTGACTTGAACATGACCATCATTGAGGAGGCTCTGGCTCATGGGCTTTTTGGGTGCACAGAGGCCCTGAGGTCTGTGTTCACAGAACCCATCCCTCTTGGCTCTGCCTGAGGATCAGAGATGGCTGTGATAAAGAACCTTGTCAGGGGGAAGGGTCAGTTGAGACCACAGAGATGAAAACCAACTGGCACTATTGTGGGGATGCTTTTGACCAGAATGGCACACCTAAACCAAATATCCACCCCACAAACAAGAAAGAGATGAGGACATGGAATCACGAACTAGGACAAGGTACCAACTTTCCAAATCTCTTGACCAGGTTGGTCAGTGTTTCAGATTTAGGCATAAATCAGTAGTGAGGATTTTTCTCTCCATAATCTTATGTTAAACTATTTCAGGCAAAGGTTATTCAATATGGGCAACCCACTCCAATGAGTCATAGGTAGGGGGCATTTATGTATTATGATTTACTCCTTTTTCATGCAATTTTTATCATTGATATTCTTGCTCTGATCTTTGCAGAGATTAAAAACAATCCATTTACAGGGATTGGTGGAGTTTGAGCAAGACAGCTAACCTCTTGGTCCTTTTGTTCCTGTATCTGTCTCATGGGGTGTGGTGACTGCTTTATGTGGGTGTAAGGATGAATCAAGTTAACTCACATGAAGCACTCACCACAGGTCTTGCACAACTCAGTAAAATAATAGTTATTGCTATTATTAATCTACCCCTGGACAAAAAGGCAGTTGTACAACAATCTTAGAAACTAAAAAGACAAAGTCAAAGCAAATGAATGATTTGATCAATTTTGGAAAATAAAAATCATTAGTGGAAAATAAAAGCATATTAGTCCAAGTGTTACTTGGTTTCACTGAAGGAGAAAATACAATTTAATGTCTATTTCCCTTTTATCTGGATTTAGATTTATGTCATACAAGAAAGCATAAAACTTGAACAATTCAACAAGTCACATTCCCTCCCTTCCTTCCTTCCTTCCTTCCTTCGTTCGTTCCTTCCTTCCTTCTCTCCCTCCCTCCTCTCTCCCTCCCTCCCTCCTTTCTTCCTTCCTTCCTTCTCTCCCTCCCTCCTTTCTTTCTTTCTTTCTTTCTTTCTTTCTTTCTTTCTTTCTTTCTTTCTTTCTGGGTACCGGAGATTAAACTCAGGGGCACTTAACCACCAAGCCACATCCCCAGCCCTATTTTTTGTCTTTTATTTAGAGACGGGGTCTCACTGAGTTGCTTAGTGCCTTGTTTTTGCTGAGGCTGGCTTTGAACTCTTGATCCTTCTGTTTCAGCTTTCCAAGCTTTGGGATTACAGGCGTAAGCTACCACACCTGGCCATCATTTCTTATTCATCCATCCATCCAGCAAATGTTTGAACTCTGAATATATGGCAGACACTGATCTCCTTCATCAAAGAGCTTTCGTTCCAGCAGTGCAGGCAACAATGGACATACTGAGAGCTATTACTGGAAAGACTGTATGTACTTTGGGGAGAAAGACTCTTGGCATTAGGCGAGAAGGAGAAGTGTTCAAAAAGGACTGTAGGGAAAATAGCAATGTCCCAACAGACTGGGGAGGAGGTTAATCCTGCAAATAGAACATGCAAATAATGACTAAAAGTATGGAATAGACTGGAGATCTCAGTTGGCTAGATCCTTGTTACTCAAACCATCATTCATGACCTGGAAAAACCCCTGCTTCAACTTTTCCACTCTGCAATGGAGATGGACAGCAGAGATAGGAGGAGCAGAGCTGCTAACGCTTCCCATGCAAGAGCTTTGTATGGAAATCATTGTCCATGAGCTCTGCCGGTCAGTGGCCCACTGTCTTACCTCAGTATCTCCCCACAATGCATTGCATATAAGCACCAACTGATTTGTTCAATGAACCAGATGCTAAATAACATGATTGCAAGATCTTTACCAACAGACAACCCTAGCTGCTATATCTGACTCTACTTTGTAAGAACAGAGTAGTACATTGTTTCTGAGTCAGTAAAAAGATAGCTCTGGACTATGATGGGAAATACGGGGAAAAAAGATCCTCCTCTCTTTATGTTGTTCCAGGCCGATTGTCTGAAGGTTCTCCATATTCCCCTTCCCCTTGCACCTCCCAGTCAACTAGACTGAGGAACCGACCCTCTGAATTCAATAGCAAGCCTAGCAAGCCCCGATTATCATTGGTGTGCATATATATGTATGTATTTTGTTTTGGTACCGGGGGTTGAACTCAGGTGTACTGGACCACTGGGCCACATCCCCAGCCCTATTTTGTCTATTTTGTGTTTTATGTAGAGACAGGATCTCACCGAGTTGCTTTTTGAACTCGTGATTCTCCCATCTCAGCCTCCCTAAGTACTGGGATTACAGGCATGCGCCACCGCGCCCGGCTCATTGGTAATATTTTTAAAGTGCTTGAAAGTCAACTGGGATTAAGACAGGTATAGCCTGAATACAAGGTAGTGTGCTGTTATTTGAATTATGAAAGACTCGATGAATAAAGGAAAAGAAGAAAATCTCAGCACAACAGGTGAATAGTCTTTTATTGGAGGCTGGGGTTGGGGCTCCTGCTTCCCAGGGCCAGTAATCAAAGAGGAGGCCATGGCAGTATGGGAAGCTGTGTGGTTCTCATCTCCATGACAGTGTGATTTTATAAACCCGTTTCCTTCTACATATCCCCACCTCCTCCAGTACTGAGCAGTGACTGTATGGAAGAGAACAGACTAGAGATAAGCATGCAAGTCTGTTTATCTCTCATGCTCTCAACAAAATATTTATGGACAGGATATGTTACCCAGCTCTTAGTTATAAAGAAGCAGGGATCTGCTGAACAGTATGGCACGTGGGTACTCATCGATGCTGTTTGAGTTGATCCGTTTTCCTGGTAACAGACAGTAAGTTCCTTCCTGCAAAATCACAGAGGCTCAGATGCTGGGTCTCCTTGGGATAAGACTGCGTTGTTAGGCACTATAATTTTTTTGATTTTGCAGCGCACACGATGTCTCAGAAGAGGGATCTGTCTTTTCTAACAACCATCATTTTTAGATAAAATGGAAGGTATTCACATTATGTCTTCATCTTCTACATCTCGACTAGTAACAATATCAGAACTACCCCCTCCTGACAACTATATTCATTTCTCATTAAAGATATTTCATGTTTTATTCAGGAATTTAAATGAAGCTATCAGAGCCCAGAATGGCATCCGTTTGGTATAATTGTATCTCACTGATGCCAGCCCCAAGAGTTCTAATTAATATATATTTAGCTCCCTGACTGTCTTTAGACCAAACGGTTGAGTGTAGAAGACAGGAAGGAAAAAAGAATACACACACACAGGAAAGTCTTTTTAAAAAAGAAAGAGTTTTTGGTAATTGTGCATTTGAAGGGCTTGGCTCCTATATGCCAGAAATTCCTCTCAGGCCACTGAGTGCTTTATGAAAAACAGACTGAAAGATGATAATTATTTTTATTGATCACACATTTGAAGTTATCAATTTTTTAATCTCCTTGCTCTCTTTTTTCCTTTTTTTGTTTCCCCTACAAAAATGTTCATGCCGAGGGAATGACGTGCATTCCCAGCACTCCTTTGGTTTGGTCTCCCTTCTCCTCTCTGCCCTTTCCTTCCTTCGACCTCACACTATTAAAAAGCAATATTGTTCCTCTTTGCCAACGTGAAAATGACTGGAGCCATCTTGGGATTACTTGGCCTTCCTAAACCCATAATATGAACAGAAGCTAATTGGGTACCAACCTCGTTCCTTGTGGGGTTTGCCATCCCCCTCATTCCCTCCAACCACATCCCCATTCTCTCTTGCAGGAAATGAGTTTGGGGACATTTCTTGTGCTGGTCTAACATTGGAATTCATAGCACTTGTGTTCACTTAGAAACCTCAATTCACTTCGGTTCCTGGGATGCTCTGGGATTGTGGTTTATAAATCACTCCTCTGAGGCACTATATGTGAAGATCAAGACCCCTGTGAGCTCCAGTCATATTAAACTGCACCAGGCGATGGAGCGTCCTTAAGAGTTTACAGTAAAGAAAATCAAAGACCTTATAAATAGGACAATTCAATTGACACTTTCAACATTTCCAAAGCACAGCTGAAAAGAGAGAGGGTGCTATTTTCCTTTGTTCCCAATCTTGGTTTCATTTGCTGTTTGGCTGAGGGTGTCTGTTCAATAGGACCTAAACTGGGGTCTAGAAATAGGCTGCGCTCAAACTTGACTTGTCACCTCTACAACATTTAGGGATCATTTAGTGGATATTTAGCCTTTCATAAAAATACCATGAATCTGATTCAGATTACAAAGATTTGTTTTTGTCCTTGGATCTCTATAGTGACAATAGTCAATGCCACTTCTCCTTGGTATGGAAGTGGTGTGTGCTTCCCCCTTTATTGAACGTGTGAAGTGAGTGCAGCCAGCAACTTCATCCCAGTGAGCAAATTTCCTTAGCTGCAAAAGAAAGATATAAACATGTTTATTTCATTAGAATGTTATTAGACTTCACATGATAACAACAACAGAACAGCTTAACGCACTGAATGCTTATCATGCCTAGCCTCTGTACTCATTGCCAAGCATCCATCTTTACATTCAATAATAAACAAGAGTTATATTGTAAATTGGCAAAAGTTTTATTCTTATATTAGTAGGAATAATATTTTAAAAGTCTGTATTTAGTCTAAATTTCTCCCCTCTGACGATCAAGATGGGGTGTTTTGTGAGGTCTTTGAAAAAATTTCTTTTAGAAATGGACCCAATCGATTTGCCTCTCCATTTACCGCAGCAACGTCTAAGTGGACACATCCTTTCCATGCGGGATTTGGAGAGAGCAGAGAGTGCTCCAGCACTCATGCGCAGTTGAGTGCCAGATGTAACACCCCACGGCCTTATTGACCACTGCATCCATTTGACCAAACTCCGAGGGGTTTATGATCTAAAACACCTCACTGCAAGGGCCTGATGACAGGTGTGTCAAGAGGAGAACAATAACCAGAAACAGATGCATGGAATATTCAGTGATGTGTCAGCCACTGTGATGCATTTCAGCAGCATCCATCCTCACCCAGAAAAAAAAAAATTAAAGGCAGGAGGGAAAAAAAGAACATTTATTTCCATGAGGTCAATTTCCATGCCAAACAGAGCATCTGTCTGGCTTTTGTGTTTGGTATAAACAGGACTTACACACACTCAAAAATAATGTCAAAAGTTCAAAATGTGGAGAGTTGAGAATTCTCACATGGGCAAATAAATGAGGTCTGCGGATTGGCTGGCCTTCACTCAGCTTTGCTCGAAGTGTTTCCTTGGGACCAGGGTGATGTGTGGCTTTGATTCTCTGCCCTTGTTCTTCCATAACCTGGTTTGGATTGTAGCCCAGTCCTAAGAGATTGGGGGTCACTCTGGCTTGATAGTGTAAGGTCAGAAAATGGAATGAAGCTCGGATATCTCAATTGAGATTTGAGTGTATAAAAGTATAAATCAAAAAAGCAAAATCCTTGAAGGGACACCTTGCAGCTGTCGCTACAAATGAAAGGTTTCAAAATAAGTAGATACAAAAACGCTGAGGCTAGTGCAACTAATAATTCCCTCCTAGTCCTACTTGAAGAAAATGAGAGTGCAACTGAACGTGGAGAGGTAAAGAACACACGCCACTGCAAGCAAAGAGATGGCCCAGATTCTTTCATAAATTTTATATTGCTTCAAGGGCAATATTTCGGGTATTTTGGAAAAAAAATTATCCTTCACATGCTTTTTTACAGGATGCAAATAGAAAATAAACTGAGTGATTCAATTAAACATCAGAATTTGTAGGATTATTTGTTTTTTGTTCTTGGAAAATCTGAATAATTTCAAAGTTGAGTCATTCATTCAGAAAGGAAAAAAAAAAAGTAAGCAGACTTTGCCTTTACTCCTAAATGCCACTGCCTTTTTTTTTTTTTTTTTGGCTGTAGGATATTCATGATTTTATGTTTATTTAAACAGACATATCTCTAGTTTATGGGCATATTCCAGAATAGAACTGCATGTTGCTCGGAGTGCAATTCTTATGGGCAAACACCTGATCCCCTTTAATAAAAGATAAAAGGGAAACAATTCCCCTGCCATTCACAGACCTTACTGTGACTTGCCCATGGACATGGCCTTGTTGCTTGACCTTCCTTAGCCAGCACAAGCAGCCTGTGTCCTGAACTCCAGGTACAGTGATTATGATGATGCTTCCACTGCCACTTAAAAGTCTCCTGTAGCCGAACTTGTTTGCATCCTGAAGTGCTCCAGGATTGGGATCACACAGCAAGTCACAGGAGTGGCAGCAGCACATGTGTGATGCCTTGGAAAATTGCTGTTCAACTGTGTAAAAGTCACTTTTCTCTAAGACACTGTCAAGGTCAAATTTTCCAAGAACCTTGCTTTAAAGCTGTGTTTTTTCTGTTATGGTCAAAAAAGGCAATTCCATTTTTGGAACAATCATCCTTAATGTGTGTTTCTTTTTCTGGTTGTTTTCCTTGTTTGGAAGAAGTCAGTGTAGAGCATGTTTGTACAATGGAATTCGTGTACTGATTGGCCACGTGAATATTTCCCAAAATGTTTGTTGTGGATCCCAAAGAATGTGAGTAAATTTTAGGAGAACAGAATGACCCTGGGTCAAATAAGTTTGCAAAATACTGAATTAAACATAAAAAAGCTGTTTTAAAGGCAGAATTTTCCAGAACATTTAATATGAAAGGTAAAATGTGATTTCTCAGTGGAGAATGTCCTTATACCATTTCTACATTTTTGTTCATATTCCTTTTTTTCTGAGACCATCTCTTCTGTTCTAACGCTCCAAGGAACTTTAGGAAATGCTGAGCTAGGTGCAATGGCACACATCAGGCTCTGTGAAGAAGAAAAATGCTGCTTTTTAAGATGACAAACATCAAGAGCAAGTGACATTGGAGTTTAAATTAGATTAACTGGCCTATGATTCTATTTAAACCAAATTGAAGGTAAAAGGAAAAAAAAGCACACAAACCATCATGTACTTGAAATGGAAAAGAATAAGGAAAAAAAAAAAGCTTTAAAATGTGAACTAACCTCTTCAGCAAACACCCACATATAACTTCATAAATCATTTAAAATGTGACAAGGAAAAGAAAACCTGATCAAATGACTGTCCAAATAATTATAGTTTATTCTTCAACTTTTTCTCATTGAAATCACATTGTCATTTGAGTAGTCATCTTGACACGACTAATTATTGCTATCCAAGGAAAAAGAAAAAAAAGCTTCAAAATGTAGTTTAACCAATTCTCACCTTCATAAGCACTCATGGGAACAAGGCAGCCTGTAGAAAATGGAAACTCAAATATTTCCCTTGCTCCTCCTCCTCTGAATCACCTACATGAGTTTCCTAGGACCTCTCCTCTCTCTGCCCTCTTTCCTCTCACCTCTTCTTCCATCCTTCATCTGTTGGTTTGGCCCCAAAATTTAACCTTATACAGCACCCTGAGTTGTGACCAAGGCTCATGGGTAGCATGGGTCCTGCCACACCCTGAAATTCAGGGCTGGGAGCTTGAACAGCATCAGTTTCCCCCAGCTCCATCTCTTCCTCTCTGACATGCTCTGTTAGAACCCCTCTACATCTTGGAGGCTTAAGAACAGATGGCCTCTACTTTTTTATGTTTTCATTCCTAGTCTGCAGTGACATCTGCAATTTTGGGGGTAACTTCAGAGGTATTGATAGTTGTTAACTATGGTCACCCTTCCCCTCAAAAGAATGGCACTTAAAGAGGAGAAGGGTTAAATCCACCTGTGGATAGCTATCTGAAGGTATATGTTCTAGAACTCTGATCTGTGGAAGCCAATATGAAATTCCATTCTGGGGTTCTGTCATGGACAGCTCCATAAGTCTTTTCTATTAATCATTCTCATGACTCTAGCTGAGCAATTAACTTGAATATATGACTGACTTCCTCAGCAAGAAGTGTGGTAAAGAAATTGGTCTTCTCACCATTTTCTTTCAAATGGAAAGAAAATTGCACACCATGCATGCTCACATCTGGGAGACAGGTATGAAATCGTTCCTGAAATGGAATCATTCCGCTTTGATCATTGTTTTCTTCCATGGTTATTTCTTAAGTATATATGTAACCTCAAATCAAGGGAAAGAAAAACACCTCATTGAAAATAAAATTGCCTAAATATTTCAACACAAGCACAATTTGCTGTTGCCTGCATTCAGGGTTGCTTCCTGTCCTGGCTGGTTACAAGATCCTTCCAGGGAACATGTTTCAAGGGATGAGAATGAGGCCAGTGCCTGCTGATGTTAAAAGGACATGGCATCTGCACTAGGCTAGAGAGGGGGCTGGTTGCACAAATTAAAGTCAAACACATCACAGCCCGATTAGCAGACATGGGCTTGAGTGTATTGTCTAGTTTTTTTTTTTTTTTCCCTCTATAAGTAACAGTGAGGCAATTAAAAAAGAAGAAAAGAAAAAAAAAGAAAATCAATAGAAAAAAAGGATAGACAGACTACTCCATTTGTTTTTTTATCATTTTTTCACCTTTTCTAGTCTTGATTTCTCCTTCTAGTTATCAGAGAAAATAATTTACAAATAAATATAAAAAATGTTTATATATAGGTGGCCTATTTAATCTGTCATTGACTTGTTATGGTCAATGGGAATTCTTACCTAGATGCAGCTTGGAAATATAAATCCACCAAGGAAATAAAATGCAAGAAAAAAAAATTAGTGCTCTTATTGCCAAAAATCAGAGAAAATAATATGTTGAAACTTTTTTCTTAAATGATTTAGAATTTCATCAAGCCACCTTTTCATGTACTAGAGGATTCCTCTCAATGGGTGAGTTCACCCATGAAGAGCTTTAATTATTCGATATTTTAAAAGAATCCTTTATTATATTAAGAGAGAGAGAGGGAAGCAGAAGTGAGGGAAAGAGTCATTTGTGTGGGAGAAACCAAAAGCTGTGTGTGGGAAGCAGAAGGTTTCAAATGCAACATCTTTAATGAACACAGTTTTCATTCTCACAGTCATGAGCGTGTTTGAAATCTGTCATGGTCCACTGTGAGGGCAGGGAGGGCAGTTTCATGAGACAGCAGGGTTGAAAGTTAAGCTTGTAAAACCAGTAACCACTAATTTAAATCAAGCCAAAAGAAAAACCCAATACAATTTTTTGTTGTGTTTAATTTTTTTCCCCTCACATTAATTTGTCTCAGGGAACACAGAGTGCAGAACTCACAAGACTGGAACAAGGAGGAATTGCAACAGAAAGGCAGAGAGGCAGAAGTGACTTCCCGCTCTCCTTCCGGCCTGGAACTTCCTTTGTTCCCTTAATCACAAAACAGCTGTTTCCTCTGGAATTGGACATCCCATCTGGCAGAGTCTCCACCTCCTGCACATAATGCATATCAGCTCTGCATGTTGATATGAAATCTTCCTTTTCCCATCCTTGTCCCTTCCCTCTCACCAGATCCTGGATTCAATTTGTCCTTCAGGGGAAGGTCAACTAGGAAAAAAACAAACAAACAAACTAGAGAAGTATTTGAGATTCAGATTATTATAATGGCAAAGTAAGTAGTTGATATCAGATAACCACCTTGGAAACACATTTCCAGACTCTCCTTTATGAGACAGAAATTAGCAGACAGTATCCCTTTCCCAGTTTATTTATTTAAATTAGTGCCTTTTCACAAGCATTAGCATATTAACAACTGTTTGGCAGTAATTGGAATATAACCATGGGGGATAGATATACAATGAACTGTGAACTTAACTTCTTTCTGTAAGAAATTTACAATTGTATGGTAAACTCATGGAGACTTATGGTGTAAAAAATAAGAAATATGCAATCTTCTGTTTACTGTTTGTTTACTAACAAGTTTGGGAAGAAAAGACATTGTATTATTCAGCTTTATTTTGTTTTGACCAAGATATCTGACAAGAACAACTTAGAGTAGAAAAAATTTATTTTGACTCAGTTTCAGAGGTTTAGTCCATTGTTGGCCTGCTCCATCACTTTAGGTCCAAGATGAGGCAGAAGAACATGGCAGAGGAGTATTGCTCCTTCCAGGGCAGCTAGGAAGCAGAGAGAAAGGAAAGGAGAAGGGGCTATAGGAAAGATTAACACTTCCAGAGAATGCTCCATGTCCTACCTCTTCCAGCCAGACCCCACTTGCCTATAGTTACCACCCAGTTAGTCCATTCAAACTAGGATGGACTGATCAAGTTACAGCTCTCACAATCTAATCGCTTCATCTGTGAATATTCCTATGTTGACATAAGCACTTTTTTATTTTTTGGTACTGGGGATTGAACTCAGGGGTACTCGACCACTGAGCCACATCCCCAGCCCTATTTTGTGTTTTATGTAGAGACAGGGTCTCTCTGAGTTGCTTAGCACCTCGCCATTGCTGAGGTTGGCTTTGAACTCACGATTCTCCTGTTTCAGCCTCCCTAAGTGCTGGGATTACAGGCTTGAGCCACTGCACCCGGCTGACATAAGCGCTTTTAGGGGACACCTCATATCCAAACCCTAACACACATATAGAAAAAATGAGAGGAAATATAAAGTCCCAGTGATATAATTGTGAAAGAATGGAGTGTTTATCATATGGCTTAAAAATGTTGATAGAATGTAGGGTAAGAAAGAATCAAAGGATCTGTTTGTTAGATTATGGTAGGTGAGGGAATGAGTCAAGGAAGACCCATGGGTGGAAGTGTACTGGTTAAGATTCTCCAGGGAAACAGAGCTAATAGTAAATTATATATCTATACATTTTTTCCAATAGGCTATAGGCTGTCTCTCTCTCTCTCTCTCTCTCTCTCTCAGAAAAGATACATACTTACATAGATAGGAGAAGATTTATTATAGGAAATTGGTTCACCTTGGTATAGAGGCTTAAAAGTCCCACTATCTGCTCTCTGCAAGGTGGAACACCAAGAAAGTCAATGGTGGTATAATTCAGTCCAAGTCTGAAGACCTGAGAACCACAGAAGAGATGATGTAAGCTGTTGTTTGAAACCCAAAACTGGAGAACAAGGTGTATTGACATATGGATACAGGAAAAGATGGATGTTTCTGTTCAAGCATAGAGCTCAAATTTGCCTTCCCCCCACCTTTTTATTCTCTTCAGGCCCTCAGCAAATTAGATGATGCTCAGCCATGTTGGAGAGGGTCATTCATTTTACCAATTCTATTGCTGAGCTCTTCTAGAAACATCCTTTCAGTGTCACTCAGAAATAATGTTTCACCAGCTATCTGGGTATCCCTTAGCCCAGTCAAGTTGAAGCATACAATGAACAACAACAGCTATTATTTTGTATGAATGAGTTGGAAAAGAAGTCAAGACTATGGAAATTGGCTTAAGTAAAAACCCATAAATGTAAAAACGTGGTTTGGATTTGGGATAGACCATAGAAGTCATGTAGGCTGCTGTCTCATTAGCCAGAAGGCATACTGGATTCCAGAGAAGAATGCACCATGTTCCTGGACCCTCTGGGATGGAGATACAGGCAGAGTTCATGCTCTTCCTCCCCTGGATGACAACACTCTGTTTCTGATATTCCCCTCTCTAAAGTCTTTGTGGGTGATTCTCATGTGCTAATGGCTAGAGGCCTGTACATTTAAGGGAGAAGAGGAGATGGCCTCAGGTCTTAGTTTTGCATCCTTATTAGCCATATGATCTTTGTAAGGTCATTCAAAACTCCAAGGGTCTTATATTTTCCATTGACAAAGTGAACATTATTTGCATCTAACTCCTTAGACAATGTGAAGATAAATCAAGTGCTTAGCCCAATAACTGCACACAAACAGTTCAATGAATATTTACTAAGTAATAGTGGAAATCATTGTTATCATGAAGGATAATTTGAGTTGGTAGATGACTGACTTAGCAAGGGGCAATATGTTTTTGAGAAAAATGAAAGAAATTATGTTAGAGCTGGTGCTGTGGTGCATGCTTGCAATCCTAGTGGCACAAGGGGCTGAGGCAGGAGGATTGTGAGTTCCAAGCCAGCCTCAGCAACAGAGTGAGGCCCTAAGCAAATTGGTAAGGTCCTGTCTCTAAATAAAATATTAAAAAAGAGCTATCTATGCTAAACCCTAGGCCACCATCATTCTAAATGGAGAAAAATTGAAAAAAGGGTGCTCTCTTTGCCCACATTTTTTAAAATATCATCCTTGAAACCCTAGCCAGGGTAATTAGAGACAGGAAATAAATTAAAGGGATACAAACATGAAAAGAAGAACTTAAACTACCCCTATTTGCTTGTAACATGATTCTATATTTAGAGGATCCAAGAAATTCCACCAGAAAACTCCTAGAACTCATAAATGAATTCAGTAAACTAGCAGGATATAAAATTAACACCCAGAAATCAATTGTACTCCTATACAACAGTGATGAATCTACTGATAAGAAAAATTAGGAAAACTACCTCATTTGCAATGGCCTCAAAAAATATAAAATACTTGGGAATTGATCTAACAAAAGAGGTAAAAGACCTCTACAATGAAAACTACAGAACACTAAAGAGAGAAATTGAAGAAGACCTTAGAAGATGGAAAGATCTCCTATACTCTTGGATAGGTAGGATTAGCATTATCGAAATGGTCATACTACTAAAAGCACTATACAGATTTAATGCAATTCCTATTAAAATCTCAATGACATTCTTCATAGAAATAGAAAAAGCAGTCACAAAATTTATTTTAAAAAATAAGAGACTCAGAATAGCTAAGCAATCCTTAGAAAGAAAAGTGAATTAGGAGACATCACAGTACCAGACCTTAAATTATACCACAGAGCAATAGTAACAAAAATGGCATGGTATTGACACCAAAACAGACATAAAGACCTATGATACAGAATAGAAGACACAGAGACAAACCCACAAAAATAGAACTAGTTCATACTAGATAAAGGTGCCAAAAACATGCTTTGGAGAAAAGATAGCCTCTTCAACAAATGGTGCTGGGAGAACTGCAAATTCATATGTAGCAAAATGAAATTAAACCTCTATCTCTCACCCTGCACAAAGTTCAACTCAAAATGGATCAAGGACTTATTTAGGCATTAGAACAGAGACTTTACACCTAACAGAAGAAAAAGTAAGCCCAAATCCACACCATGTTGGCTTAGGAACTGACTTCCTTAATAAGATTCCTAAAGTGAAAGGAGTAAAATAAAAAAATCAATAAATGGGATGAATTCAAACTAAAAAGCTTCTTGACAGCAAAGGAAACAATAATGTGAAGAGAGAGCCTATAGAATGGAAGAAAATCTTTACCACATGCACCTCAGATAGAGCACTAATCTCCAGGATATATAAAGAACTCAAAAATCTTAGCACCAAAAAAACAAATAACCCAATCAATAAATGGGCCAGGGAACTGAACAGACACTTCACAGAGGAAGACATATGATTGGTCAACAAATACATGAAGAAATGTTCAACATTTCTAGCAATTAGAGAAACCAAATTAAAACTACACTGAGATTTCACCTCACTTCAGTCAGAATGGCAATTATTGAAAATATAAGCAATAATGAGTGTTGGCCAGGATGTGAGGATAACGTACACTCATGTATTGCTGGTGGGGCTGCAGATTGGTGCAACTACTATGGAAAGCAATTGGAGATTCCTCAGAAAATTTGGAACGGAACCACCATTTGACCCAGTTATCCCAAAGGACTTGATTTATACCCAAAGGACTTAAAATCATCATACTACCAGTATGATGTATATAATAGCCACATCAATGTTTATAGCAGCTCAATTCACAATAGCTAAACTATGGAACCAACTTAGGTGCTCTTTGACAGAAATGGATAAAGAAAATGTGGTATATATACACAAGGGAGTATTACTCAGCCATTAAGAAGAATCAAATTATAGTATTTGCTGGTAAATGAATGGAACTAGAGAATATCATGCTAAGTGAAATAAGCCTCCCCAAAAACCAAAGGCTGAATATTTTCTCTGATATGTGGATGCTAATTCACAATCAGGGTTGGGGATTGTGATGTAAGAATAGAAAGAAGTACTTTGGATTAGACAAAGGGGAATGAAGGGAAAGGAGGGGGAATGGTAATAAGAAAGACAGTAGAATGCATTAGACATTATGTGCACATGATTACATGACCAATGTAATTCTACATCATGTACAACCAGAAGAATGAGACGTTATACTCCACATATGTGTAATATGTTGAATGAAATACATTATAATATCATGTATTACTAATAAGAACAAATGAAAAAAAAATGAGGATATGGCTCAGTGGTTAGGCATCATGGGGCTCAATCCCTGGTACCAAAGAAAAGAAAAGAAAAGAAAAGAAATTAAGTTAGATAAAGACATCAGTGATATTAAAGAGCAATTGAGAACACATAATGTTTAATATAAACAAGAGTACTTTAGGTATTGTTTTGTTTTTTTTAAATGATCTGTCCACGTGAACATTTTCTCAATAATTCTAAAACAAAATTTAATACCTAGTAAATAAATTTATATGCATTTGGAAGAATTTATAATTACCTGTAACTATAGAGTGTTGGTCATTAAGAGTATGATTGATTGAGTCAGGCATCCTGACATTGGGTTCTTCCACTTAGAAACTGTGAGGCTTTAGGCAAGTCACTTAATCTCTCTCAGCCTGTTTGCTTATCTGCAAAAAGGAGATGAGACTGTGAAAAGAGTTGAGTATATTAATATAAGCCAACATATTTGAACAGAATCTAAAATGTGAGTGTCAGAAACTATTATCAATAACCTTTGAAAAAGTAATGATTGGTAAATAATTAGTAAATAATATCTTAGGCACAGGTTTATTTTTGTAGTAAATACATAACAAAATGATTTAAAAAGTTTGGACTACTCTTTCTACTGTTAATGCTAAGGAAAACTAAACAATTTGTGTGAAAATATCTAGATTTTACTATGTACCAGGTGGCGGAAATTATGTTGATAGGCTCAGTGCTTGAAGTGATATAATTAGCCTTATAGAAATTGAAATTGAAATTCCAAGTCTGTAAGTAACAATTCTTTTTATTTTATTGAGCCTATAACAATTCTTGTGATTGATTTATGTTCATTTTTCAACTTTGATGGAGAGGGCATTTCACTTAAAGTGCCTAAAAGCCCAATGTAATGGGGCAGCTTCTCTGTGCTTCTCCAAAGCATTAACGAAACATCCCTCTAAACCAGTTGTTCTCAAAGTATCATCCCTAGACCAGCAGCATCAGCATCACCTAGAGAATTATCAGAAACACAAATTCTCAGATCCAATCCAGACCTGTGGCTTCAGAAACTTTAGGTGGGGACCAATGTTGGTCCATACTTCAACAAACCCTCCAAGGATTTGGATTCTTAACCAGTCTGTGCCACTGTGGCAAATCAATGCAAATATCAGAATTGACACCAATCAAGCACTAAACCTGGTTATCAGAATTGCTGTTGGACACTGTTGAAGGAGCATGCACACATTTTTCCCATTCACTCCATTTTCCATATGATGCCTCCCTCTGCTGACACATTCTTCCTTTTAGATGTGTTAATATTACTAACCAGATTGTGGTGAAGTGACTTTCCCCTGAGCCTCAAAGTCATTTCTGTCACCTCCTATCAAGTGTTTATTTAATTAGTTTAACGCTTAGAAGGCAGCTGTATTTTCAACTTCTTAAATTGCACCTCCCTGTTCCTAATTCACTGCCCACCCACCAGACCACTGCCAGTGATTAGAATACTAATTTTAGGAGAACATGGTGATTGGTGTTTGGCAATGATTAGTTTAGTCCTTGAGGTGATTTAAAATGAACAGGGTGTTTAACTAAAAGGAAGATGCTGTGATCTTGCTGTTTAAAAGAGTGTCTAGTACTAGAGAACTCTGGACATGAAGGAAAGGGAGTGAACATAGAATTAGAAGTATAGATGCAGACAAAAAATAGGGAAAATATTTCAAGATGAGACTAGAATTCTGAAGCACTAATGTATTTTAAAGTTAGATGCACATATGAAGGTATGATAGAGGGAATCAATGTTAGTCAAATATCATATGTTCTAGATTACTTTGATCAATGTAAGTTGAGGGGAGGAGTAAACAAGTACTCAACCATCCATTCACCCTTACTTGCACGAAACCATCTATCCATGCATGCAACCATCCATTTAACCAGGTGTCCATCCATCCACCTATCCAGACATTCATCCATCTATCCAATTATCTATCCATTCATCTATCCATCCTTCAGAACATTCATTCACCCATCCATTCATCCATCCACCCATCCATCCATGCATCAATCCATCCATATGAACAGAACATCTATATATTCATTCATCAATTTATCTACTCATCAGTCCATTCATTCATCCTCTCCCTCTCTCTGTCCATCCTTCCACACGACAAAAATCTATGAAGTAAGTATCATGTGCTAGACATGATTATAGCAATGGGCAGAAAAAAATTACTTGCCCACTGAAGGTTTCTTTCTACTGAGGGACACAGATAAAATACAGAAAAATGGATGATATAAAAATTATAATGGTATATTTAATGGTAAAAATAAAATCAGTGGAGTCTGAACATGAGGGACTTGATTTTAAATTGGTGGTCAGGGAAGGTATCATCGAGATTATGATATTTGGATAATTCTCTTCCTGGAGGGTATCTTCTTAGGGGAAGAGCTTTTCACTTAAAGGGAAGGCAAGTAGAAATTTCTAGAGACAAGGGAATTCTCATGTGTTCAAGGTTCAGCGAGAAGTCTAGTGCAGAAATTGAGGGGAGTGTTCAAGAGAAAGTAGTAAAACATGAGGTCATAGGGCAAAAGGTGGCCAGATCGCCTAAGCCTTGAAGTGCACTGAATCTTGTTTTGATTTTATGCTAAAAATTCTAATAAACATGGTCTGGTAAGCCAAAGGCTTGTCAATTCCAGAGGAACATTGACAAATATGACAAGATAACCCCTTGAAGTCACTAGACCAAATGGGAAGGATTCTCTGCTGAAAGATGAAGAAATTTACAAAACATGGGATGAGAAAATGGCAGTGACAAAACAGAAAATGGTCACTCAGCACAGAAGTTAGTCCTGTCCCTTCATGAAGGCTCTGAGTGTTGAACATTGGGTGTGGGAGTTTCATAGTACCCAACCAGGCCAACAGTACCCAGTGACTATTAAGTGTATGATGATGGTTCTGTGCCGGAGGGTGAAATGGCAAGCATTCCCAAGACAGAAAACACTGCAGCAGTGAAGAAGCAAGCTCTCCCAGGATCGCACAGCAGCCCTCCATGGTGGAGGATTAAACTGACCCTAGGCTGCAGAGAGTGTCTGTGTTATGGTTTGGACCTGGAATATCCCCCTAAAGTTCACGTGTTGAGGGCTCTGTGGTCTCCAGTGCAGCCATGTCTTGAGGTAGGAATCTGGAGAAGTGATTGGATCATGAGAGTTCTGACAACATCAGTGGATTCATTCATTGACAGCTGAATGAATTGTTAGAAGTAGGTGGGGCATGGTTAGAGGAAGTAGTTTACTGGAGGCATGCACAAGTAATAGTTTGTCCCTGGTTCCTCACCCCCCTCTTTTTTTCTCTCTTTACTTCCTGAATGTCATAAACTGAGTAGCTTTCCTCTGTCACACCATTCCACCATGATGTTCTGCCTCCCCTTAGACCCAGAGCAATGGACCTGCCTGACCTAAGACTGAAACCTCTGAAACCAGGGGCCCAAATGAGTCTTTTCCTTCTTTAATTTATTTAGGTCAGATATTTTGGTCACAATTACAAAAAGGCGATTAATACAGCCTCTATTCCTGTCTCTATCCTAACTCCACCTAAATCATTAAAAAAGCAGCAGCAGCCACAATGGCTATGTTCTGCGACAGACATGATGTGTTTATGCTGAAAGAGATCCTCTACATCCAGCTAACTTGACTGTGTGTCCTCAGTGGAAACTAATTGTAGTGGAGGAAAGTATTTCAGGATTACAGACAACAGTTGTCTGACAGGGTGGTAGATCTAGTGCCCCTCTACATTTGCCTTTTGTTATTCTGGTCTGGAGTCTTTTTAAGCATCCCATCTCCAGAGGCACATGGTGTGCTCTGGGAATGACCAATAGTTCCCTCCATTATTGTTTGGGTGATGCTGTTCTAAGGATGGTGAAACTGCATCCTGACTAGGAGAAAAAGAGAACCACTGTTAATTGAGGATGGCTTCCACAACAGGAAATCTGCATGGGGGTGAAAAGCCTGTGCTTGACGCTCACAGCAGTGTAGTTCCTACTATAATGCCCTCCTCCATAGATGAAGATGTGGAACTCACAAACAATACTACTGACTTTTAGTGCTGCCATCTTGTATGAGTCTGATACTATGCATCCTACTGGAGAAGAGATGTACATGGAAAGGGGTGGATTTCAATACATGCGATTCTGAATAGCACCAACATTTTTAGTTCAGTTTGAAGAGGCTTATAGAATTTATCTAAAAACCTGTAGTCAGCAGAAGTCAGTAAAGATTGTGCCATTAATCATGTGATTTTGTTTTCAAAGTGAGTTTATTTTTTCCTAGAAGCAATACAATGATTGAATGATGTACACATTGCCTGAAGAGTAAAGATCTCAGCAATAAGCTCTCTAGATAGTTCTAGAAGTTTTCTGTTGAAGTTTTAATTGTCTCCATGAAAAGAGAAAACACAGTTGACATACCTGTTACAACTCATATTTTTGAAGTAGTGTGTAATATTTTTAAATACTATAGGGTATAGTACTTTATGTTATCATGCTGGTTATAATAGGAATAGAACATAAATTTTAATATTTGTACAATTTAAATGAATAAAAATGTGTGTATAATGTTTTCCCCTTATGGTTCAACTATATAATTTTGATGTTGTTAAAATCTTGTTCAAGGTCTCATTGAGATAGCATTTCCTGTGGAGGCAGAGAGCTGGCCTCCCTGTGAGTGGCATAATTATGGTAACTCAATATTACCCATCCTTTCTTAGTCTGGTTCTGCCTCTCTCAACTTCTTCCCCACAATCATTAAGATGCTCAAATTCATCACTTAAAAGAAAATAGAGATTATTGTATGCAATTCAGTAACTTCCCCTGTGGGGAAACCAGGCAACTTTGAAGTTCTTTTCATTCTCAAACTTCATTAAGTTTATGCCAGTGGTTGTGTCAAATTAGTTTTATAGAGAGAGGCATTTCGCAAATTTGTCATTTATAGATTGCATTAAACTGACCTGATTTAGCTATGTTGTTTAGAGAGATGATATAATGTGTATTTATTCCCAGCTATTAGGTAGTAAATATATAGCAATTATTGGAAGTATGCAGGCTGGCAATGAGTCTCCTAAGTGATATATCTATTTTATCTAGAAGCCCAAATCCTTTCAAATCTGCTTACTTATTTAACAAAAATTTATTGAGCAGCTATTATATTCCATCATTGTGCTAGACATTGAGATCATCAAGGCCAATAAAGCTGAAGGGGAAGCAAAGAACCCAAAGTAATCTATGCCACAACACAAAGGAGTATGTGCTCTGATGAAGGATCCATAGCTGGTTGAAGAAGTGGAGAGAAAACTCCAGTAGGAATCAGAGAGATCTGTAAACAAAGATGTGCGACATGAGGAGGAATGTGCTGAGGGGTTGGAGAAGTGTCTTGTGGAGAGATGGCATGACACAGCCCACCTGTGGAGCAACTCTGGGATTGTGGAGCAACTTGAGTGATGAGCAGTGAGAAGCCATTCAGGGGGGTGATGCTGGCATTTGATTAGGGCCTGAGAGCTGGAAGTGTGTGTAGGCAGAATACAAACCTGGTTGGATTTGTGCTTCAGAAAGTTTGCTATGAAAGTGAGGCATGAGAAGGGCTGGAGGTGGCTACAGGCAGGACAAAAAAAAGTTCATAAGAGTGAGTGAGTGAAAGATGTAGGTGAAAAGGTGATGCATCTGTGGCAGTGAGTGGAGAGAATTTAAGAAATAATCTGAATGTTCAATTAACTGCTGAAATCCTCCTTCTCCCCATCCCCGTGCCCACACCACCAGTCTAAAAGCCATCTTTAACTGAAGCAGAAATGAGGGAACACATGTTCTCTTCGGGCTGATTGACACATGCCACAAGCTATTTCCATTATATACCAATGAGTGAAGAAGGCAGGTCCTATTCAGGAAGGCTCAGGATGTGGAGCTGAAAGGACCTGGGGATAAGTTACCTACTGCTTCATGATGCCTTGAAATGACACACTGTCCCTCCCACCTTGTCTTACTTCTTGCCTAGCTCCTGCCCTGTGGTAGAGGGATCAACTGGCCGCTTTCTCAGGTGGGCAGGGTCAAAGTGGCAACAGTGCAGAGTGCAGCTGGGAAACTATACTGTCAGTCATCCCTCTTGCCATGGAAGAGCTCATGACGGGAAAGCAGATTTCTGGGTTGCAGATGCCATCTGGGCATCTGCAGAATTTATGAGAGCTTATTGAGTGGATTTATGGTGACATTCCTACTTCAGCTGCTCTAGACCTTTTCTTATAGAAAGCACTGTCAAGCATAGGATGTGTTGGAAATAACATGGGAATCCTACAGACATGGTTTGCAACCTCATATGTCAGGTATGGTCTTTTTTGTTTGTTCGTTTGTTTTTATACCAGGGATTGAACTCAGGGGCTCTCAACCACTGAGCCACATCCCCAGCCCTATTTTGTATTTTATTTAGAGAAGGAGGTCTCACTGAGTTGCTTAGTACCTCACTTTTGCTGAGGCTGGCTTTGAACTTGCGATCCTCCTGCCTCAGCCTCCCGAGCTGCTGGGATTACAGGCGTGCACCACTGACCCCGGCTTTGGCTTCTTTTAGGCAACCTACTTGACTTCTCTGAGCCCCATTTCCTTATCAGCAAGTGGGGATCAAATTTTAATTTGCTTCATCGATATAGGGTCAAATGTTATGAAAATTACAAAACTTCAAAATTATATAAGTCACACAGTGTATTACACTCATCATTGGATAGGAAAAGAAAAATCTTTGACTAGACATTCTAGCTGGAGACACTGATGGATGCTGAATGGACACCAATATAACCTAGTTATTTCTTACTCCAAAATTTGCCTAAGTTTTCTATAAGCATGTTATTCTCTCTGATAATTGGCATTTTGAAGATTGACTATTCTTTTTTCTGTGCGTGAAGTACTCCTAACTCACTGCATTCCTAGAGGCGGAACCATGTCTCTCCTTGCCTTTAATTGTTACCAACAAGGTTGTGAAATACTAAAGAGTCTTAGAAATATTGAAGTTAATTTTTATATATCTGGAACAATTAAGAACATGAGAAGAAGATGCAAAGCAATGGCATTTATTGAAAACAAAGCAGAGTATGTTTCCACAAATGAACATTTGACTCTATCATTAACCCAGTGAAGCATGTGTAGGTAGCTTTAGGTGTGACTACACATAGTAAGCCCTCTTCCTTTCAGATATAACTTATGAAAAATAATTCAGAAGGACAGCAAATGTGATGCTCCACAAGCATCTTTCTATCTTGATGGTTCATAAAACTCAGCATATATAACCTGGTCCAATATGGCTGCTGGAGTTCCAGTGCTTGCATTACTAAGTAGGAAGAATGGAGGTAAAATAAAGTAAGCATCCTCCTTTAAGAGTATTTCTCAGTAGTGTCTTCTCTGGCTTTCCCTTACTTCTCTTTTGCCAGAATGTAGTCTCATTCATTGTTTTCTCTAACTACAAGGGAGTCTGGAAAATGTAGTATTTTAAATGGGCAACATGCACTTATGCTGACTGGGAGAAAGGACTTTATGGGCAGCTACAAGTGTCCTCACTTTTCAGATGGGAGGGAAATGACTTTAAGCATGTTCTGGTTATCTGTTTTTCCATAAGAAATTAACACACACTTAGTACTTAAAATCAATAAATATTTTATTATTCTCAGAATTTTTTGGGTCAGGTATTTGGGTGGGATCCAGATCTATCAAGGCTGACTCATCTGGAGTGGCTTGAAGAGGGCAAGGTGGCTGGACACAGTATCTGTGGTGTCACTCCTCAGTTCTTTGCTATTCTGTGTTCAAGATGGTCCTATTCACCATCATGCCTGGCACTTCAGCTGGTGTGGGTGGCATTGCTGAACTTGGCCAAGTATTTGGCTCTCCTCGGACTTCTCCACATGCTGACTTGGGCTTCCTCGCAGCATAGAAGCCCCTGGAAGCTATATTTCTTCTGTATTAGATGGCTTTCTCTGGAAAGAGTGTTCCAAGGGAAAAAAAGCAGAAATCATAAAATTCCCTAGAACTAGCCTCAGAAATCACACTTCTGTCACAACTCACTCAAGCCAATCCAGATTCACAGGATTGGGAATTAAGCTTCACATCTCATTGAGAGGAGGAGCAAAAAGTTGGCAGCCAACTTTAATCTACTGTAAACTAATTGCCTAAGAAAACCTGGCTGGGAAGCCAACAAGCTGGGCCTAGATCATAGACTTTTTAAAATGCAACATGGGTCCAAAGAGCAGGTCTTGATCTTTTTAAAGAGCAAATTAAGCAAGTTGATTTTAAGGATGAAAGATGATAATTGGTTACAGAACATGGGGGGTAGTCAGCATCTTCAAACAGTGTCTTCATTGGGTGCATAAACTCCAGCTCTCAGTGGAAAGTGCCCTGGGACTTGGCACTGAACTCTTCAAGTTGAGTCTGTTACGAAGTTAGCTGCCCCACCCCCAAATCCCATCCCCAATCCCTTCACCCGAACAACTGGCTGCTGCTCTGCTCTGTCTTTCATATTTGTGAATACTCTCATAGGTCTGGGAAATCAGATTGTCTCATTTAAATTTAATTTGCATTTCTGTTTGAAGAATCAACCTGAGACATCAAAGAGAATCCAAAAAATGCACTACAACAATAAATGATCAAATGACTTCTGGAAACATTGCACTTTTATATCTGGAAATATTGGATCAAAACTCCAATTTCTTTTATTGTTAAAATTAAAGAGAGACTTAAAAGAAACTGCCATGTAAGCCTGACATCACATTTAACCAACAGACAAATTGTTATAACCTGGTGAGGTTAGAACCATCAATACATGCATTCTTTATCTAATTCATAATGAGTCAGATTTTCACAGCTACTTACTATGTTTCGACTGAGTTTCAAGTTAATTTTCTTCAAGTTAGAAAAATATTATTTAGAGTACAGGTCACAGATGCCTAATGTGCAATCTGGGAATAATTAAATTACCAGTTTATCAGCTCAAAACAGACTGAGTTTGGTGTTCAAATGTGGCCTTTGAGGAACCAACTTCTCAAAAAAATTTTCATTTTAATTATATGTGCATTTATTTTTTGAGGATCTAAAGCCCCTTTTTGTTTGTTAGCATATTTAGAGAGGACATTAGAAGGTTCTGTGTCTTAGTGAATCACCATAACTGTGAGTCCCAGCAGGTGTTTAGGAAAACACACAAATAAAAAGTATGCAGTGGCCCTTCACAGGTGCAGAAGCACGTTCTCTTTCTACCAAGAGTGTGGGCAAAGGGAGTGAGCAACCATATCTTGAACCTTCAAGCCTTTAAAAGGTGACTGGAAACTGAAGGAGTGATGTCTTGATTTACCAAGCATGCAGATCATACAATAATAGTCAAGAAGTCATGGGTCCTAGAGCCAAGAAGTTTGTTAAGTATCACTCTCCAGAGGAAGGCCGCCCTTCCCAAGTGGGTGATCAGGGTTGATTTGTTTGTTATATGTTGGTTCAAGACTAGGTTGGGAGATTCAGTAATAAAAATTTTAAACCATGTCAAATGAAGATTTTTTTTTAGTTAAACTTAAAATTCTTAAAAATATCTAAGAATAGATTTTTGTTTGTTTTAAGAAGAGGGAAATGTGGAATTCTAGGGAAAAGCACAGCATTTCTACCAGGTGCTGGGGAGGCTTCTTTATGTTTAGGAAAACCTGTTGATAGATTGTTGCCAGTCCCTCAACCCTCCACCTGCTCTAAAAGTGAGAGAGAGTATTCTAACACAGAGAGTTTGACGTATCTGTTGAACAGAGTTGTTGTAAAGTGAAATCTGTCCCCTAGCAATATAGTTTAGGTTTCAGCAAGACTAGAGAAGGATGAGAGTAGTGACCAGGGGAAGACGCATGGTAGGAGGACCCAACCCCTCCAACTAAATAGCAAGTGGATATGGGTGAGAAAGCCTGGCTGGTGCGCTGGGAGCTGGGAGTTGGAGGGAGAAAACATCCACATTTACACTGATTTCAAATTCAGCTATGATCAGGACTGATGGCTCTTTTCATGCTCTCGCCCTCACTGTATCCCTGAGATCACACAGTAATGACTGTACCTTGGTAACATGGAGAGAAGGGGCTCTTTTCTACCGAGGGAAGTAAAACCGGATCCCTGAGGAGAGTAAGCAGAGGAGGTGAGACGCAGGTTCTTAGCTAGATTACCATGACTGGGCATATGGCAGTGCAGATCAAGTCACCAAGATGACTGGAACATTCAACCTGTCCCCTTAAATACAAGAGGTGATGGACCCCTTAATGTGTGTGTGCGTGTGTGTTTTGGCATATGTGGAAACAGTTTTGGAGAGGGAACTCAGGCCCTGTATTTACATGGACACCAACTAGGCAGGGTCCAACCCTCAGATTGCATGTTTATATATTCAATGAAGGTGACTATGTCCAAGTGAGGCCAGAGTGGTTAACAGCTTTCCTCAGGAAGGACACATCTTCAGACTCTCTCAGGCAGCTATCACCATACATCAGAAGCCCATGTGCACTCTCCTTCAGTGCTAGGCTGATTCCTGCAGGATACTGCCAAGGATTCATCTGGTCCTCTTTTTAATCTGTCTAGCAATAGGATTTTCCAACAATGCTTCCAGAATATTTGTTTAAATTCTATGTTATAAGCTCACTGTATGGATATTGGAAGGTGTTAACTGAGCAGTCAAGCAACAGAGAATTGTCTGCCAGCTCTGACTCAGTAGAATGTGAGATTGTTCCGGAATTAGAACAAATTCTGATTGAAAGAGGTGACTGAGAAGGAAGGGTGTGCGTGAGGGAACGACACTTCTCTGCAGTCTCACTCATCTCTGATACTAACTCTCACCAGATTTCAAAAATACAATGTAACCTAGGTACTTTTTCCATCTAAAGACCAAGAATAACAAAATGAGCTTCTGTTTATTCACGTCTATTGATTTTCAAACGTCCAGTTAGTCATCATCGCTTTCATTTCTGGCCCCTGCCTCCCTCCGCTTGGCCTCAACCTCAGATAAAACTCTCATCACATAGCTTCTCCAGCTCCCAATTCAAAGCAGCAGAGACACTATTCTCAATGCTGTTTTTCTAACACAGATCATACCATGTCATTTCCCGGGTCAAAACACCACAATGACTGTTCATCATCCTTCAGAGTCTGGATTATCCCACCTGTCACCCCAGCCTCCACCCACACCCCATGAAGCATGCTGACCATGTAGAAACCTCTAGCGGGCACCAGTCCCCATTCTCCAGCAGTGACTTACTCTGTTGCTGCTCCACGCTACTGCTTGAATGGCATGCCTCCCACACTCTACCCCACCTACCACAATGTGGTCTTTCATTCATGGACAAAACTCCCACCTCTCCTATACTCTTATCAAAGTATTTGCTTAACAAATCATTAACAAACATTCCCTATGAGCTGCATGCTACATAATTTTTTTAAAAATAATATCAAATAATTCCATCATAATTTATGGTTATGGAAAGAACACAAAGATCACCCTTATTTACAAAAAAAACCAAGCATTTTCATATAGACTATATCATTTCTATGATCTTGATTTGAGGAAAAATCAAGCTATCAGCACACACACACACAAAGAATAAACCCAAAAGTATAAGCAAAGCAAAAACATGCAGTTCTATGAGGTTACAATTTCACAAGATTTTAATAAAGTTCATAATTTTAATATGATAAATTATAATTTTATTATGTTATTAGTAGACATGTGTGATCATATAATTATTTAAAACAATGCAAAAATAACTATAGTGTATGGATTTGATGTATTGAACCTCTATGGTATTTACATAGCAAATAGCTAGCTAATATGGAAATATATTACAAAATAAATAGTAAACTCCTAAAACACTGAATTTTAGAGAAAAAATATATTCTAAGTTATGGTATATTACTTCAACAAAGATGCTTTATAATGAAAATTTTGAACAACAAAGCATTAAATAATGAGTTATTCTCAAGGATAAGGAGATTACCCATGTAGAAAGTGGAAGGCAGGGAAAAGTGAGAATGCAGAGGCTCAGTGGGAGAAGAGATGGAGGAAGGAAGGGCAAAGGGAGGGGTGGGCAGGGGCTGTCTCTGTGGCAGTTACAGACTGAGGAAGTTTGAGAAGGAAAAAAGAGGACCACCAAGACAGGATCAAAAGAGGGAAAACAGGGAAAGTGAATCACCCACATGAAACTGGCAAAGAGCAGCTTCTTGTTGAGTCAAAGTTGGATCCTTGTGGAGGTTCCTTGAATCTTTCTAACCTTTCTAATAATATATGTTTAACCAGGAAACTATTTCTTTCTATCCTATTGGATAACCCTGATCCCAGAATCAATTTACTTGCATTCACCTTATATAATTTCATAGAAATAAGCAAAGGTATATTCCAGCATGAACACAAACACTGTTCAACACTCAGGATGATTTTAGAAATAATTCAAGGTTATGTAATTTAAGGCCATAAATAGCATTTTTGTTATGTTTGGCATGCATTTGAGACATGTTAAAAACATATTAGGTTATCAATCTAATCAGAACCAATGTAAAAGAGAATAAGGAAAGATATAATTATAATTAGCAGAGATGATTAAAGAAATTGCAAGTGATAAAAAAATGACAAAAGCATATGCCCTTGGAATGAATTATTTATGTTCAGAATTATTTAAAAATTATTGTTGTTGTTGTTATTATTATCATTAATGTGTGTGTGTGTTGCTGGAGATGGAAACCAGGGCCTCACACATACTAGGCAAGTGCTCTACCACTGAGTAATGTCCTCAACTCCAATGTTAAGAATTATTTGGAAGAACAAAGAACCCATAATAGAACATGTGAAAGTTAATAATCAATGAGGCAAATGGAAAAATAATTTATTTTAACACATTACAAGTAATAACAAAACCCACAAACCTAGAACATTTGACTAGAAGCCCTGCTTCATGTCAGTATCTATTAGGTTAATATTTACACAAACGCAAGTTGGGGTTTGTTAAGCCTTAACTGGTTAAGCATGATGAAAGTACTTCTGCTAAGTTTGTGCCACAGAACAAAGATTCAAAACCCTTCCAACTGTGCACAGTGTCCAAGGAAGGGGCAAGCCACTGATTATACAATTTTAAGAACAGCCCCTAGTCTCTTTACTTAGGGGAGTTTATAGAGTATTGAAGGAGAAAAATAAAAATATCATAAATAAACCAAGTGTAAAACCAGAGGACCAAAAGGAGGTGACTTAAAACCACTGCGCAAGGCTTTATTGGAAATACACGCTCTCAGGCTGAACTCTCCCATCCATCAGAGTGTGTATGGGAGAGTGGCACCCGTGTTCCGGTGTACAGACAATTTTAAAAGGCCTGGTCAGGAAGGGGAGGGCTTGGGGGGCAGGAAGAGAAGGCCAGAATCCTTCCTGGATAATTCAGGAAAACCTGCTGATTGACAGGAACCTCTACTGGTTCCGTCAGTGTCTTGCTGGCTACTCCGTTCCGCAGCTGCCCTGACTGGCCCCCCTAATTGGGGGGTGGTTGGCTTCATAGCTCACAGATGCCAAGCTGCCTGTCTGAGTGCCAGCAAGAGGTACAGGGACCGTGAGGCTGGTGGGCTCCACCCAATGCCTTGTCTCTGCCCTCTGGCGCTGGGACTGAGCCTGGCTCCACCTCCCGGGAAGATGGCATGGCACTGCACTTCTGCTGAGCCGAGAGCAAGGGGAGGCAGGGTCTGGGTAGGGAGCAGGACATAATGGCAGCTGCACATTTAGATCAGAGAATGAGGAAGGAGGCACAGAAGAGCAAATGAGAAAGGAGCTTTGGATTTTCCCTAGCGAGAGAATTTGTGAGGACAGAACAGATGGGAAAGAAGGTAGAGGCGAGAGCATACTTTCCAAGAAAGCCTTAACATAAGGAGTTTCTGACCATTTCCCCGTCCGGTGACAAAAATTAGCCAAATCAGTGAGGATTTGAAGATCAAAAGTTCCCCCTGGAGGCCATTTTTATCTGTTGTCTAAGCCATACTGAGGCCATACTACAATGGAAAAGAGGACCAGACACTTAGGGCATAGGTCTTTAGCAAATCCTAGCTTCTCAAAATTGTGATACAGACAGCCGAAAGGAATTTTGGGGTCTAGAGAAGAGTCGGTGTTTCCCGTGACCTCTCAGCGCTCCTGGGAAGTGGGCGGGAACAGAAAAAGGCATCCCTAAAACTATTTGTGTCCATCGGAGAACGGAGGGCCAGGCGGAAAATTCAGGCATCCCTGGAAACTCTCCGGAGCCTGGATGGCGGGTGCCTAACAGGAGGACTAGGAACGTCTTCCAATCCAAGTGGCCCTGGACAAAGACGTATTGCACACGTGTGGTTTATCGGATAGGCCTTTGGAGCGGACGGGAGGGAGGCAGGCTGAGAAGCCAGGGGAGATGGGGCGGAGGCGGCCTACCTCACTTTTGTCAATCCGGGTGAGGGGAGATGGAGAAAGCGGCTCAGGAGTTCTCCCGGTCCGGAGGGCTTGCCTCGACCCCGGTACAGGGGGAGGTTCAAAAACCCTTCCGGGTTTCACGCACCATTATGTAAACCTAGAGGACCAAAAGGAGACGAATTAAAACAGCTGGGCAAGGCTTTATTGGAAATACATGCTCTCGGGCTGAACTCTCCCATCCATCAGAGTGTGTATGGGAGAGTGGCACCCGTGTTCCGGTGTACAGACAATTTTAAAAGGCCCGGTCAGGAAGGGGAGAGCTTGGGAGGCAGGAAGAGAAGGCCAGAATCCTTCCTGGATATGTCACGAAAACCCGCTGATTGATAGAAGCCTCTACTGGTGCCGTCAGTGTCCGGCTGGCCACTCCGTTCCGCAGATGCCCTGACTGGCCCCTCTAATTGGACACCCTGGACCCTGAACTGACCTAACACCAAGAAATAAGGAATTGCAAATAAGAAGCACTATAACAGGAAATAAATTGTTGCTGAGATAGAGCATAGTGGGGGATCTGTTTGGACAGGACTGTGAGGATGTGGACTCAAAAGAACTAACAGATTGTAAATTGTCAAACATGTGAATACCTGGGGGAAAATGGGTTTTGAATGGTGAGCAAGTGTCTTATTTTCTAAATCAGAAAGAGTGTGGCCTAAGTGAAAGTCTGGAAGAGCTGTGTAGAGGGATAGAAGAGACATGCAGGACAGCATAACACTTGTGGTCACAGAAGCATCAAGAGCCTGATGCTGGTACATGTACTAATGTAAGAATATAGATTTTATTCTGAGTCCAAAGGGAAGCGCAGATTTAATTGGCCTGGAAATTTAATCTTTATATTTTTAAGAGATCATCAGGGCACTATGGAATAATACAATAAAAATATGAGTCATCAAGTAAGAGACTATTGCTAAAGTTCAGCCAAGGGATGATGGAAGCTGGTACTATAGTGATGGAAAGTAAAAGAAAATGAATGGACTGAAGATACAGTTTAGAGTAGGATAGGCACAATTTTCAAATGCACTACCTAGTGTTGGAGCAATAAGGAAGAAGATGTCATCTGGAACGATTCTCAGGTGTTTGCCTGGCTCATGCGAATAGATGACGGAAGCAACAAAAATAAGGAAGACCTGGATGGAAAGGGGGGCAGGTTTCAGGAAGACACCAAGAACTCATTTTTGGCCACGTTGTGTTAACAGTGCTTTTGAAAAACTAAAGAGGCAACTGAATGTAGATGGAAAGTGCAGCTGAACTGGACGTGTTAATTTGTCAGTTATCAAAATGCATTTGATATTTACATCCTTAGTAATAGATGACATAACCTTACAATGGCACATAGAGAAGAAAATGAAGAATGAAAGGGTTCTAATTTAAAGGTCTGAGAAACCTAAGTTATTGGTTTGATGAAGGGGATGCCAATGCAGGAAATGAAGAAGGATCAATCAGAGAGAATTGACATGGACATTAAAGGAGTGGGTTTCAATAAGGAAGGAAGAGTTGATATTGTAAATATCAGGGGGTTTCAGTAAGGAGAGAACAGAAAAGGGGCTACTGGGTTTGGTGACATGGGGATTCTAAGTGATGCTTATAAGGGAAAATTCAGTTGACAGAAGACACATATCAATGGACTGAAGCATAAATAAAATGAGGAAAAGATGCTATAGACAATTTCAAGAAGTTCCTTATGGCAAAGACAAGAGACATGAGATAGAAGTTGGATGAAGGATATTATTTTTAAAGAATGAGAGATGCTAGAATATTCTTGTGTGCTGATGGAAATGTTTCATATTGAGACCTGAGAGAAAGGAAGAGAGAAATTGTAGAAGAATTGTTTTCCCTACCCAATGAAGAAGAGTCCAGATCTCAGAAATGAGAACGGAAACAGGAGGTAGATCCAAGAGAATGGTGGAGATGTCATCTGGTGATGGATTTCATTTTCACAGGTACATGTGATACAACATCATCATTTAAAAATAAAATGGAATGAGGTGGAAAAGCAGTGGGTCTAATAAGGAAGTAGAGGTATGATATAGTTGTGACAAGCAGGAACGTTTATGGAATGGAGAAACATGAAAGGGGTTCTGGTTACCATGAATTGCATTTTTACAGTTGGCGTTCATCATTTTCAAATGAAAGTCATCTGCCATACAATGGTTTTATGCAAAACTGCTTAGGTGCAATGGAACTGATACAGATAAAATGAATAATGTGTGCAGTGAATCTTGTAAATCTTTCTGCATGAGTGTAACAGAGAGAAAGGGGGGCAAACGAATTCAGAGTAATCGAAAGGGAGTCTTTGTAGTAATGAGCCATGATACTAAGCTGGATAGGAAGACAAGTAGAAACAAAAAGAGTGTTCTATACACTTAATACTATGGGCAACAAACACAAAAAATATGACCATATCAAGTGCTGGAAAGAGATGAAGAAATAAGGACTTCTGTAAATTGTTGGTAGGAATAGGAAAAGAGACAATTACTTTGGGAAAAGTTTTCCAGTTTCTTAAAAAGTTAGACAGACACCTACTAAATAATCTAGGCTTTTTACTTTAGGATTTGTGCATGAATGTTCATAGCAACTTAATTCTGTAATTTATCAATTTATATGCTTTAAATAGGTACAGTTTATGTAGGTTTCACCTCAATTAAACATATCCACAAGATTAACAAAAGCAGAAGGGTGTTGACGTATAGTGACAAAGCTATGTGATCAATAATTTAGTCATCTCAGTGTGGTTTAATAATTGTCTTTATGAGAGTGTTTTAGCATTTAAATAAATGGAGTCCAAGGTTAGAAACTATGTTTGGAAAGTAGTGTGCATATGTTCTTTAATTTTGAGGTGCAGCTATTTCTTGTGATGTCAAGATGTGGCATGGGACTGGGAGATTAAATTGGGATAAGAGGGAAAGGTCTTCAGGGATGAAAAGGTCTAAAAACTATGAGGCCTCCCTTTTACATGACTTACCTATGTGCCATTCCGGACATTAGAAATGATGTCTGAGTGGAGATACAGGAAGTAAGAGCTAGGAGATAGAAGGAGATAGGAGGAGTCTAATGACTGGGGAGTCATTAGAAGGTTGGTAGATGATAGCAACAAAGAGGAGCTTTTTCTTGTTGTAACAAAGATGCCTGACAAGAACAACTTAGAAAAAGAAAATTTAATTTTGGGCTCACAGTTTCAGAGGTTCAGTCCATACTTCACTAATCCCATTGTCGGGGTCCTCCCAGCCAGGTATCAGTCTCCCCCCCTCGGCCAGTGGGGAGGAGTGGATCCCCGGAAGTCCCTGACACGACGGCTGAGAATGGTAAAGTCGTCTGGCATGCAGTTACCACGCCTGAGCCGGAGAGTTCTGTCTTAAGCAGGAACTGATTTATTGAGGAGAGATACAGGCTTATATAGAGGAGGGGGTAGGTGTCCTGTTACTGAGCTAAGAATGTGGAAGTGGGATGTACAGAGGCACTTAGATAGGAGAATATTCATTGTCCATGTCTTGTCCACGAACACGGAAGCAGAGGTCAGCCAATAAGGGCGAGGTGATGTCTCTCCCGGGGCAGTGTGGTCAGGCCTGAGCTGGGAGCTCAGCGCCATTTTGTGGCATGCCCTTGCATATGTCCCCCACACCCATTGCTCTGGATCAGAGATGAGGCAGAACATTGTGGTGGAGGGGTGAGATGGAAGAAAACTGCTCAGCTCATGGGAACCAGGAAGCAGAAAAAGAATGAATATCTTGGGACAAGATATACTGCCCCAGGGCATGTCCCAAGTTATCTACTTCTTCCAGCTGTGCTCCAACAATTTATAGTTACCACTCAGTAGTTCATTCAAATTATTATTCCATCAAATAGATTAATCCACTGATGAGGTTACAGTACTCATAATCTAATCACTTCTCCCTGGACAGTCTTGCATTGTGTAACACATGAGAAGTCATGTCCTACTGTTTTCTTGGAGAAAGAAACTCCTGAGAGGTCTCTGGTAGCCCTGAGTTCCATGATATATGGATGGCCACCCCAGCAGACCTACTGAAGATGAATAGCTTAACCTGAAAGCCAATAGGAGGTGATGAGGACAGAGATGACACCACTGGCTAGGCAAGGACCATCCCATCTGTAGCAGGAGCCTGAAAGCTGGACAGGGGGCCACCATCTTTCACATATTAGTGTTCTTGAGTAGTGGAGCCACCTACAAGCTGAAGTATGAAGGATGATCCTGAGGGTGATGGAGAGAATGACCTGGGGAGGGGCTCAGAACCTCAGTTGAGCTTCAGTGAAGCTTCTCCCATCTCCCCTGTAGAGTTGGATGCTAAGTTCTCTAAATTATGATGTGACTGTCTGCACACTTCCATTATGGGATTATAGCATTGACTTGTGACTGTTCTAGGCTCCCTTACTCCTAGCACAACTCATTTTTCAATGAGTTGAGATACACCTTTCTCTATCCTATCATTTACTTCATTTCCTATCCTTAAACCTAGATGTAGCATATGGTGGATATTAAATACAAATTGTTGAGTGAATGAATGAACACATGAATAAATTATCCATATGAAATGTGAATCAATGAAAAAACATCTCTGTGTTTTTACCAGAGCCACCAATTTCTCTCTGTGGGAACCCTTTGAGAATATACTTTTGGAAATGAAAATCTTAGGACTCTTCAATTTGTACTTACAATTTCAAGCATAGATATTCTAATATTTTTATATCCACATCCTTTGGCTATTAGAGACAGTGCTATATTGTGTGCTGGCCTTGAAAAGAGAGATGACCAAACTCTTTATTATTCAAAGATGAACATTTCTTGATTTATTTAGGAGAGTTGTAAACATAGAACTGGTACAGAATAGGAGGAAGTTGTGGAAATTGGGGCAAATTCTTGAAAATGAGAGTAGTTAGCACGGATCTTGATGGAAAAGGAAGTTCTTGCTGTCTGTGCACGCAAAGGGCCCTGTGCCGCAAGGTGGGCGATGGGCGCTAACAGGAGTGCTAATATGATGTATTAAATGTCAGCCCGGCATTGCTGGGTGTGCATATCTCTCCTGTTTATGCTTATTCAGCCCTTTGAATAATTTAACACATTTCATACTCTAAATTACTCTCAGCAATTTGATGGGGCTTCTGGCAGTTTACTTGAAATGCTGTGTTAGGTCAACATAGGGTCCCAGCTTCTGCTAAATAGAAGTACTCGGCTTACTTAGAAAAACATAATTAGTTTTCTCTGTGGATCTTTTAGAGAGTGGGTGGGGTGGAAGAGCCGCGGTGGAGAGAGCCAGTGCATGTGTTCTGTTGGTTGTCAATCCAGAATGGTCCAGGGAGCCAAGGGTTAAAAATTTAATGGGGCAGGAGGCTGGCCTTCAGGAGAAGGAAAAGTTGAAGGGCATGAAAAACAGTTCCAGTGTACTGTGCAAATGCGAATGGATGATAAATGACCCTCATTTAGTCAATACTGACTGCGGCTGAGTCCTCCTTTCAATTTAATCCTTATGGAAGACTGGACCGCACCGATGAAGATTGGCCACAGTGGTCAACGCTGTGGCTCTGGAGTAATTTGTGCTGGGGAAATCGTGGACCACTATTGGATTGGGAAGCTCTTTGTTACTTACCTCTATTCTTGATTTACCTTTGTATAAGCCACATTGATGGTGAAGTTCTTGCAATTTTTGATTCTTTTTTTTTTTCCTTCTCTCCCTGGAGCTACAATTTCCATGACTCTAAAAAAATTAAATTGTGCTCAGAACCGTAGATTCATTGGTTTCTTTAATGTTCTAAGAAGGTGATTTTAAGAAGTATCTTTTCCTTTGCCCTTTCTCCCTCTCTATTCTGTGCACATCCAGGATAAAAAGGGCACAGACTTTTGTGAGAGATGAGCGTTTTCAATTAAGACTTAAAATCTTACCTCTGATGATGCATCACCTTGGCGGAAAACCTGAGTATTCTAACGACCCCAGCCAGCCAATGTGGCAGCCAAAGGATGATGCAAGGGGCCAGGGGCTCAGCTCTTTGTTATGTGACAGCAGGACTCTGATTGACTGTCCCCTCTGGGTTTGAACTCCTCCACCACTCTCTGGATGTGCTGAAAAAGCTTCTTGGGGATTTGAAGAGTCTTACACATACTGAGACTCCATAATGAAGTGTTTGCTTATCATTCTTTTTACCCCCCTTTGAAATAGTCTGAGGCTGCATTGTAACCTTAGGTCAAAACTATTTGGGGTGGTGGAAATTCATGATAAACACAGGCTTTTGAAGGTTAGAATGCCATCCATTTAAGAACATCAGATTAAATTTTTTATTTAAAATTTTTTAAAACCTCCAAACTGTCAGGAAGACTAAATGTTCATGCACAAGTATCTGTGTGTGTGCGTGTGCTTGTGTGTGTATATTATACGCATATATATATAAACACACATATGAATATATGAATACATTATCCACATAAGTACTGCCGCATAAATAGAAATATTTGCACTCAAAATACATAATGTAATAGACATTTATTGAAACTACTACTTAAGAAATTAAGGATACTTTGAAAATTAGCTGAAATTTAAGTATAACTGTGTTTATCAGCATGTACTAAAAAGAAATAGTTCATCCTCTATTAGAAAGCCTCTGTTTTATTTCTTGCAAGGAAGGGGACAATTATACTTTCCTAGAAATAAAGTCCCTGAAGAGTAGTATCATTTCCATGGAAAAGCACTTAAATAGCTGTCAATAAATATATTCAATGAATATCTTAAAGATATAAGCACATTCTCTTTGTAAGAGTGATTACTTTGTAATTTTGCAACATGGGTTTATGTCTCTGTGTAAGAATATATTTACAGTGTCCCTTTTGTATCCAAGAGGTACTTTGAATATGTAATATTCATTTATTGCTTTTATTCAAAATGGCAGCCATATTTTTTATCAATCAATACACTGACCCCATTAGAAAAAAAACATATCTATATTATAATAATTATGCTGGGTATTTTTATTCTAAAATGGAAGAAAATTGCCTTAATTTATTTATCATCCAAAGGAACACTTTTGATAAGCCTCCTCCAGCTTTCTACTAAATCATTATTTAGTGGAAACAGGGCAAGTTATTATTGTGAACTGTGCATGTCCCACTCTTTAGTGCAGAGTGGGAAGAATCTGGCTATGTTGGAGCTGAGTTCTTCCCTACGAGTTTCAGCAACAGTGATGGTGTAATGAGCAAGGAATTGATATGTCTGCAGCTGTGTATGCAGGCACACTGTGTTCAGGGATCTCCTATTTCTGGTGGGAGTGTATCTGGAGTATGTTTTGCAGGGAAACTGCATCTGAATCTCAAACACTCATCAGGAAGACACCTGAAGTTAGAAGATGACTTTCCCAATACCCATGTCACTGACCATAATCCCACCTGAATACACAAGAGCGTTTTATTTGCAGTCTTCAGGTAGCAGGTATTAGTGTCCCTAACTGTTAGCTCTTTCGGTTAAAGATTATATTTAGCTAAGGGTCAGGGTGCCCATTCACTAAGATGTGCAGCTTTTATACTTTTGCCTGTAAACAATGGATTTTCCATGTGAAGGGAAAGGGCAAATACAATTTGCTGTCAATTTCGACTCAAAGGAAAGATGTAGCATACAATCTCTGTTCATTTTTCCTGCAATTTGTTAGTGACTATTGCTACATGCTGCTTCCTCTAAGCATCAGGGATCTAATGCTGTCAGGTGCTATGGGGTGGGGAGAATGAGAGATGAGGGGAGGAGTTTAAGACAATAAATCTCATTATGTAATCATTTCTTGATATGCATATTACAATGTTCCAGAATCTCTTTTCAGGTGAAGGGACACTGTTCCAGGCTGAACTGTAGGAATAGTTATGGTAGGAACATGTGGTGACAGTACAATATTCAAAAGGAGCCTAGTCCTAATGGTCTGGTATTTGATTAATAGTAAAACAGAAAATAGGAAAATGGGGGCTGGAGTTGTAGCTCAGTGGTAGAGTGCTTGCCTAGCAAGTGTGAGGTATTGGGTTTGATCCACAGCATCACATATAAATAAACAAAATAAAGGCCCATCAACAACTGAAAAAATATTTAAAAAAAAATAGGAAAATGACTCAAGAATTTGCAGGTGAAATACAGATGATTCAAAAATGCTTTTAAAAATGGTGAATCTTTGTAGCATCATCATTTCACCAATTTTTCATCCTGGGAAATTGAGCATTTCATGGAGATAAACAGAAAATGCCAAAAGCTCAAGATATACAAGCATATTCTTATGTATAAACAAAAAAATGGTTTAAAGAAGAGAAAAATAATAGTGTGAAAATATAAAGTACCTAAGGATATAAGAAAGGCAAAACATGAGGAATAACTTTGACCCTTCATTTAGCAGGAAAGTTCTTCAGTGTAGGGTTTGGGTAGGGTCCTAAGCTTGGCCTGCTCATCAACTCTACAGGCCCATTGAGTTTTTGTCTTCAGTTTTCTGGCATGAAGATTGAGGGCTTAATCTTTAGACTTCCATCCTTGTTGGGTCTTGTGATATAACATAATTTTTTGCTTCATATGGGTACCTTTGATGCATGAAAAAAGAATTCTATCCTCAAGAAAGAGCACCATGATTGTGATTCATTATTTCCTCACATTTAAAACAATGTTGATGGACAAATATGTCTTCATGGTGTACACATGACGTTTTGAAATATGTGTACATTGTGGGAAAGGTAAATTGAGATGGCTTTTTAATGCAAACAAAGTATATGATATTGAGGGTGAGCCCTGTGTGGAACTGGTGGCAGGTAGATTTGGGAAGAGGAAGCAGACAGTGGAAGTATGCAAAAATTGTTGTCATTCTCAAATCTCCTTATAATCTTCAGTCACTGACCCCTGAGGCTGAGGGAGGAGACAGGGAAAACTTAAGGCTCCTCAGAAGGAGGTAGAATGGGAGTAGGCTGAGGGTCACACACGGGCAGGTCATGCAAATGAGTGAAGCAGCTGACAAAGTAGGACAGTAGGGGACAACAGGTTCCCTGCTGGAGGCAGCCCTGACTCATCTCTAGGTCATGTGGCTGTGTGTTGAAGATCAAAATCTAGATTTTAATATGTAAAATCTCTTCATTTTTAAATATTGGCAACTAATTGGAACATTTTTAAAAATATTGCACAAATGTGTCCAGGAATTTTCCATCATATCCTGGCACTCATTTTATTCTTCAAGCATTCCCCAAAACAAATACTGGTTGCAGCTATCCAAAACAGACTTCAGGTTTAAATTCTTGTTCCATTAACATTAAGACACAGAGATACCCTCACACAGGTGATTTCTGATTTTGTATTTTTAAGATGAAATTAATTTTTTCCTTTCAAGTCATATGTTCAAAGGGAGGGAAAAAAGCTTTTCATAAAATGGAAAATTTTAATTTCTTTCCTCCTAGGGCCAAATTAAGTGGAAAGTATTAAGTAATTCTTCTAAACGCTCTAAATGCAAAAATTGTCCTAAAGTAATTTGTTCTTAAGACCTGATGGAACACATCATTTTGCATAATTCTAAAGTGAACAGGACTATTACCAGGAACAGGGAATATTCAACGCAAAAGAAAAAAAATTACAGTGATATCAAATATTTCTTTCCACTAAGAGTCCATCAGTTTATTTTTTCTTTCTAACTGCTTTTCATAAGTTATGGAATTCTTTTACCCCCTGCACTGTTCAGATCCTCACATCTTTGCTGGGCCCTTAGACTTACCTCCCTCTGGTCTCTCATCCTTCCATCTTCTGCATGGACAGATGAGGCTATTTGGTCATCATTCCTGTGTAACTAACAGACACACACACACATTCACACATCACACATAGCATACACTTTGGCTCCCTTTTTACCCACACAGCCATTTACCAGCCAGCATCATCTTGTCTCTCTGTTCTCTCTCCACATGTCCTAAAATTTACCCACACCACAGTTACTGTAAATTTTCTGTTCAACTTCCCAGCCCTTGGTGTCTGTCTTGTACACAGTGAATTCATAATTTAACCACTAGCTCCATCACCCCTTGTGAAGATTCACTGAAGCTTGTCCCTGCACACACTCAGGACTCTGGCATTGTGTTTGGAATAAGGAGACATTATGCCTGGAGTTCCTGTAATCTTTGCTCTCAGTTGCCCTGCATGACTATAGGGTGAGGTCTACCATGTCACAGACAAAATTTTCATAAGCTTTTTTCTCCATGGTGTTGATATGGTCTAAGAAAATGTGGGACACAGCACTGGCGTCTCCCACAGTAGACTGAGGTCTGCGGTGAAACTTCTGGCACAGTGGCATGGTCTTCTCAGCATTCCTGAAATTGCATGCATCTCTGGAGGCTACCACCAGAGTCCCAGATTATTCCCAGTCTGTAGACCACACATGATTCAGTCACCTTTGGAAGGCTTCTGCAATGGGCAAGATCCTTTGTGCATAAATTGGGAACTGTTTGGAATGTTCACATCTATTGCCCTTAATTTATCAGAGGAGTGGGCTAAGGCAGTATGAGTAGAGTAAGAGGCTTTGTCTTTATTTTTCCACCTCCGTATGTTCTCTAAAGATTTTTTCTGCTTAGCGAGGTGTCATGTGCATGTAATCCCAGCAGCTCGGGAGGCTCAGGTAGGAGGATCACGAGTTTAAAGCCAGCCTCAGAAAAAGCTAAGTAACTTAGTGAGACACTCTCTCTAAATAAAATACAAAAATAGGGCTGGGGATGTGGTTCAGTGGTCAGATGCCCCTGAGTTCAATACCCAGTGCCCTTCCAAACTAAAAAAAAGATTTCTTCTGATGAGCTTGCACTGAGCTAATCATCTGACCTGTGGTTGGAGAATTTGGCACATAGTTGGTTCTCAGTACCAGGAAGATTGACGTGATGTCATTTCTTAACTTTTATTTTGTCTCAGGATATTTATGCTATCTTGATGCTCATCTTCAATGATATAAGTAGAAAACAAAACATATTTATATGATAAAAACTTTCTGGTCATTAATCTCATTTGGCAAGGACAGGGAAGACTATTGGGATTAACTGGATTAACTCTTGACTCCTGAGATCTGAAGAGTGAAATAAAAGTTAATTGTACCCAGAGACCAGAGAATTATTGGCTATGAGTTATTTCCAACAATAAAAAACAGATCACCTGGAGATGTGAGAAGACCTACCCCCTTCACCTAGATTTTTGATGATGTCATCTCATTCATAAGTTCTATATAAATATTGCTTGGAAGGAGGAATTATACCACAGGAAGATATCAAAGCAGACATTATTTTTTTGTCCAGATAATAAGTATGTAAATTCACCTCTTTAAACCACTTAAGGAGAGCAAAAGTATTAGCAAATCTCTTCTGAAGCATAAATTGAAGGAAGAACTAAGATAAAGCTTAGAGAAATTTATTTCTTGCACCAAGTAGAACACATTCTTCGGGGTACAGAGAATGTGAGGAGGTGAAACAACAGGGAAGAAAAACCAGGAGAGAAACCACATTTGGAGTGGAAGGACTGAAAGCTGGAGATGACAATTAGAATTTCTGTTTATTAATCTCCCCTGTCATAGCTAAAGCCAGTCAAGTAGACTATACTTTAAGTACCATTGGAAAGGACTAGTTATTCTGTTTCTTTCTAAGCCACTGTGCATGGTAATGACCTGTATCAGTTTCAAAGATATTTAGAGACAAAAGATACCTTAGAAATATCTTGTCCAGGGATTTCCAACCTGTGGGATCCCAAGGGTATCTTGTGTGGGAGATGTAGGAGATCAACTGGGCATGGGTTGATGCCTCCATTCCCACTTCTATTAACTAAGAATCATTTTTATTTGTTTTATTTTGCATTCTATTCAAACAGTGGAAGGCCATTAGTTGAATCCAACCCCATATTTCACAGGCAAGAAAGTACTGTGTGTTCTCCGCCTCCTCGGCTTCCACTTTGTGACATCCAACTCAGTCACTTTGTGATGCAGGACAGTGATGGTCTCGTGTGCATTACCCACTACCCATAGATCATCAATTTTACTAGACATATGTGTAATAGAAAATATTACACACCAGCAGGTGTGAAATACCTAAGTGTTGTAGGCACCCAAACTCTACCTCCCAGTGGGAAGGTACCTAGGTATTTGGAGAGATATGTTTATTAAGAATAAGATTCATAGCCCCACGAAGAATGTATCTGGGTTTTCACTGAAAGTGCTAGAACTTCACTGTCATTTAGATTTTAGGGGGCTGGTATAGTTCAAAGAATATTGTGTGGGTTCCTGAAATTATCAAAGGAAGTGCTCTGTGAACATTGGAGTACAAGCTGGCTTGATTTCTTTTGAATTTCAAACTTATATGGGAAATTTTATTTAAAATTTTTTGGTATTGTCATTGTGATATTCCAGATATGCAACAACAAGTAAAGCATGAAAATACCAGTCAGTACACATGCAGATTAATATGAATACACTGACTATATAAGCTAAATGTTAACCCAGGTTACACTGACGAGTAGTATAAGAAGGGTAAAGACATTTAACTTTCAGTTCCAGGGCTGTCATAAATTTGCTTTGTGATTTTGGGCAAGTCATCTTCCCTATCTGTGCCTCTGTTTTTTCATTTGAAAAGATTTAGGCGACTTAAAGTTTCACATCTCTGCAGTCTATAACTCTACCTTTCCCTTGTTAGATAAATAGAACTGTTATGAGGATGAGACTGGAATTGAAAACAAAGTAGTGCGCATGTCCCTGGGGTGTGGGTTACTGGTCGTGGACTTCACAGAATCTGTTTATGCATGGTGGGTTTTTCTATGATCACCACCATTTCCTGTGTACAAAGCCTTCTTCAAGATCACATTCTGTCACTGAAAAAAGTGAACAGCAAAACAGATATGCCATCGGTTAATATTAATAATGATTCCTACTGTTAAGAAACCTTCCTATATACTGAAAAAGAGCATTTCATAGATAACAAATATTCTGCTGTCTCTATTTGATACGTGATGGGTGAATAGAAAACTTTAAGTAATCTCTGAATTATTGCTATTGAAAAGCCAGCAACAACAAACTGGGACACTATTTATTTGTTAAAAATAAAAAATCAGTTAAACCTTTCTTTGCTTATTATCTATCTGCTAGATGTGTAAAGGAAGCCACCACTGGCACAAAGGCTAGTGCATGCAAAAATCTCAAGCAAATATTGACAAGTATTTCGAGAACTGAATATGTAAAATCCAAGTCACATCATGCATGCTTCATTAATTTAAATCCAAACCATTACCTCTATTGGATCCCTACTTACAGTGGTAGAGAAATATTGCTGCATATAAATGAACATTTTTCATAGCATGGGGACATCTAGCTGAAATTCATTAAACAACTTCCCTATAATCTAATAGTGTGAACCTTACCCTTTATCATATCTATCCCAACAACCCAAGAGCACTTGGCATTTTGTGACCACGGTGTTTGTCTTTGAGGTTAACCACAAGATGCAAACTCTAATGAGCTTTAAGAGCCTTTGCAATGCCTCCTCCTGCCTTGCAATGCCTCAGGTGGTGTGGGTTTTTCCTGTTTGAATATTCTTCATTTCTAAGATGAATGGTCAACATAGTGATTGCCATATTTATGGGTTATAAAATCAAATAAAGGTGCAGGAATGCTTTAAGACTCCATGTCATCTCAATATAATTAAGATTGTTAGAAAAATTCTAAGCTAAGCAAGAAGGAAGGAAAAGAAATAACAAGAACTCAAATATGATTGAATTCATAATCACCTGGATAAAACTGTGGGCTCTTAACTCAGATGATTTGAAATTCTACTATACCACTTGTTACCTGTGTCACTTTGGGCAGGATGATTTTTCTGAGCTTCAGTTTCCTTGTGTAAAATTGTTAAAAAAAATGGTTCTTAATGGTGATTATGAAAATGAAACAATATAGTGTCTGTAATTTGATTATAAGAGTTTCTAATGTATAGTGAAGGAGCAATGCATGTGATTATTATTTTTCATTTCAGCAAACACTAAAAATTACTTATTTTATTACATGAGTTTTGTGACATTTTTGAAAATAAAAAGATAATCAAAGAAATCAAAGACTAGTCCAAATGCACTGATAATTAGAATAGAAAATGTAGAAAAGATGTAAATGCTACAATTGATAAATTCCAGAGCTTATGTTGGAACCATTAGGGGATGTAGTTCTACCATAAAAGTGTACCATCAGGAGTGAGATAAAGAATGCAGCTACAGGTATAGAGGAGATTGGGAAAATAAACTGAGTCCCAATACTGGAAAGTGAGTGGCTATTGAAGGAAAACAAAAATAAGCAAAATTGGTTGTGGAAAAAATTATAAGTCTGTCCAGGTAACATTTAATTACAACCAAAGAATAAAGTATGAATCCAGAGGGTTAATCATGGAATTTCTGAAAACCTTCAAAGAACAAAGAATTCTTGTTCTATTTCAAATATATGGATGAGAAAAATGTTGAAAATGTCCTCAATTTCACTTTTTATGCTATCATAACTTTGAAGCTATAAAAATGACATTGTATGCTTTTCTAGCTTACCATCAATAGAGTTGCAAATGTACTAAATTAAATATTAATAAGATTGAGATGAACCGAAGGATGTTTCAACATTAAGAAAGCTATTAAAGTAATTTATTGCATGGTAGGTGAAAGGAGAAAACTATGTTTCTCACAATGTATTCTGCAATCCATTTGATAAAATCCAACATCCATTCTTCATGAAAAAATTCAAATTGATTCTTGAAGTATTCTTTCTTGATATTATAAAAAATATCTGAAATCTGCCATCAAAAGTACAGATGTGGATGGAATCTTGGATGTATTCTCATTAAAATTAAGGCAAAATATTTGGTCATTACATGGTAATATCTAGAAAAATCATGAAAAGTAAAAAATGTATATAAAGATAAATATTTGCTAAACTAAGAAATAAACATAATAGGGTGAAACTTGAGTTGAGAAAAGTAAAATTTTGCTGGAAATAATATGACTAATCAATGCAGAACTCTTTTCCTATTTGCAGTATTCAAGAGCATGAAATTTGTCCGAATTAATAAATAATTGTACTATGACCTAAATAAAAATATCATTGTCTTTTAGAAGAAAAGTAAAAATATTTTAAAATTTATTTGTAGAAAAAAAGAAGAATATGTCCTTTTTTAAAATTTTTTCTTAGTTGTAGATGGACACAATGTCTTTATTTTATTGCTCTGTATGTGGTGCTGAGGATCAAACCCAGAGCCTCACGCATGTGAGGCAAGCGCTCTACTGCTGAGCCACAATCCCAGCCCCATGACCTTTTTTTGAAAAAGAAATCATAAGGAAAAATTTACTCTAATGGATTGAAGAATGTTGTATGGAATAGCAGCAATAAAATGTAAACATAACAGAAAGAGATGGAAGAATTCATCCTGGTAAGAACTGGGGCATCTATGCAAGCATCTTAAAACTTTACTGAATTACCCTGAAACATCGCAAAGAAGTAGCATAATTAAGGATAAACAAAATGCTGTTATTGAGATTATTCTGCAAATCATTTGGTTAAAAGAAATTGAAGGCCCCTACTTCATATTACAATACCTCCACAAAATAAATTGCATAAGAATTAAAAGTTAGCTTCCTTAGATAACAATCTAATAGTTTCTCAAAAAGTTAAACATGTACTTAACTTTTGAATCCGTAATCCCACTCCTTGGTATACATTAAGAGACATGAAAATATATTCAGCCTAAAATTGGTACATGATTGTTTATAAGCAGCATCCTTCAAAATAGGCAAAAGGTGGAAATAATCCAAAGCCAATCAAATGATAAATGTATACATAAAATATGCTATGACCATATGTTAAAATATAATCATATGTATCATTCAACTTATATGAAAGGAATGAAATACTCATGTGTACATCCAAATGAATGAAGCTTGAAAACATTATGGTAAGTGAATTAAGCCAATCACAAAGACCATTATTGTACCATTCCATTTATATGAAATATCCAGAATAGATATGGAGGTTGATGATGGTTACACACTTAAAGGACTGGGTAAGGATGGAGGTAGGAGGTGAGACCTAAGATAAAACATTTCCTTTTAGGTAATAAAAATGTTCTAACACTGATATATATATATATCACACACACACATACATATATATATACACACATATATATACACACACACACACACATACATAGATATATACACACATATATTATATATACACACATATACATCTCATATATATATTTAGAGATATATATCATATATATTTAAGAGGAAAATTATATAATATTAGATAGAACACTTAAATAGGTAAATATACTATGTTTATGGATAGGAAGACACAGACTGGTAAGGATGTCAATTCTCCACAAATTAATATAATGTGATTCTAATCGATATGTTAGCAAGGTTTTACAAAATTTGATAATCTTATTCTAAAATATGTATCAATGAATACAATAGCAAATATAACAGGAACATTTTGAAGATTTTATAGGAGAAGAATGCAAAGACATCCCACAATCCAATATCAAAACTCTTTACAAAGCTATTTAGACATTATTAAGGCCATACCACTGGATTAGTGGACTGGGACAGAGAACATGATACAACTACACCTCTGCATATTGACAATGTATCACACACACAATTTGGCATACAGCAAAGATTGAATTAAAAATTGGTGAAGAAGAAATGGGGTTTACCATCATGGTGTTGAAAGTAAAAATATTCACAGCCTCATTGCAGAGTAAACTGATAAAGTCATATGATGTTCAGGTGCACATAACCTGTGATTCAACAGTGCTGATTCTAGCCATGTGTGATAGAAAGATTGATACCAGAAACATATGTATTGTGATATTTTTAAAGCACAATTTCAAATAACAAGTGACCATCAGTAAAAAAGAAACTGGATGCTATGCTTTATTTTTATAATGGAATATTTCAAGCAATTAGGGGACTTAATGATTTATTATTTTGGAGCCTATTTTATGACACATTCAAGATGAATAAAATCTAAAAGGCTATTCCTAAAATTTTAATAATAATGATGTACAATTACCCTAATTAGTTTATTAGATTTTGTTCTCTGTGCATGTGCATGCATATTTTCTGATTTCCTATATTGTCCAAATGTTATTTGCATAACTTATAAATAATAACATAGTTTTTCAAGTACAGTTTCTTTACTTCTAGGACAGTTGGTAACTACTGTGGAAGACAAATGTTTCTTCTTGGTGAAACCAAATTGAAGGAGACATTGTCAAAACAGAGACAACAGGCGTTTAGGCGTTTTTAGAAACAACTTCATAGCCCTGTTCTATAGCCAAGGCATAGGGACAACACTGTGATCGAGAATACTCTTCTGCAGAAAATGGTGTTGTGGTGGGCTGAGAAGTACCCTCTTCACAAAGAAATGGATCAAAATCTTGGTACTTCTAAATGTTACCTTGTTAAAAATAATGCGTCTTTGAAATTTTAGTTCAATTAAGAATTTTAAAAATATATCACCCTAGGTTATCTGGGTGAGTCTTAAATCTAATAATGTATCTTCATTAGAGACACACAAAATGGAATAGACAAAAGAAAAAGCCATGTGAAGGAAGACAACAGTTGGAGTAATGTGGCTACCAGCCAAAAGCCAGGGGAAATGAGCAGCGTCTGGAAACTGGAAAACGGCAAAATGTCTAATCTACCTGAGAGCTGTTGGAGAACACCTTGTCCTATAGACCTCCTGATTTCAAACTCTGGTTTTTGGACCTCACCAGACCTTGATACATGCACAGGAATTGGTCAAACAAATTTAATCTAATGCAGTAAAATGGCTGTTGATGGACCCTGAAGAATCGGGGAATTTGGTGATCCTTACCCTCCAGTGATTTGCAAGACTTATAAGTTTCACTTGTTTTTTTTCCCTTTGCTATATCTTTGTTATTATGCATTGTGACCAAAGTGACCATTAGACCAGAAAAGAAAGTTTTTCCCTTGATTCTGAGTGTGTGTGTGTGTGTGAATGTGTGTGTAAGAGAAGTAGTAATTAGAGTCAAAGAATATTGCAACATACAACATCACATGAGGGCAATGGGTACCAATCTTAGTCCTGAAACCAAGATGTGCCAGATAAAATAGACTTAACTTGGCTATTGTGAATTGTGCTATGTGCATGTATTTCTATAGTGTGCTGGCTTTAGTTCTTTTGGATAAATACCAAGGAGTAGAACAGCTGAGTCATATGGTAGTTCCATTTCTAGTCTTTGGAGGAACCTCCATACTGATTATTATATTGGTTGTACTCATTTGCTGTCCCACCAACAGTGTATAAGAGTTCTTTCTCCTGAGACTTTTTCATCAGCTATGATCTTCTCAGGGCATCAAGCCTCATTTTCTTCAACTTTCTTTAATAAGCAGGAAAATACTGGGAGCTTCAATCACAAATAAAGTCTCACTGATTGTATTTTGATCATTTATTTCAATTTTGTGTCTCCAAATCAAACTGATGTCCTGAGAGTTAGCAATTTCCTTGAAGTTTCCACCTAGAATCAGAAGACATTCCAGTATCACCTGTCACCCGCTCTCATCATATAAACACATATCTCCCAGTGTCCTGTGCTTCTTGTTTTCTTTAGTTTGATTAATACAGCACCATCCACCTAATGGCTCAAAGTGGAAAACCAGCTGCAAATTTTCACTTCAATCTCCTTCTTGGTAGGCTTATGTTTACCTCATATTTTTTCAAAGCTTGTTATTCATCAGCTTGCAATAAAAAATTACATTTCATATCACATACATTTGAAATAAAAGTTTCATAAAATAAAAACAACCTCTACTTTGCATGGTACACACTACTAATTTATTATTCTATTCTGTGCTTCTGTTTCACTTTTTTTTTTTAATGACTAGTGCTCCACTAAATTGATTTCACAGCCCACTAATGGGTTGCAACCTGAAGTTTGCAAAACATAGCCAAATGGAACCACAGAAAATGAGCTATGCAAAGAAATAAATGTGAAACCTTTGCTAAAATATGTGGTGCATGGTAGATTCTAGCTTATTGTTAATTGAACTCTTAGTGATATTCCTATCCCTGGACTTGAAGTTGTTAATATTCCTCTTTGGCTTCCCCTCATTTTAAGATGTGCACATCCTATACATCTTTGCAAACTCACAGGCTGCCTCTTTCCCACATCCTCTGTACTTTGTTAAACTGGACATAATTGGGAATGGATTTGCCTCCTTGTGTGACCTCCCTGTGATGTGCCCTCACCTCTCCCTAGTCCCATGGCACTTTTCATAGCCAGAATGGTGCAAGTGCAGCACTGCAATGGTTTCACCTGTGTGTCTTCTTTAGCTTCTAGTAACATTCTTTGTAAGAATCGGTGTTCAATAAGGCCCTTGAAAAATGTATTAACTTTGGAAAACTACTCATATCCTGCTTCAAGTGGTACAAATAAGCCAGAATGACTATCTCAGCTTGAATGATTACAGACTCTTAACTCTAAAAGCATTGAATTTGGGTGTGAATTTAGGTCACATTGGTACTAAGTATGAAGAGTATTGACATAAGGCTACTTTTACATATATCCAAAGGGATCTGAATGTATATATAATACTTTTAAACTTAGTAACACATCTTAAAAAACACATGCATTTTTAAACAAGTCAATGATTTTATATTTTTCTCTTTTTACTTGAACTCATATTTTAACTTCTCCACAGATTGTTATTCTAATGTAGCATAGTTTTGTTGAAAATCCTTTATTAATCACTCTATTACATATGTAAACAACAAGATATGTATGTATAATACATATGCTTACATAAAGGCATTTTGATATATTTTGTTTTCTGTAAATAATAGATAAAAGATTTTTTTAAATTGGTGTAGCATAACAATTATTATTAGTACTCAATTGATCTGTAAGTAGATAAGTTATAAAGATGGACAATTATTAAAGATAAATAAACTTCTACTGGAATTGCATTTCATAATAGGAAAAATCTTATGTAAATGTTTTTCTTTGCATTAATGAAACAGAAAGGTGCACGGTGGCAAGAACTAGTCTGTCTAGAATTTAACAATTTCTTTTTCAAAAACAGAATATAGAAAGTTTTAAACCTTTTATAGGATGAAATAAAATGATAATTGACTGTAATTCATATAAGTATGTAATAATTGTTTAAAAGTTAGGTTTTAATGACTTCTTGAAAAACACAGAGTGTGAAACATAACACATAAAATTGTACTTGGAATTTTATCCAGTATCTCTTGAAATATTTGGTAGTCCCATAAAATATTCTAGCTACAGGAATATCTTCAGAGACAGCTACCGACTCTGCCCTTGCTGTTCAAAAAGATATTTGCTATTGACTTGTCCTAGGGATGACTATTGAGCACAGAGGACAAAAAAATTCCTTATTTTTAGGTAGTTAAAATTTAAAAGGCAGTTTTTAGCACTTCATTTTTCTTACTCCTTACTTGGGGTTCTCCTTACATTGTTTTCTTGGGAAAATTTGACCATTGTCAAGTAATGGAAGAATCTGAATTCTTGCACAGTGGTTCTGATATTTGAACTCCAGGGAGACAGCTGGGCATATGATGGGGAAGACAGGAGTCCCAGTGGTGTATAGGCTTATGGTTGCTTGATTATAATCAGTAGAGGAGGTTTCCTTTTGCTTCACACTTAAGTATTTTCGTTACTCAGGATAATAGACTACAATGGTGGGGAGAATTGAGGTGGATGGCTTTCTTTTCTAAAGTAGAAGAGCTAAGGGAACATGAAAGAGAATAATAGATCAGATGTCAGTGTTAAAAATGTGTGTGCTAAGTGCATTCAACAAAATATTAAGAGGGTAAAACTGCATATTAGAATCTAAATCTGAAAGTCTTTTCTGCAGGAAGTGGATGCTGGGTTTCATGTGGGGAGTTTCATGCCTTAAAGGATGGAGATGTACCAACAAAAGTTAAATATTTTTCTTCAAGGCAATAGTCTGGCTTCTTCCTTGGAAAACCCCAAAACCTTTGTAGAAAGATTGATAGTATTAATGCCTATAGCTATGTGTCCTGATCAATTGCTATGCTCCATGCACTTTCCATACAAAACTCCTCTCATAGATACCACTGCTTTTTAAGAGATGGAAGAAATGTGATTCAGAAACTTTGAGAAAGTTGACCAAGGTCATACATGAGCAAGTGGCAGACCTGAACTTGGAGCCCACCTAGGTCTGACTCTAAGCTCCATTCTGCCCATTTTATTTTCATGAGATGACTAAGACAACAACAACGGCAACAACAATGTTGCCAGCTCCATACACAAAAGCCGCCAATATCATCCTATTCTTCCATATATCACTTGACAAACTTGGAAAACTGAGCCAAAGGACCAGGAAGTAACCAGGTGTTCCATGGCCCAGCTTGTCCGAGCTGTGCTGTGTTCTCTCTGTACTTATTGCTAGGTTGCACCATCCTCTCATATTTCCTCAGCTTTGCACCTGTCAAGCATCCTCCAAATCAAAGGGGCTTTCTTGCATTGACTCACTTATTTCAACATGACTGCTGAGTCTCTAAAGAAGATATATTCGACATGAATGAGGTTTTTCCTCCTTGGGTCTTTCTTCCACACTGAGTTATGTCTCACATTCATTCCTCCTTCTGCTGCAATATATTATATCTCCCCAATTCCTCATTTGTTTTCTAGACATTTCTACTTGGAGTGTCCAGTCTCTTAAGCTTGTCATCTTGTTGGTTTTCTGCTTGCCTTAAGATTCTAAAGGATTTTACCTCTTAAAATCTCAGTCCCTTGGCTCCTGGGATCCTAACAGGATGCATAATCAAAGCAATTGGTATTCAAGTGACTCCAAAACCTTTTTAACCTTTTCTCTTCTGAAGTTAAAATAATGAGTGAAAATCAGTTACAAGCAGATGTTTTATTTGCATTTTCATTTGTAGCAGCTTAAACTAGTTTGTCTAGGTCATCCATTTGAATAGGAATTATTCTCAATGAAAGCACATTTAAGTTTGTTAAGGTAAGCAATCCCCAACTCACTACCTTGTGTTCATCCTCCGAGTTCTGAGTTCATAATGTTTTCTATTTGGAAATTTGGCTACAATGTCATGGCTGAGAACTGTTTTACATGCTCCAAATGGATTTTAATCATATAAGCTTCACCTTAAGTATTTTGCCTTTTATATTCATTTTGTACCACATTTCACACATTTAGAGATTTTATATGTAATCAAAAACTGTAATATACACTCAGACCACTTATGCAATCTGGCATAAGTGTTGAACTTAATGTGCCTCCTCACTGAATGATCACCTCCTTGAGGACAGGAGCCATGACTAATTCATAGTTATATTCATTACACTTATCTCAAAGCCTGATACTTATTATGGCAGAGATGCTATGTGCTAAATGAATAAATAAATGCAGCCTGTCTTCTGTAAATTAAAATACCATTCTTGATGAACTGTCTATAGGGCATGTAATTTTCCTGTGATGAAGACTCACTTGGGCTGACCCCCCTCCTCCTCTGAAGTGTTTCATTAGTTGGCCAAAGTTCTAGCTCATTTTGACTGGGATACAGTCATCAACTGGTTGGTCACGTCCAGCCAATCCATAAAGTACATTAGGGTGTTAGCTTGTCATAGATCAATGGAAGATGAAGAGAGAAGAAAAATGTTGAAGAGATCCCTAGCAGCAAGTTTTTTTTTTTCCCCAAAGGAAAGGAAGAAAATAATTTTCTAGGAAAGCTTACATGACAGAACCAGAAAAGTTAGGCAACTGCTTTGGAGACCAAGCTGGAGATGTTCCTGGAGGTGATGAGAGACAGAGGAGATCAGGGAATAATCAGTATTGTGTAGCAAAATCTGGATCTCTAGGGAAGTAACTAAGTGTGGATGAGGCTGAGCCATTGAGGTCCCTCAGAAAGAATAAGGAAAATTTTTTTTCTGGCTATGCAAGTAGCCTTGGAAGGAGACATAATTTCATCCCAATGGTTTTCAAAGAACTGGTGGGCAAAAGATGAAGAACACAAAAACAACAGTATCTGTCATAGCTGCCAACGCATGTATAACTGTCACTCAAAAGCTATGAGCATCTTTTGTTTCTTTAGACTCACATATTTGAGTTCACTTTTGGAGAGAGTTCCATCCTATAAAAGTTACACAACATAAAGCCGGACTGTTTCCCTGAAATAAGAATGTGGCTCAGGGGGCTTTAAAAAAGTTTCAGAATAGAAAATGAAGGTGTTTCTGTGGAAGTCCAGGGTCACCTAGGGGCAGCAGTTGCTTCTGGAGAAATGAATGGGGAGGACTGAGAGAGAAGGGGAAGATGTTGTTTCCCATCACCTTCTTGAGAAGAGAAGCTCACAAATGTTTGTCTGAATGATATTTTAAGGACTCTTTTAGTAGGGTTACTCCAGACCTGGTAACAATATCTGGAGCAAGTTAGTCAAGGGGCTAATCATACCATCTCTGCCATAAAAAGTTGCCTGGATGTGCCACTTCAAGGACTGCTAGCTTGGGAGTGTGCAGTTTTCAGCACAAATAATGGGTTTGGTTCTGTTTGTGGCACTATTAGCAGAAGCAGGGGGGATGTACTTTCAAGCAGCAACATTGATAATGGACAGTGACACAAGGTGCCCACACAGGAAAAAGAGAAATGAAAGCAGCATAGAAAGTACAGCTGGCAGGCATGTTACAATATCTTACAATATCTAAGTAAATATTCTTAGATATTGCAGTTTTAATGCCTGCATTGTATTGCATTATATAACTAAACCTTAGATTATTTTATTACTATTAATTGTAATTTTAAATACCATGTATCTTCACCAGTATTAATGTTTACTTGCTTCAGTAGTCTGATCATTTTTACAAAATATGCAAAAATTCAATAATATATTCAATTCATTGCACAAAGGTTGCTTCTCTTACACTGGTGGAAACATTGCTAGACTTATTTGGGCTCCTAAAAGGCAAGTAGAAATGTATGTATTTATGAGGTTATGCCTGAAAGTCTAAGTAGACATAGCAAATGTGATGTAGAGCATCAATGGTGTATGTGAAAGTGTATGTGTTTAGAAACGTGCATGCAGAAAGTTTGAAGGATGCCTGAATGCTAGTAATACTCAAGTAGAATAAATAATGGAAAACATAATATAAAAATCAGACTTCCTTTTCAGTGCTAAAATCAATCTCTCAGCATACTAATTATTAATTCAAATAAATGAATAAACATGATTTGGGACAAAAATTATGGTTGAAAACCAATTTTTACTGTGTGAATAAATGACTGACTTTTAGAATTTAAAGCAATCATGTGATCATGGATGCATTCTGTAATATTTACAGCTATATGATACTCCTAGAGTTTAAATTAGTTTAATTTAAATTAATTTGAAATATTGTAAGCTATCTCAGAATTTAACAAACTTTAGAGTTGTGTAATTATGTTATTTAACTTTTATGAAGACTTATTTTAATAGTGGATTACAAAAGAAAGCAGAGGGCTGATCTTTATGATTCTTTTCATCTAATCAATATATATACCATCACTTCAGCCTTTTAAGTATATAATAATATCATCTAAAATATCTTAAAATATTTTTCTTGTATTGTTTAAGTGTAAGAAGTTAATGTCAATAAATACTGTAGTCAGCAATCATCTCTGGCTTGATTTACAATTTCAGGGAAATGTATGTCTTGGTTAGACATAGATCTTCATTTTGATAAGAATCTATTCTTTGCTGGTATATTTTCATGATTTTTATCAACGAAGGAAAAGAACAATTATGTGCTTGAGGGTAACAGGTTGCATGGCTTGTGTTTAGTCACAAGGAGTTCACTTGGTTATAATTTCTAAAAGTCCAGACAGAGCTGCCAGACAGTCTCAGGCCCTTCTCTGCAAGTATAGATTACCAAGAGGAAAAGGACACTCAGTATGTGCCTCCTCCCCTCAAAGAGTTAATAACTTTATTGGGTCACATGGCTCTCCAGGCCTCCCTCCTGTGCCCAACAAGAGTCCATGCCCCTTGATGGGAACTGGGCTCTGTACATCACTGAATTCCTGCATTACTTCAGGTTTTAGCACAAGTCTACTTTTTCCTTTGTCCAAAAATAGCCTCTTGGGCAGCTTGATGTGTCCAGCCTCTGTGAGGTAGAGTCAGAAAGCATAGTTGGAAGTGATTCCAGGATATATCAAACAATGTGCTGAGAGTAATGCAATGCTTTTCCTGAAATTTGTGGCAGAAATGATACCAGGAAGAAGTTCAGAGAAGAGACACTCAGGTCGTGGAGAGCCGGTTAGGGAAACCCTCATAGGGGAGAGCAATCTTGAGCAGAATGCTGTTGAATGGACTCTGATGGGGGGGACATTGGTAGTTTGAAGATTCTTTGGATACCAAACAAGCTTAAGCCCTTCTATTTATGCAGTATATAGATTCTCTGACAGCGAAACTCATTCAAGATATGATTCCTCCTCTCAAGGGGTTTATGACTTTGTGAAACCTCATGGCACCCCAGGACTCCCTCTCATGGCCAGCCAGAGATTTTATGAGCACTGTGATATTACATGAGTTTTCTTCCTCATTGAGCACACTCTCGTTGGAAAGTCAAATTCAGACACTTCTTCCCATTGTTATCTCCCACTGTTAGAGTCAAGAAACTTTCTCCCACCTCACCAAGAGTGGTCATAGCCAGGGGCCAGTCCATGATACATGCTCTGTGGTCTCTTACTGTGAAGTTAATACCCCAGTACAGGGGCCACTGGTTGTTAGATTGGCTGCAGCTGTGGCAGTGTTGTGCAGATTATATGGTTTCTGACTGTGGAGCCTGTTGACTAGACTCCATAGAGATGTCTGGGCTGCTCTCCATTTTCCGTGCCTCGTTTACCAGCTTTGCAGTATTCTAAGAGTTCCTGTTTCTCTTTTCACTCAAAAGCTGGAGTACGCTTCTATTGCTTGCAACTGAGAGCCATGACCCAATTAGGGTGGATTTGAATGAATGCAGAGAACATTCCGGGTGGAAAAACAGCATTAGCACAAACCTGGAGATAACACATCATCTACCTGGCTCAGTGGAGAAAGGGCAAGAAACAGGTCCTGAGCTTGGAGGCAAATAAGTTGACAGAGGACAGAAGAGAAGGCAGAATGAATGTTTTATTGATTGACTACTTACTGCATGCCATCCACATTTCATAAATTGTTTTAGCTAAGTCTCAACATCCTTTGGTTTTCAGAGGGTTAAAAAGACAGACATTAGTATTTACCTTTTGTCTCTGAGATGCCATGGTAGGAATTTCAAGGACTATGTGGGACAGTGGGAGACAATTTTTGTCCATTATTCTTTGTCATTGCTGCCTGTTGAGCATGTATACCTTCTTGACTCAGGTGTCCATTTTACCTATGAGTGACAGGTGGGCTAAACAACACAAGATGTTAACATGCCTAGGTGCATAGCCTGGTCATTCATTATTTAATAGAAAAGCCAAATAGCTTTAAGCACTTTTATCCAGGTATTAAGCATATATGTTAAACTGAAATTTATTTTTACCTCAAGGCCGATAATTTATTACATCCTGTCTATTGTCTTGAACTGGATTTCTCAAAAAGGACATTATGTTCTAAGCCATCTTTCCAAAGCATCATCAAAGATGATTATGGTACCATTCTCAGAATAACTTTCAGGTAGAATTCACAGTCCTTTGTGACTAGAAGGAAACATAGTTTGATCCCTTCAATTTAGAAAGGAGGAAGTAGAAACCACAGAAGGGAATTGCCATCAGTATGGAGATGTTTAGTGAAAAAAATTGGGGAAGGGAAATTGAGCATCTTAACTTCTGATCCAGTTCTCTTCCCACTCGACTGCATTAAGTTTGACATAAATTTTATGAGTACAGTAAAATTTTATTTCTAACTGGGGCTCCTTGGGATCACCTTCTTAGACAGCCTAAGTAATCGCAGCTTTTATATATCTTCTTCTGAGAGCATTGTTCATAGGAGTCGCAAATGCCTGAACATTAATCATATTTTCATTTTACACAGATCAGGTAACGTGAGTCGTGTATGTCGTATTATTCCTATGATAATTTCCTATTAAATATTATCATACTGAAAGGATAGAAAATCCATTTCTCAAATAGCCTGCTGTTCCACAGAGGGACCAAGCCCTCCCACATTAAGGCTATAGGATAGGCAAGCTCTCAGTTTATACTAGAGCCTTCTGGAACTCAAACTCAAAGAAAACGAAAAACAGTGTATAGCAGAGTTGAACAATTGCTTGTGAATAGAGATGACAGACTGACTTTAGTAGACATATTCTTTTAAAAATCTTTCATGGTGAAGGATGTTTGCACATACTCTTACTTAACACGGAACCAAGGACTAACGAGGATTCTGATTGTTTAAGAGTAGAGTTTACTTGGTAGCTGAGTAGAGTCTGGTCCCACAGAGTTAATTCTGCTGGGTTCCTCCAGCTCTGCCCATAACCCTCTATGGCCATGAAAGTGTTAACTGCTTCCATCCTCAAGTGGGCTCTTGCCTGTGCCAGTTTGTATTTAAGTGAATCCACCTCTACACTCTCATCACGGCCGCCACATCCACACAGAATGGTGCACCGTGCATTTCTTTTTTTTTTTTTTATACTTTATTTTTTTTTCTCAAAAGTTGCATTTTAATACATGTTATCAAACATAACAGAAAAAAACAAATTTTCAGAAGCTGTACACACTATTCACTGAAAACATTTGTTGAGGCAAATAGAAAAAAAAATTGTTACAATCATAATTTTTCTAACTTTGCACAAAATTATAAGCAGATTACATTCTT
>CM053401.1:122871725-122987207 GCA_028644305.1 Xerus rutilus | reverse complement strand
TTTTTATACTTTATTTTTTTTTCTCAAAAGTTGCATTTTAATACATGTTATCAAACATAACAGAAAAAAACAAATTTTCAGAAGCTGTACACACTATTCACTGAAAACATTTGTTGAGGCAAATAGAAAAAAAAATTGTTACAATCATAATTTTTCTAACTTTGCACAAAATTATAAGCAGATTACATTCTTCATATTACACATCTTTATATGCCCTTTCAATGAACAGTGTATATATATACATATATATATATATATATATACCATGCATTTCTTGGTGGTTTGTCCTCACCTGCTGAGCTATAACACATCCGTGTCTTCAGAGGACCCTTCTCTGGCCACTGGCTTCTTCTTTCAACCCTGGCTCTCAGCCTTCATCTCAACATCTTGATGGTCCATTTGGCACAACAGATGTTGATTTTGTGGTTCTTGGGCCCACGTGGTCCTTCCTTACCTCTTACCTATTGCGAGTCCTGTTTGCAGTGGTGAAAAAGTCTACTTTTAAAGGTGAACCCACTGATGTATTTATTTCCAAATATCTATCTTTTAAATTTTGTCATTCTGTATGATTTTTTTTCAGTCTTTCTCTCAAATTCTAAGGTTGAGTTCCTGAACCCCCACTTACTGGCTAAAGGCTTAGTACCACTTGGTAGCAAAGCCTCAGGCCAGCTGCCTACTTGTCTAAACTTCTCTTTGAATTCCACCTCCCCCTTGGCTCTACTGACCTCCATGATGAGACACTATGTTTCTCTCTCTCTCTACTCCTGCCCAGGCCTCCTGCATGGGTCTGGTAATAATATGTCTCAGTGTTCCCAAATCTACCCCCACCACCTGCCAATTTGCTGTATGTAACTGAGCATAGTCCACTAAATCATGCACACAGTAATCCTGATATGATTGGAGTGGAATTCAAGAGAAAGGCTGACATAGGATATGTAAACCATCTTTAAGAGCAGTCCTTAAAGGACCCTATTACAGAAATGTAAATATAATAGAAAGTGACCTGGTTTGTCATGAACTTTCAATGCTTTCTGGTTGGATCTCCTCATTTGATCTGTCAGGGCATGGTAATGTTAACTTACCCCTAAAAGAGGTTAGGAAGCATTGGATTGGAAATGTCTTTTGACCAAATGGGACATGATGTTGATATGTGTTGTATAACATGTTGTGATGAGAGAGCCCCTGGGAAAACATATGGAAACAAAGAGAAACTCGCTTACGGCACTGGAGCTCGGCTTCCTTCTTGGAAACCAGGAGATGGTATGTGGCAGGGTCTAGACCCTGCCTCCATGAGAGGAGCAGGAAAGGATGGGTTGAGCTTGGCTGACCTTTCATGAATTGTTGTGGAAACACAAGCAAAAAAGAAGTCTGGTTTGACTAAGAAATGATGACCATTCTCAAACAATCAGAGATCTCATTTAAGAATTAACAAATTTCTTGGGAGGATTCATAGGCCAGTGTTTCAACTCTTCTTGTTTAGCGCCAGTTATATTGCCTGAACAGAATAGGCCTCAAAAACTATTTGACACAAGAGCAAAGAACAGATGCCAACACAGATGCCCACACACTGTTGCTTGTATATGACTTTTTTGTGAAGTTTGTCATGTGAGGTTTCTACTTCCTCTGGCTTTTGCTTAGACAAATGTTCTGAGTTAGCACAGAGCTTGGTATTTTGCATACACTCCATTCCTATTCAACCAACAGAACCATTCTTCAGAAATTTCACATTGAATTAAAAATGTTCAAATTACACCATAAAGAAATATTGTGAGTAGGCACAAGGTTTTCTTCTCATTGAAGTGTCTCTCATTCCTCTCTTCATAAATCCCATGAGCCTCTGATAACTATCATCTCCTGTAGTGAAGATTTCATATCTAATTTTTATGACAATTAATTGTCAGTGTTCATTTTTCCAAATGGCTACAGCAGTGTTGAAAGATTAATAGCTGCCCAGTATTTGAGCCACTTGTAAAACCTCCCTTTGCTTAAAAAAAAAAAAAAAAAAACTCTTTGCCAATAGATCAGCTATTGGTCCCAGTAGCTTTTATCTCTGGGACCAATTTTTATCTCTCTCTGTCCCCATCTTTTCAATGGTCTCATTTCTCTTAACATGTGTAGCATGTGAAGAATGTTAGCTTTTTGTCTTCACTTTTTTAGCAATTTTATAGTCTAAACTTGGTTACTTGTTCCACTTGCTCCAGTTCTCTCCATGATATTGGTATTAGTAAAAATAGCATGATATAGCATTTATGAAGCAATTGCTTCATCTCTGATCCTCCCATTAAATGTAAAGGAGAGAAGGAAAAAAAAAAAGACTAGCAATGAAATTCCCACCCAGACTCACACCCACTTGTCTGAAGGCTAAGGCTAATTCTGAATACTGCTATCATCTTTCTCCTCTCTTCACCTCACTCTTCATCCCCAGTTATCATTACCAAGAAATGTGCCATCTTGAATCCTTCCCTGGCTCCCAGAGCTCACAAAACCTTGTTGATCTCAACACCTAGGGGAAATTTAAAGTAGCTTATCATCTTGAAGAGGGCTTTGTCACTGTTGTTTGATATATAGTACACTCATTTCCTGCCCCTTATTATCTGGTCCCCAATAGACATCTAGGCTGACTGTTTTTTCTCCATTTCTGAAAACTTGGAGTTTTATTCTTGCATCTTTTGACACACACAGCCAAGGGCTTCTTAGGTGTACCTTCTCAATTGCCTTTGTTATATTTCTTGTTTTCCAAAATTTCATTTCTTAGTGATCCTTGAGTCTTCATTTGATAGCTTTGGAATCTGAGACAATCAAAGAGCCAGCTCACACATTCTTGGTGTCCCTTTCCCTCCAGATTTTCATGCAAACCCATGTATCCAGGAAATTTTAAGCTAGGATAAGTGTCTTCTATGATAAACGCCTGCTTCTTCCAACAAGATGCATACTTAGAGCATCTCCACTCAGATCCATGATCCCTTTATTGGGAGATGAGGGCATTAGAACTCACCACAACCTCCACTACACTTGAGCACTCAAAGTAACTGCCTTCTAAACAGTAAGAAACTCTTGTTGAGATAATGAAAGTTTCAACAAGTTTCCTCACAGGCTGAGCCCACTTTCTTGCCCAGTACCCAGACTGCAGGCCCCGTGAGCTTTCCTCAGCCCCACCTTAAAATTCTGAAGCCTTCTCTCTCTCTTTACTCTGAAATACTGAGTAGACTTATGTTTCCATCAAGGAACATGGTTATATTCTGTGACTAGAGAAGCAGTTCACCCTTGATTTTCCAATATCAACTTATTTTTCGCATGCCTTCTCATCAGATCAGATAACTAACTAGCATGAGCACAGTTTGCCGTCCTGACAGAATGTTAGATGGAAAAGAAAGGTTCATCCTTTATGCCATGGTAGATCCATGCTAGGTATATGCTTTTTCTTTCTTCCCAAGTAGTATCATCAGTGGTGGAGGGCAAATCATGTTAACATGATCCACACAGCAGTGTGTGCTGAAATATGCTCCAGATGACAAGGGGACACTGAGAAGGAGCACTCAGCTCTGCATGCATGAAAAGAGAAAGGATAGCTCCTGGAGAACCTTCAGAGGACCTTAAGAAGGCATTTGGATGAATTAGAATTGTTTGTTGGATGTTTCCAGTACACACCCTTGAAGACCTGGACCTTGGACTGAGGGTGACCAGGCAGTGACAAGCATTGGGTCATGGTGGAGTTCAAGCAGAGCCACAGCTGATACATATAATAGGTATGGGAGTGAGGCACCTGAGCTTTCTCATATGAAGAATGCATATTCAGAAATTCCAATTTTCATACAAGAATATGGGAATTTGTTGGCTCATGTAATTACAATTCTAAGAAGTCCTCTGCAGACCTAACTGGTAGCAGAGAGTGAAACTATCTCACAAGAGCTTTGTCTCTATGCCTCTGCCATACTTCTCATTCCACCTTGGTCCCTTCCCTCCTGGGTCAAATAACTTCCACCACTTCCACCATTCCTACTTCTCCACCACCATCTTCTCCATTGCTTCCACCACAAATGTGTACCAAATGCCAACACGGTGTGTGTATTTAGTAGGTGCTGGAGGCACAGAATAAAACAAAGATGGCAGAAATATCTGCCTTCATATAGCAAAAGGATTTAGGTGGATCAGAGCAAGTAGTTTAAATGGTGGTATGTGGGTTGCTTTGGCACTATTATTTGGTTTTACATTATCCTTTATTTTTATTGATTTCCAGCTTTCTCTGCTTTCCTGGCTCTGACCACATTTCCCCACAGCTATCATTGCTCTGGGAATTTCTACTGGCACAGAACAATGAATAGCTGAGCCTGCAGCCTCCATTGTCACAATGCTTTGACCAGCAGAACAGCAGGAAACTATACCTGACAGGACTCCTTCCAAAGGACTCAGCATCAATTCCACCCTAGCATCCTCCCAAGACCAGAGGAACAAATATCCCTGCTGCCTCATTACTGCTACACCTAAAGATACCATAGCATCTCTCAATTTCTTCCCTGAAGCCCTGAACCTATGACTTAACTCTCCTAGAGAAGAGGATTCCTGTAGGAATAGAAACCAATGACCTTATTAACTCAAAAAAAAAAAAAAATGAAGAAGGAGAGAGAGAATTTCAGGGCATGCCGGATTTATTACATAAGTGAACAAGCCATAAAATCTAACAGTTTGCACTTGCTTGTATGATCCAGTATCTGAAAGGAAAAAAAATGACGTAAAAATGTTCATAACTCTTTAGATTTTTGTCACATAATTAATTGGTGTCCTTTGCTCATGGAGATGATTGGATACTTAATTTAGCAATATAGTTTAATGGAAATGACAAGTGGCTTAGTAATAATTACGTATTTAGAGCTGGGAAGTTGCCTTAGGAAGCACTGGATCTAAGTCCCTCATTTTACAGAGGAGTAAACTGAGGTAGGGGAGAAATGGTTCCATAGAGCTCAGAAGGTGACGGAGCTTTGGGAAGAAGTTAACTTCTAGACTAATATTTGTTCATTATTGTAATGATGTAGGCTGAGCAGGCTCAGCCCAATATGACCTTGGGAACCCATTCTGGGTTGCCTGGACAATAAGCTAGCTGGGATCAGTGGGCCTTACTGTCTCAGCAGGATGGGGCATTTGCTTCCAGCAGGGCAATTAAAATACTCTGCTACCTGAGTTCTCCATGTGTGCACAGCCAGCATTCCCATGACAACTGCAAAGTGTGGGTTCCTTGGAGCCAGACTGCTGGAAAGAAGCAGCATGGCTTACCCCAACATGGCTTCTCTTATCTTTGCCCTATCAGAAAAGATTCACACTGGGGTAGGTACACTGGAATGAGACTGGAATTCCCTGCAGTCTCTATAGAGGAGAGTTAGAAAATCAAGTGGGCCTGACTCTCCTCTTCTCCTGCCAAGCTTGACCTAGGTCATTGCTGCCCAACTTTCTGTATTCTTTGCCCACTTTGTGTGATGTTGTGGAACTCTGCTCCCCCCCCCCCGCCCCCGCCAGTCCTGTCAGGTGAAAGTTCAGCTACGACCTACCTGGCAAGGCACACACTTAACCTCTGATCTTTAATTTTCTAATTGCAGACTAGAATTAGATTTCCTTCTAACTACTTAATAGGTCTCTCGAGAAAAACATGATGAAATCGGCATAAGCTTTACTTATGGGTGAGGTCCTTGAAATGAAAGCATTTTATAATTTGGAGTGTTTGGGTTTTGCTCTTTCATGTAAGAAGCTCACTTGGCGGAAAAAGTACCACCTCATTCTCTTGCTAATTCTGGGCTTATCGCACATTCAGTGTTCCATAAAGGTTGACTTGAAAGCTTTCATTTAAAACCCAATTCATATGAATTAGTGTACTACTCAAAATGTCAGGCTGCTAATAGGACATACATAGCAACTGGAAATTGAAATAAGTGCATTTTAATAGAGCTCAGAATTAGGATTTCCTCTATCTGTTTGACGTAGTATCACAATTATAATTGAGGGTAAATTTTTTTTTCTCTTGGCATTTAATGATCCTCTCTCCAGAAGTATCAATCATACTGAATTTGCTTATGCACTTTTTCAGACATAAAATAGTAAAAAAGAAAGAAATCCAAAGCTTATTAGTTATGATACTAATTCTGAATATCATGTCACATAATACTGATAAAGGGAAGGAAGTGGTAGATCTAAGATTATTCTGTTGATACTAAGATTATTGTATTGATATTTCTCCTATCAAGTACCTAATGAGGTCCCACTTCAGTACAGCATTACATAAAAGTTATTTTGATTATGTTTTAGTTTTATCTGAGAAAAGTTTTAGTTGCCTTTTCTTTTTAAATCTTTAAAATATAATCTGACTAATATCAGAACTGCTACTTTTTGAGGTTTGGATAAACCTGAGTCCCTTTTCCAAAAAAAATGCAACAACATAATAATAATTGGCTCACTGTAATATAATATTTCAAAAGTTGTAGAAATTTCAAAATAATTCTTGTTCCTCACGTTGGCTGATATGATGGTCTGATATAAGTGTCCCAAACATAAAGTAGTTTGAAAATTAAAAATGGTGTAAAAAATAAAAACAAAGAACAACATTAGGAAGCATTTCATTCTGAGCTAGGGGAAATTTATTTACTTTGTGATTAAAGTTATGATCAAGTTTTAGTAGAAAAGTAGACACTTCTTTCTTATTTTAGATTTCATAGAATTAAACTTGTAATCAATCAGTAATGAAATAATAAAGAAATGCCTTGTAGGTCCCTAAATTCTTTCCGGTTGTTAATATATCTCTTCACAACCAGAAGAGGGCAGTCAGGTTCCATGATTCAAAGGCAATTGCTATTGCCCCAGAAAGTAAGGTTTTCAATAAATCTTAGTGATTGGAATTAAGTTTTCCTTTAATGGTATTAAAGGGCATTTAGAATTACCTGAAGATTTTTTCTCCTTTTATTAAAAACCTTACAACCTTTGTGAGATGGACATTTTCCACAAAAGGAGATGATGGTATATATTTATTCAGATGTTTCCCTTTGGCACACAGTATTTCTATTCCTATCGGCCTCCTTCAATATTTGGCTAGCATGGGGAGGGAGCAAGTCTGATGTCCTCCTTTATAATTTTGTGATATTGTATACCTAAAAATAAATGTATAGTATGAGGCAAAGGACACTGGTCAACACTTCAGCCTCAAGTCAGAGAAAGAGAGAACTAGAAAATAAGTGAATTCACAGCAACTGAAAGAGTGTCTGCCAGAGGAACTTAAAATCCAACACCCTTCTAGCAACACTCACTTGCTGTGAGAAAACAATTCTACTTTTAAACTAGAATGTTAAGTACAACACTAATAGAAGAATGTGATTTCCCCCGACATCTAAGTGAAAAATAAGCAAAGAGCTGAATGCAAAATATAGCAACAAATATTTCTTCCACCTTTTTCTTATTAGCAATAAACCCAGAAAGTAGAAAGCCTTTAATTTTATCAAAGATAGAAAACTAGATATATTTGGATGGAAGCCTGAGCATTTAAGCATATGTATATGTACATGTATATTTGGGAAGAGAGGGGGAGAGATTTTTTTTAAAGAATCAGACTTCATTCAAATATACAAGAAAGAGTTAATTTAAGGGACCTAGTTTCAATAAAAAATACAGTCACAAGAATCAACTATAATTCAGGCCACATATTTTTGTGTTTTAAATGTCCTCTTTGTATTAATAGTCTGTCTAATACTACCTTTAGATAATTGTACCAAGCACCAGTGCTGTGCATTATACACAAATAACATGTGTATATGTGTATGTATGATATATATGTATAAATGAAATATATATGTATTTATCAGATGTACATGTGCATATGTATATATATAATATATATATGATATATGTGCATATATGTGTGTATGTGTGGACTATATATAAATATGTATCTATATCATATTACTCTATAAGTTTCTATCAGCTACCTGCCTACAAAACAGCTTTCTCAGTGGTTGTAAAATCCTCTAGTGCTTCACAGGCTCCTCTTGAGGCCATGGATTAACAAAGAATCCAGGTGATTTTCTACCTGATCCCTGTCCTCACCCTTTGCCCACCACTCTGCTAGACGCTGTCTTCAGAAAGAGCCGCCTCTGAAAGTGACCTTGCTCAGCCAAGGCCGGCTGGCTTATGTAGGATGCCTTTCCCAGAAGTGGCGCTGCATGTTGCCGAGCTGTGCTGCTGCGGGATGGGTACAGGATCATCTGGGGGTGGGAAGGACAAGAGGGAGAAGAGGCATGCAGCTTGCCAAGTTGCTGAGGCTACTTATAAACAAACTTGGGCATTATTTCTCCAGCCCTTTATGGTGGAAGGGGGAAGCTAGACACGCTGTATCCTGGACTCCATTTATGTTCTGTGGAAACCTCAGGGAGAGCTGCTTTTAAGAGACCGATTTGGTTGGGAGGATGATTTCCATCAGCTACTTTTAAAAGATACGTGCTATTTCAGCACAAAGCTGAAGCCCCCTTAGAGCTGCACTAGGGATTAAGAAACGGCATGTATTTTAATGCCTTATGAATAGGAGTAGCTGATAAAAGAGGCTCTTGTTACCCCTGCTACATTTAAATGTGAAAAGCAGCTGCTTCTTAGTGGGGCGGGCTGTAGGGGAGTGCAGAAGAGATACGTTATTTTCATAGGGATTTAATCTTCAGACTACATTGAAACCATAGAATACCATTGGCTATTCTCTTATCGGCGGCTCTCTAATCGCGCTGAGATCTGTAAGATTGTGGACAGGGAAGAAGGAGAGGGACTGGGAGGCAGAGAAAGGGATTGTGTGTAGTGATGAGGCTGGCCATTTTCATCTGCATGTAGGTTTTGAACCTCAGATCAAAATGCAGGCTCAGTAGAGTATTTTCTCCTTCCCTTGGAAACATTAACCCTGTAAACTTTTAAAATGCCAGCCAATTAAAGAGTTTGATGCAACTAACTATCTTGTCTGCAGACAAGGCGTTAGCAATGGGCTCTGGCAATGATACAACCACGGAGACCTCATTAGAGAATATGGACCACGGATATATGTGTGTGTGGCGGGGTGGGGTGGGTGGGGGACATCAAAGAGGCTTTCTTCCCACATTTCAGGGACAGCAGGGTTCAGGTAGGATCCAACAGATAATCATGAATCTCACAGAGAAAAGCCCTTTTTGCAAGCTTTAAACTGCCGTCAGAAGCTGGTGATATAAATGAGGCTCATGATTATTAAGCAGGAAGAATTTTGCCAAATGCAATGTGGATTTGGAGAAAGATGACTAAAGGACAAATGTTCTGGAATGAACCTTCTGGGTGCCGTCCTTTTTTCCTCCAGGTTACCATTTTGTAAGCTGGTTTTGTTTATTCTGATGTTGGACTTGTGGAAATTGATCACTAATGAATTTTCTCTGTATATTTGACCCCTGATGTGCCCTTGAGGCTTCTAAGGTACTTTTTTAAAAACCTGAGATTTCACTTCAGGATACTGTGAGCATATCTTTCTGATAAGAATTAGTTGCATTCCTTACAACCACAGTTAATTTTCTTTTTTTTCTTTTTGTAATTTTCTTCACTCTCAAGAAGTTAAAAGATTAAAAACAAGTCTGATAGTGATAAATCGGTAGTTCTTGTCTAATTTATAATTAAGGGTAATTCACATGTAGAGGAGTGTTTGACAGCTCTAGCCCACATGCTTAGAAACTTGCATCAAAATGAAGCCAGTGAATCATTTGAAGCCAAAGTACAGCCCTGGCTGTCCTTGCTCATGATATACCATCTGATGACCGCAAGATGGTTCCTCTGTGGACTAAGAGAGAGAACATGAAAAAGGAGTGGGGGCAGATCTCCAGTAGCCCTGCCATGCATCAGAAAGCCAGAAACCGGCAACAAGATACTCCTGGCTCCCAAGCACAACTGAGCCTGCTTCCCACAGCCACACTGTATGCCTCTCTCACCTGCCCAGCCTGGGCTTTTAGTCAGACAGGAGGCATTCCAGGTCTGAGGATCCTACAAGCTGGATTCTGAGTGGTCACGTTTCTGGAAGCCTGACAGAACTTCCTGGGTTTGCTAGAGAAAGCCACTTTGGCATATGAATCACAGCAAATGAATGTGCCCCGCCGGCTCTTGCAAGGGGCACGTTGCTCCTAACGGTCTCGTGCTACTGCTATCGGGTTCAATCAATATTTTGATTTCCTGACCCAACTTCCCTGAACATTATAAAAAAAAAAAGAAAGGCAACAATCCAGCCACACCAAGCACCAGGGCAAAGCCAGCAAAAGAAGCAGGCAGCGAGGACAAGCTGGAGCCAGTACCACGGGGCCAGTGCGAGTCAGAGGAAAGGGCTTGGCAGCCAATTGTGAGCTGGGAGAAAGTTGCCGGCTGGGTTGGCCTGTGGCTGCCCTTTCTCCCTTCCCTGCTGCAGTGGCTGCCTCTGCAGCTCCAGCCTCCGACATCTCTGCTTGCTTCTGAGATCTATTGCTTGCCTTCTTCCTTGTTCCCCTTCTCCTTTCTTCTTCTTTTTTATTCTTTTAAATTTGGCTACGGAACATTAGGTTTGATGAAGGGAAAGCGATTTAACATCTTTTAACTGAGGGAGGTTGATTTTCATTTGAGACCAAATGGCTCATTTTTACCTTTTTAGCTCCTGGAAGAGTAAAAAGTGCATCACCCCTGCATCACCATGGCAACCCAGGCAGCTCGGGCCTGGAGCAGATGAAGGGAGGTGATAATGGCAGAGAAGTTTCTCCCCGTTCCTTGGCATCACCCTTCCCTCCCCTCCCCAATTCGGAGCTGTGCCTGGCTGAATGAAAACAATTATATCCTTTTTTAGAGAAAAATGAGTTTTTAAATATGGTCGCTAATTTGTCCAGTCCAGGGCTCTTGACCCAGTACTAATCAGTGTAGGTTTCATTTATGTTTGAAATCATCCCATCCTTCACCAGTGTCCATAGGATCTTAAATTACACGGTCAAGATTATGCACGTCCCACCCTGGCCAAATCTCTTTTGATGTGATATGAGAGTTCACTCACTCACATTCTAGAAATCTGAAATCATAATCAAGAGAGAATCTCACCCTTGCTGGTGCAAATCTATGGCAGAGGGTCCCAACCTCAGTACATGAAAACTTATCAAAGTTTATCTGAAAAGAAGGTCTTGATGCCACTTCAGTTCAGGGACTTGAAAGCGTAAAAGAGAAATCAAAATGATAAATGTGCTACAAAGAGCACATCTGACCTTGCAGGAGGACCCTGGGCCAGGGCAGAAAGGAATTTATATGACCTGGAATCCAAGGCCCAACACATTCACCCCAGTGTACCTACCCATTGAAAAAGGCAAGAGATAAACAATAGTTCTTAGCACCCGTGGGTGCCAGACACTATTAGGTGTTATATTATCTTACTGCCTCTGAGCCTCACAGGAATCTTGTGAGGCAGGTGGTTTAATCTTTGTTTTTTACAATAAGGAAAAGAAGCTCAGGAAAGCTAAGCAACATGCTCAGGGTTACAGATTCTGATGAGGGCTCTGTCCATGCTCCAATCAGACTCTCTCCAGACCCGTTAATATCATCCAGATGCATGCATAATAACTTCATGTCGGAAGTCAGGAGTCTGTGCTTCTGCTCATTAGCTTATTCGTTTAGTTGCAATGAAACAATCAACTGCCTGCTATGTTTCCAGTGCAATTCCAGGTGCTTGTGAGACTGATCAGGAGACGCTGACGCTGCTCTCTAAGAACTGGGCCTAAACGACTTCAATCGCAGTGAGCTTGGATAGGACATTCAGCCAGACTGAGCTCCTATTTTCTCATCGTGAGCCTAAAAGAAATTGTCCAAGTACCTAAATGGTTGCCAGGTTCACTCAAGTAGATACTCAATATGTACCTACTCTTCTCCATCTCACCTTCTTTAACTTCTGCCCCTGCATCCTCCTCTGTGCCTGGTGTCAGGCTGGCTGCCTGCCTTACTCTCATGGAAACTCTTCTTTTCTCAGTTGCCTGTGCCTGGCTTTCAGGCAGTCTGACTGGCCCTGTTGAAGCTTGAGGTTTCTGCTCAGGATTGGGGAAGTGTTGCTGAGTCTCAGAGCAGGAGCAAAGAGAAGCACGGACTCCTGACTCCTGACTTTGCAGTACCTAGTCCAGAAGGGGTCCATTTAAGAGGTTTGCCTCCCCCGTTGTCTTTTCTGTCTCTGTTTCCATGGCTCTTGGTATCAGCTAAGAGTTCATGGAGGTCGGTCTCCTCACGGTTTACCTGAGCTCTGAGGACCTGGCACAGCTTGGAGTTCTTCCAGGCTTCCCTACTCAGGGCAAGGTTTCAAGCCAGCTCTGAATTAACTGAGCTTCATAAATCCAAATCCGAGCTGGCCCTGAAGGACTTGACAAGGTTGTATCAGCTAAATGGCAACTGCTCAATTTTCAGGAAGAAAAGCACGACAGATCACTAGGCCATTCTTTCATTTTAATACAGTGTGGGTTAAGGAAACAAACGAAGAATACACAAACCATTAGCCCCGTCAAAATTTTAGGCTATAAAAGGTAATAGGCATCAATAAAATTATGTGATGCACTAGCAATAAAATCCTTGGTGAGTTTTAGAACAGTCTGCTTAGCCAAATGTCAACTTAGTATTGTAAAGTTCAGAGTTGAATTCTGTCAGAAGCACCCTAACCTGAGACTCTGCCCCATCCTCACCATACTCCACTTCTCTCCTTCTGCTCTCCTCTACCCACCCCTGATCCACCTGCTGCTACTGACCTCCAAGAATATGGAGAGGTAGGCAGTACTTAAATCCTGTGTCTCACAGGATATCAGCCCTTTGCCAGCTAGACTAAAGGAAAGATAAAAGTAGCATCAGAATAGGATATAAAGAGCAGGTGAGACATGGTGAAGGAAAACTCAAAATTAAGTCTAGTAATAATTTACTTTCAGATTTCAGCTAATTTTTTAAAACATGTCTTCTTTGACCTCTGTCTTTGTTGTGGCTTTGTATCTCTCATGACACTGTGGCTGTGTCTGTGTTTGTGTCATTGTTTACTGTCTCTGTCTCACTAGGATGTAAGTGTCCAGAGGACAGGCACTGTGTCTGTCATGTTTCCATAATATCACTGTAGGATTTCCACAGGGAGGGAAAGGGAACAGCAAAAGCAACAGCCAGTGGAAATTCCCAGCATAGAAAGGATGGAGTGTCCTGTGTCAAGCAAGTGAAGTAACATGGAGGGGAATCCTCTGGTTGGCACCAGGAAGGGCATCCTGGGGCCAATCACTGAAGGAGTATGTGTTTTGGGAGACAAGGGAACTTCAGAGATTAGATTGGAATGAGGATTGGCACCAGAAGAATAACATGGTAAGATTACGCCAATGTTTTTGAAATGGGATGAATGTATTGAGAAGATGAATGTTTTAAAACTGAAGTCTAGCTAAAACAATTTGTCATGGAATATTATTCATCCATTTAGCAAATGCTGATTGAGTGCCAGCCAGATGTCAGTCACCACTCAAGGCTGGGAAGATGTACCAGGAGACAGACACAGGCAGGAGATGGAGCTTATGATCAGCCAGAGAAAAACAAACAATAAACACTCAAATAGCAAATGAGAAATGAAGCGACACACAGTCAGATCAATTCCTGTAAGAAACAAGGGAGAGCTTCAGGATATGGGACCAGTGACAGTCAGGCACACAAAATAAAAGGAAAGGCTCACAAGCCACGATGAAGAATTCAGATTTGATTCCAAATGCAAATGAAAGGGGTCAGAAGGTGTTAAATGGAAAAGGGACAGGATGTGATTTATAAAAAGAGCCAATGGCTTGCTCTATGGAAAATGGGTGTAGAAGGGCTCCAGAGGACACAGGGGTGATGCGGTAAAGTCAGGGCAGAGCTGATGGTGGGCGCAGAATAAGTTCTAGATGCAGATGACAGGACTTCCATGTCATTGGGGATATAAGGAAAGACAAGAATGTTGAACAAGGGGCTGGGATTGTGGCTCAGTGGTACAAGCGCTTGCTTAGCACTTGTGAGGCACTGGGTTCAATCCTCAGCACCACATAAGAATAAACAAATAAAATAAAGGTATTGTGTCCATCTACAACTAAAAAAATAATAAAAAAAGAATGTTGGACAACACCTCAGTTTGGAGTCAGAGACATCAACAGGACAGTAGTGTCAGTTTATAATACTGGGAGACTGCATGGTATTTGTGGGGGAAAACAAAGTTGCACGTGAACATGTTAAGCCTGGCTATTAGACGGTATACTTACAAAGACTCCAGAATACAATATTTGAAGAATAGTTCTGTTATAATATAAAAATATAGAAAATAAAATTATATGTCTATATGTGAAGGAAATATTATAAAATTTTGCTAATACTTATTTTTGCGAGTGAAAGTTTATTAAATACGTTCTTTGTCATACTTTTTGTATTTTCCATATTTTTTGCAATAAACACTATGACTTGCGTGAGCTAAAATAATTACTTTATATCATCATATGAGAAAATAATGTTGTCTTCTCATTCTGGCTCTTATTTGGCTTAATTGCACTTTGAGTCATTTTCTGGGAAATTTATAGAGAAAAGAAACCTAAAAGGTAAAGGATAAAGAAGCAGTAGAAACATTGAAGTATATAATGAATGAGCCCCATGTTAGACTAATACTTTGAAAGATACTGAAGTCACAAGGCTGAAGTCATCATATTGCTCCAGAGAAGAAAAAGATGGAGGCCTAAGTTCTTCTTTCTCATCATTGTCTGTAAACATGTCACCTAATAGAATGATTAAGATTTCCTGGGATGAAGCCATTGATGCCACTTCTGTTGTCACCACCCTAACTTGATGTGGAATATTCAATGCTAAACCCAGCATTCAGCATTGAGATCCGGCAGCCTTTAGCAATAACGGTAAGGTAGAACTCATCAATCATTTATGAAGCTAGGGAACCTCCATTCTTATTACCAAGCCTTGTTCTTGCACCATTTTAGATGTTGGAGTCACAATATTAAGATCTTCTTACCCTCCCTGTTTCTTTTGACAGCTAATATATCCTATTCTGCCATCTATCTCTTGGTTTCCAAACAGAATGGGAAAACTAAAGAGCAGTGTGGTGCAAATGACCTGCTAGGATGGCAGAAGAGAGTATGGGAGGCCGAGTTTTGGCTAATTAAAAATGGCATTTTCGGGCTGGGATTGTAGCTCAGTGGTCGAGCGCTTGCCTTGCATGCGTGAGGCCCTGGGTTTGATCCTCAGCATCACGTACAAAGCAATAAAATAAAGACATTGTGTCCATCTACAACTAAAAAAATATTTTAAAAAAATGGCATTTTAAATTTTTGATGTGATGAAATAAGTTCAGAGAACTTTTGCCATTATTTTTGCAGGCACTTATTCATCCATTTAACAAATACAGCTGAAGAACTTTTCAAAATTCTATAGGAAACAGCAGAGTTGAAGGAATTTGAAAACCACTGTTAGAGAACTGGTTTCTTCCTTCTATTGGTTGGAGGAGCTTAGAAGCAAATCTTGCTGAACTTCAGCATCTGTGCAATGAGCTTACGGCAGCCACTACCTGGGTATTTTATCTTATAGTGTTGTTAATAAAATCAAATAAAACAGCATGTAGTAAAGGACTTTATAAGCCCTAAGTATATACACAAATATAATGTGGCATGTGGTCAGAGGTTTAGAAAACATTGGCTATTATTAGAAATCTCTAAAATGGCAGTAAAGACAGTTGGTAGATTTTAAAGAATTAATCTTTTGAGAAATGGTTTATGTTCCTTCTTATCTTCCCCTCTCCCTCCTCTTCCTTCTTTCTTATTTTGATTTCCTATTTAAATTGTGGAATACTGCTAATTTTTACATTGCATTAAGACATTTAGTAAACATATTAGTAAGAAATATTTAACCTTCAATCTAGGGCAGGGAAACCAACGATCATCAAATTCTACCTTCTTTGAGCTCCTCCTAATTGTCCTAGAAAATGTAGGACAGTTTTGCTGTTTTGAATTTTTGTTTTTACTGTTTTGAATTTCTGTACTGATTTTTTTAGTAGCTATACTGTGTTTTTAATTTACTTTCTTTTCACATTTCTTCCTATTAAATTTTTGGTTCTTTAGAAAGAGAGAAAAAATCTAGCATATTTACCTTCAGCAACAAACACCAATGACACTACATATAAAAATTGTTCAACTGACTTCATTTTTAAAAACATTTGTCAAGAGTATAGCTTAGCGTGGGTGAGGCACTGGGTTCCATCCTCAGCACCACATATAAATTAAGAAATAAAAATGAAGTTATGATAAAAAAGTCAACCTAAAAAAAGAGTATATACTCTCTTCTTAGCTTGGTGCAAGTAGAATAGAAATAAGTGATCTGTCTGAGGCTACATACTATTCTTTTCGTGAAGAGAGAATGTATAAGAAGAAATTTGAGAGTTCCCTAAATTCCCATGTAACTGAAGTTTAGTTTTCAAAATGGAAAATGAATGTCTGTGTATCAAATACTTATTTAAATAAATAGCAGCACCCAGTGACAACTGTTCAAGGGGAAGGGGCCACCTTTTTCTTCCGTCAAGCCTGCCAGCCTCCAAATGAGTGGTTTTTCAGGAGATTTTAAGGTTTGACTTGTCTCTCCCTGCTGTTCTCTTCTGGGGCACTTTGAGGACAGTATCATGCTTCCTTTTGGAGATTAACTTTTCAATTTTTTTTTCCTCAGAGCCCTCAATCACATGGGAGCTATGGATTGTCTGCTTTGGGGCCAGGAAGTATCACTAAGAGAAACAGTGACTATTCTAAAATTGTCTATCAAAAAATGCAAAGCAACTCTCAAATTAATCATCTTCTCCTATTCTTTTCCCCTAGTTCCCAGGTTGCTGAGAAACTAGCCCATCTTTTTCATAGCCAGAGTTTGTTCCAATCCATCTCTGCAAGTCCAGGTTCACCCATCCCTACTTTGCCCCCCAGTCCCTAGGCTGATTGAAGGGCTGTTCCTCTTTGCATCCTCAAAGTGCCCCACCCATCCTCTATCATGACCCTTGCCCTACAGACATGACAATGGTCCATCTTAGCTTCTTAGTCTTGAGCTTTGGAAAACTGGGAAGAAGTCTAATTCGTCTTCATCTCCCCAGATCTTAATGCACCATGCATACTCTAGGCACTCAATACATGTTTGTTGAATAAATCAATCATAACTACCAGAATAATTCCTTTATCCTCTCCTGTATTAATGCTTCATTGTTATGCTTCTTCCTTGAATCTTTGCACTTTAAAAATGACATGAGCTTTGTATCTTCCTGATATCCAAATCCTGCCATGTGTTCCCCTGGAGAAAGTTGCTTGAACATAGTTTCCAGGTATGTTTAATTTTTAACCTTTATAAAATGTGATATTTTTCTTAACCAATCACTATTGAGCTTTCCCCACATGCAAGAAATACACAGAAGCTTGAGACAGTGGCAGATAAGATGGACACAGGATTCCTGCCCTCAAGGACTGGAAAATCTACTAGAAGGGACCAACTTCTAAACCACAGTGTGAAGGTCCTGTGAGAGGTATCCAAGCAGGAGTGCATGGTGCCCAAGTGTTGCATTCTGTTCTTCAAGTTTCTACAGAATTTGAATTTTGCTAAGCATGGTGTCAGTAGTGTTAGAAAAAGTGTGGCACAGTCTCTGCATCCAGTGTTTGAAAAAAAGTAGAGAGTGGTGTAGAGGGGCACCTACACAAATGACTGAGACATTAAAATCTTTTCAGTGTGAAATACATGCACCAACCATTATGGAACACCAAGGAAGAACTGAGGGGAGATACTTGAGTTTGCCTTTGTACAGGAAAGGATGGATTTGGCAGGGAGACCCGATAGGCCACATCATGAATGCTGGTAAGTCTTACTAAAGGGTTTACGACATTATCCTTTGAGCAGTGGGGAGGCACTGATGGTTTTTAAGAAGGGAAGTGACATGATCAGATTTGTGTTTTAGATAGATGGCTCTGGTAGCAAAGAAAGATGGATGGGTTGAGAGGAAAGAAACACACAGCAGTGACAGCAGTTCCAAGGTACAGTTGACCAGGATCCCAATAAATGTTTGTTTTTAAAGAGACAAATATCAGAGGATTCCACTGGGCTGAAGGCCCCTAAGAGAGGATTCGTGCCTGTTGGGTTGTCACATGTGAAATGGGAGAGAGATAGCTTTGCCCTAGCTGCCCCCCTGTGCCCAGTATCTCTTGGAGGAAGTCCCCAAAGGCCTGGCAAGATCCATGCTAGAAGGCACTTTATTGCTGTTCCTTTCTAAATATAAAATGTACTCCAACATTTTATGATGATTAGATCCATTTATAAATGTAATCCAAACATGTTTTTCCTTGGTTTCCAGGATGGAATCAGAAAAAAATAATGTTTAAAGAGAAAAAAATCATCTGTTCTTATTTCTGCCTCCTTTTTTTTTTTACTGGTTCCAGGCCAAACGGCTTAGAATCCAAGACTTTTAGCACAAGATTATGCAGCCATTTTCATCCCTAGACACATTGGATCATGGCAACGATGTGCACATCAAACTACACTGGACCCATGGCTTCTAACTAGGATGTCATTGATTGAAAGTGGGGGCAATTTCTTCCAAACTGAGATCTGGAGAAAATCCCGGAGGATATTGGACAGCTTGGATATCTTCAGAATTGTTTTACTTGTCCAAGATGTGTTCTGCTACAAAGTTGGTTCTGTGCTCTTAAAGCCATTCTGAGCCCATTCAGATCTTACGAGATCTGACCCTTCAGAATGACATATATGCTCTTGTTCCTGCATGACTTCCTGAACTCTGGTCTTCTTAATGCCAAAAGACCAAAAGGTCCTGGGTCTGAACTTGACACCTGGAGGTTAATACATTTACATTGAATAAACTAATTTCTTATGAGAAGCTGGCATGAGTTGCCAAAAATGATGAAAGCAAAACGAAGAAACAAACAACAAAAGTCATGCCAATAATGGCAACTCTGCCAAATACATTTTATGGATAATTGTACTGGTCTTTCACAACATCTTGTGGGTGCCATCTTCCTCCTTTTTACAGAAAAGGTACTATGGAGGTTTAGAAAGATACATGATCTTCCCAAGGTTAATAGCCAGTCATTTATCAGAGGAGTCAGAGGAGAACACAGGAGCTCTGACCCTACCAAGAGCCAGGCTGTAAGGTTACCACTCAGGGTTCAGGGAGCAGGTGTGTTATTTGGGCTGTTGTTAGAGGAACTTGTGTCAAGAAATGAGTCTTACAGAGATATAAGGAAATCAAGGAATATGACTGTTAGAGAAGTAATTCCTGCTCTTCAGGAGGCAGTAATGGATGAACAAATGGACACAAGGCAAAGCACTGGGAGTGATTTCAAAGATCAGTGCTCTATACAGCCACAGAACCTAAAAACTTTATAAAAGCCATCAAACACAGTACTGATGATCAGAGTTATTCCCAGCATCAGTGCGGTACCCTTTTGCAAACCTTTTTGTAATTGAAAAACAAAATCACTGAAGAAGCTGCAGAACCTAATGAAATCCAGGCAGCCCCTTTGACCTTGGAGGGTTTCTCGGTAGGGATGAACATTTACATTCCATGTCTCAGATGCTCCCTAGCTTGTGTTTCAGAAACAATGTACAAATCTCAGTCTTTATTTTTAAGTTCCAGGATGTGGGTCAGCAACCTTTACTATGAGTGGCCAGATAATGAGTTTTTTAGACTTTTCAGATCCTAGGGAATGCTCATCTCTGTTCACTGTTGTGGCAGAGAGCACAGATACAGAGATACTAAAAAATGATTGGGTATGGCTGTGTTTCATGATACTTTATTTTCTCAAACAGGTGGTGGGCTGGATTGGGTCCGCAGGTCATGGATAGATGAACTTAGCTCCAGAACTTTATTGGGTTTGGATCATAAAATAAGCCAGTCAGCAATTCAATAACCATTGATTAAATGTTCAATGTCCAATACATGCATTCACAGTCTACTGCAGGAGTTTCATATATAAAGAACTAATTACAATAAACAAAAATATTATGAATAGAGAAGTCCAAGCTCCTGCAAGAATGTGAAGAAATGAGCTGCTAACTCCTGCTGAGGGAACTGTAGTAGATTTCATGAAGGAATGACACTTTAATCAGATCTTCATCAGGACTTCTTCCTTACTCTTGGAAGATATTGCTATATCTATATCAACAGTATCTATACTGTTCTCATCAACTACAGAAACCATGTCAGAAACCTCCAGAGGCTCAAGAAGACAGTAATCCACACTGCATTTGCCCACTGAACTGAATTTCGACCATTCTCTTGAAGGATGAATGTAGATTATCCTCAAGGAAGAAAAAAGATGAAGCCTAATAGCCACCCTGTGAGGGTGGGGAGGTGTCTGGAAGTCAAGGACTGGCACAGCGCTCACAAGAATTCATTGAGAAAGGAGCAGGGAGTTCAGAGCAGAGGGGCAGAGGTAAAGATGGACTTGGGAACTGCACTCAGGGTCCCCAAAGTCACCCTAAGTGTTCCTCATTATTTCAACCGTGTAGAGTTTTGGTCCCATGAATATTTTAGAAAACTCCTTCTGGCAGTAATAGGAAAGTTGGATGAATGATGGGAAAGAGAAGTGGAGAGCAAGGCGAAAACTGTTTGGATGTTCCACTTACCTGTAAGAATAACACAGATCCATCCTAAGACACAGTGGTACGCATGCAAAAGAGAACATGGCTTTAAAGAAAACATTAAAAGCATAGAAATTATGGTTATTGGCTATTGAATTGGATGTGGAAATGAGAGGAAGACAGCAGGATCATGATTCTATCATAAGTTATGGTGTGTGTTTCCTGCTGTTCAGTGACTTGATAGACACAAGGAAAGGAAGATCATCAAGACAGCACCTAATGACCTGATGTGAAGGAAACCTTGAAAAATCTGTGCAAAGCCAAAGAACTTAGGAGTAAAAGGAAGCATCAGCCATGGAAACTGGGGAAAACCTCAGCTGATTTTAATTTTTAATTCCCCTTGCTTTATACTGCAACCACAGAATCCAGTAAGACATTGCATCCCTCTTGTTCGCTCATTAGCAATAAAGGATCTGATCTTTAAAAGAAAAATTGGGAAATTTCGCCACAGATGGGGATGCCTTGATTGCATGGGAGCCTGGGACTGCACAGTCAGCAACAGGTGCTGCTGTCTTTGTACAGCCCTGGGCTTCAAAGACTAGCTGAGCCTCCGAAATGGTTGGCGGATAACAATTTGCACTGATTGCGAATCCCTGATCTTGTTTTTCTCATATTTCCCTCTAATATTGAGCAAGTGGAGGTACTGTTTCTCACTCCAGCCGTTTTAAACATGTACTCATGATTTTCTTTTTCTTTCAAACAGTCCCTTATCCACCCATACCTTGATTCCCCTTCCATCTCATCCATCTCCCGGATAACTTGTAGATAACCTTACAACAAGGAAGAAAGATGATTCTTTCCAAGAATCACTGGCAAACTGAGATGGCAGTTGTTGATAATCTGGAAGTGCCTTATCTCTCCTTTTGGTAAAAAGAAAGAGGAGAGAAAACTCCATTTTTAACCTGTGGGATGTTAATGACAAATTTGGAGGGCGTAAACAAATGTAGTGACAAGTGACAGCCTCCTCATATAAGTGGGCATGTGTATTAAAAGGACATTTTGAACTTTAAAAGCATGAATAGAGGTTGTAGTTACATAAGCAGCACACAGAAGATGCTAGGTGAATTAAAGAAAGATCATAGGTCTTAGTTCATAGGTGCAGCTGCCTGAGTCATATTGGTCCTCTCCTTGAAGAACATATGTGAGACATAGAAGCCCCCATGAGTGACCATCACCTATGTATTTGTAGAGAATGAATAATTCATTTGTAATTCAGTTTTGATGGTCTTATCCAGTGAGTCCCAAGATGCTCCTTAACAGTTAAATTTAGTTCATGTATTTATTTTTGGCATAACATTTTGAAGAGGTAAATGGTCCTATTACTTCAGCTCTGAAAGTCTACATGGTACATAAAGCTTGCCCTCCTCCCCTAAATAGATCAATTTTGGTTGGTTAAATCTTCCAACAATGTCATACTTTTGCTAATCTTTTAATCAGTATTTATGAGATGATTTTAGAGAAGTTAATCTCTCCTTAACTCAATCACTTCACCTATAAATTGAAGATGGCTTTGACACCTAACTTTCAAGATTGTTAGAAGTAGAGATCATTTAAAAATGAACACAATTCCGGGTAGATGGTAAGCAAATGATAAATAATGGCTGTGATGATGCTCATGGTGATTATGATTTAAAGGACAATGGCATTAGTGATCTCTACAGACCTTCCCCAGTCTTGAGAGTCTTTTTAGTTTACTAATATCTTCTGGAAGCACATATGTTTTTGGATATAGAGACAAATGGTCAATGAACACTTTTTTTTCTTTAAGTACGATGCTCCTGTTCTGTGCCACTGACCTTTCCTTCAATGACCTCTTTACCTCCCCACTTCCACTTAGACCCATTAGCAGGATGTGCTGCAATATGCTGCTTGTCATCTGTTTCCAAGACACAGTGACAGGATGCAGGTACACCAGATGGATAAACCTAGTGTGACTAATTATTGTGTATTTGCCTTTAATTATTATCATTTATTACCAGAGGAAAGACAATAGAGGTTCTCTGACTTAGAAGAAACTGTTGGCAGCAGGGAAGTTGTTTTTCTTTTTTTTTCTTTTTTACATTGTTGAGTGTAGCTAAAGTTTTCATTGTTGATAGGAAAATGGATAGATAGATGAGTAGATAGGTGGGTAAACACACGACATATAGTTTGCTTTAACATTTAATCTAATTAGTTTTGATAAATACCTAACAATACTTTTTAAAGACTTTTCTAGAAAATGTTACATATTGACCCACAGTATCTTTTCTAGTCTTTCATAAAACAGTTTGTGGAAATAATTAGCCAACAAGTATGTGGTAGTGACTGAGGTTTAGAAGAGAAATGTGAATCAAGAAAATAATCTCCAGATTGTTCAAAACAGGTATTTGCTTAAGAATCTCATTTCTGTTTTGATTTTCCTTTCATTATCAAATAGTATTTTTAAAATTTTTTACTTGTTGTAGACTTCACTTACGACAGAAATCATTTTAAAGGCATGGAAGGAAGGATTTTAACCATAATGTTAAAGAACTGAGACACTTAATGAGCAACTTCTAGGGGGAAAATCTGTCTTCAAATAAACTTATTTAGATAAGCATACACATTATAATAGAGCCTAAAATCAGCATAAGTGCTTTCATATATTTATATGCCAAAAACTATAAAATAGGTACAATTTCTCTGCCCATGCAATAATGAACTGGAAGAAATCTAAATGAGAAAAAATGCTCTGCAGTAATATGAAACTTGCATTTTGAGAAGAGATTCTTTTTTTATATATTTCATAAAGAATTTCCTTTTAGCAAAACATCTGTGTTGTGGAGTTTTATTTGGTGAAACAAGAACAGAGATGGTAATGATGAAATCTCCAACATTAAATTTTAGTTAAAGTTAATCCTCCAAAAGACCTTGAATCTGTATTTTTCCCCTTTTATGAAGTCTAAAATCATAACTATAAAAAGAGGCATTTGGGGGTTTGCAATAGGGAAGAGAATTAGATGGTTAAACTAGAGTGATTGTTTTGATATGAAATTACAGGAGTGGACCCAGAAGATGATATGAAGTACAGCCAGCCAGAAATTAATCCAGTGTGGACCTTCAGGGTTGGAGGGAGAGAAGCCCAGTTCTAATCAGGACAGGTATGAGCCCATGGATGCACAAATAAGTACTTTTTTCTGAGCTATGTGTGGTGAGCATTTGTTGTTCTTTTGACTTTCCAAGACATGTTCTTCAGAAGTTCTTTATTTCCTCCTGTTCCTTGTTTGAAAGTCTTCTCTTAGCCAAGAGGAATCATTAGAAAAACTGGAAGTCCTCACCCTAGAATTTGAATCTTTGAAAAAGAGGAACAACACAAATCTTGGGGTGTTATTGCTCTCTGGCCTTGACCACTTTGATAAGTGCTTCCAAAATTACCTCGAGATGCAACCATGTGTATGTCATATAATAGCAGACACACCTGAGGTCTTCTTGCCTCTCCAGATTTTTCCAGAATCCCAGACTTAAATAAATTTCCTTCACTCAGGTTAGTTAGAATCAGTCACTCTTCCTTGCAGCCTCAGCAATCTTACTGATAACACTGCTTAACAATGTAGATGTATTTTAAAAGCCACCTATCATACATTTTCTATCTCAAGCATCCACATTACACTCTTTTCCTGGATCCAAGTGTTTGGTGTCAAAAACTCTTTTTAAGTTGATTTGAACATTAGATGTGACTATTGCAATAGAACGCATAGGTAACTCTATAGTTACCATGGCTAACCTTTGCTTCAAATCCACTTTCATATTTTAATATGATAGCATGGAGCTGTGATAGGATTTACTCTAAACCTGTATTAGAATATAAAATTAAAAGTAAATAGCAAAATACTCAATCAGTGACTGTGGCAGAAGCATCTACCATCATTTTCTCCTCTTCTTCCAGAATTAAATTTGCCCATCTGCTTGTCCATTGCTTTGCTTTGACCAATGGTGTGTGTGGGCAGAGATATACATCATGTCTGTATAAAATCATCTAATTGCTGGTCTTTAACTCTCCGACTTCTTCTCCTTCTACCTCTTTCCCTTTTATAATTGGAGATTCCCAAGGATGAATCCTCTCAACACAAACCCTTGAGTGAGAACTTTGTGGGGAAAGGCCCCTTACCCCAACAAAAAGATGAACATGCAATATAAGTGAGAAATAAATAATGGATTTAAGCCACTGGGATATTTTGCTATAATTGGAGCAAAACTTATTCTACCCTGCCTAATACAATGTGGCATGATTCAAGGAATGTTAGATGGGTAATAAGGAGAACTGAGCTTATTTCCTCTTCTACTACAAATTAATTAATGGCCCTTGAAAAAGTCATTTAAGTCCATTTGAATCATTCATCTACTCTTGAAATTTGTTGGTGAAGGAATAAAGGAGACAGAATATCACATTATCTGAGTGGGATAACGGTTCTTGGTGCCCACTGAAGGAGCATGCTTGGTGGATGGACCATCTCCCAGGACTGCATGCAGAAACCCAGAGGTCAGCACTACCGGACCTTCACTCTGCTTCCATCACAGCAACTTCACTTTATTTGTTTTATATGATATGATGGTATATATAAAATTTAATTATTATAATGATTTCTTAGTAAATTAAATACTTGCAAACCTCTGGGTTTGATCATCTCTAAATTCCTATCTACATTCTCCTGCTACTTAATCCTTGTAAAAACGAACAGCCTTGTCTCCCTGTTCATCTGCCAGAATCTGTGTGATCCCCTTCCTCCAAAGGAAAGATGGTGAAATAAATCTATGCAAACATCTTGGGCATATTCTCATTCTTAACCCACTCGCCAACCTCCCTGAACGCTAACTTATTTCCTCTAACGGAGGAAATGAAGCTCAGCAGAGTGAAGTTCCTTGTCTTGAAAGAAAGAGAACCAGGAATTTAAACATAAATTCTTGACATAATTCCCTACTGGTTTAGACAATTCATGTACAGAATTCATATACAGAGCAGCCATGTCTGCTCTCAGGACCATGCTGCTTTGATATTAGCACACCTCCGTGCCATATCTTGTGAATCAGGATGTTTCTATAAAATAATGGAAAGTTTCTAATAAATTTAAATAAAATATATGTCTGTCATTACTTTTTCATCTGTGGGTGATTCTGAATATTCTTCATTACAAACACAGATTTGCTTTGAATAGTGATTCCATGGAATGATATGGTTTTTTCCACATCCTCTTGGCTGTTAACAAAAATATAGAACCTTGGTGCTGGATTTCTGTTCTCAAATAACAATAGTTTGAGTTGAAAACCAAGCTATGACTAAAGGAGTAAGTTCACGTACAGACTTCTTTGATGGACTGGGCCACAACTCAGCCACTATCCTTTGATGCTCTCTTCCCTGTCATTAGGTAAATATCTGCTCCTCTCTAGAAAGGGTGTTTCAAAAGCGTTTTCTTAACGATCTGTGAATAACAATTGCTAGAAAGAATCAGATGAAATCTTTGTCAATTTTTCAGTCCACATCTATCCCCAAAACATAAAATAGAGCTGGGTGGAGAGATTCAAAGAATTGTTACTATAGCATGACCTTTCAGACAAAGCTGGAAATAGAAAATAACAAACTGACTGAAAAATACAGTACTTACAGAGCAATTATTTGTTTACGCAGTAAATGTTGATTGAGGACCTACTAGGTAACAGGCATTGTTTTTGGTGCTAGACCAAATATGATTTTTCTCCTTGTTCTCTAGGGATTATGCAGTAGATATAAAAGAGTAGAGTTCAAAAGCTATCCAAATTTCTGAAAGATTCTCCCATCAAATTAATCTATAGGAGTTTACATTTTCAGACAACTAGGAGAAATCCCTATAGACCTTCCATTCCCAAAGGTCTTTAAGATGCTTTATGTATGTACCATTAATGATGTTGAAGTTGTATATTTCATGACTCACTAAACAAAAATTTATTGAGCCTGTGCTATATATTAACACTCAGAGTTCCATTAGTGTAAACCCAAGTAGTGTAGTTCCTGTATTCACTGGGCATATATTTCAGAATAGTCAACAATAAACAAGTAAAATAATTTTAAAATATTTTACAACTTAATCAGTACGATGGTATTGTAAGTTTTAGTGGCCTATTATGTCTTTATTTATGGAAGATACCTGAATGAAGGAATGAGTCTTGACATAATTCCCTACTGGTCTAGACAATTCATATACAGATTAATTAATGAATGCACTCAGTTACCCCCTAAAGACTCATCAATATCCTGCTATGCAATGAACATTATGTTAGGAATTGGATCCTCAAGGGTGAAGATGAATCTGCCCCTGTTCATGTGGTCACTCACATTCTGATAGAAGAGATGGACTTACAAAAAATAATCACATATTCATATTAGAAGTGTTTTCTGAATCCAGGGACAAAGTGCTTTGAAAGCACAGAGGGAGGGAAACTAACTTTGCAGGAGGAACAGGGAGGATCCTCTGAGGCATCAGCCTTAAAATTGGCCTTGGTAGATATTAAATATAAAGTGGTAATTTGTCCATTTATTTCTCAAATGACTAAAAGAACTGGCCGAGGAGGAAGAAGAAAAATAAACTAGTTTTTTTTTTTTTTTGCCAAATCCCTGGTCCTGGTCCTAGCACTGAGGCAACACTGAGGACCACATTCTGAGTCCTTTTCTTTTCCTAGAAAACTCATCCTTTCCAATTGCACACACATGGACCCTTCATGATCTTTGATGACATTAAAGGTCACAAATATGTGGACAAAGCCATAAGGATAAAAGGCTGATGGTCTCAAGATACATTTTTATCCTAGCATGAAGTCATCTGTAACCTCCTGAGTTCCTGGAATGGGTGGATTAGAGTACAGTAATGCAGAGGTAGAGCTGACTTGTGCAGCTATAGGTCTTACAGGTGGTTTACCATGGAGAGTTGCTTCATGCCCACCTCTGTGCTGCTCCAGTCATAGTAATAGTGTGCAGGTCACCTTTTTATTTTTAATCATTTAACCATATTTTCTGTTGCCATTAAACACTTGGGTTCCATGAGGCCTCCTTATCTTATATTCTGAAGAATAGTTCTTTCTAGCTAGAGGAACACAGTCTTAGTGAGAAACACATAAGCTAGTTAGAGAGAAGTACCACTGAAAAACTTGTCCTTGACTGTGGGGAGATGCTTTACAGTCTCAGTATCCATAGAAGCTGGGGGTTCTTAAACAGTTAAAGCTGGTGGTCTAGAAGCATAAGATCCACCAAGGACAAGCAAAATCAAATTTTTGCATCAACTAGGTTCATATCCAGTACCAGGTGACAGGGATCTTTACCCTTTAGAATTTCTTAAAAGGCAGCACTGAATGCCTTCCTCTGGGATTCTGGTCAAAATCAAACCTTTAGCTTCAGAATTAAAGCACAGAATCACAATAAACTTATTTGTGAGATGCAAAGAATGCAACAAGTCAAAGGTATCCAGCATGCAGGCTCCATCGGCTTCTTGTGTTTTCTATAGCAATGATAGAATCACATCCTGAATCTCATAATTCAAAGATCAGATGAGGGTAGCTCAAAGTATGTCTTAATATTTTGGAGAAACATTTTTCTTTCCTGTCAAAGAAAAAGTTTTAAAAGTATCATGCTGTCATTCAGTGGCACCAAGCTGATGGCAGGCACGGAAGTTGCTGATGGCTTATTGTGCACATTAATGTGTTTAAATTCTTTGAAATGTTTATGTGAATATGCTTTTCTTCTCAAAGTAGGCTGTGCTAGTGATATCTGGCCTAGGCTCCACAATCAAATAGATCTTTCAAGGTTTCTCTCTGTTGTTTCCAACCTACATCAAGCAGAGCAAGCTACTCCAATATAAAATGGGTGTGGTAGTTAGACCTGTTTCTTGAGGGATGTCATCAAGATGAGGAGAGAAAGAGAAGGAGAGTGTGCGACAGTGTTCAGCCTGCCGTCAATGTTCATATATGTTTGTGAGTGTTTTTATCTTTATGTAACTCAGTGAAGAGGTACAGCAGAATGACTACCTCTTCTTGCAGAGGAGAAAAGAAGGTTGGAGAAAGACTGAAGGGGTAACTTAAGGTCAAAGTGACTGTCAAGGTCAAGGAAAAAACTAAGATCCGGATTCTCTACTGTTAAGTTAGTATAAGTCCCTTTTCTGTAGCTATTATTATTTTCTCTTCAGGGAAACCATTTAAAATGAACTATTATAATACAGTCTTACATGTAGGATGTGTGTGTATGTGTGTGTGTGTGTGTGTGTGTGTGTGTGTTGATGCAGCTTCAAAGAATTCCTTTTAGAATTTATTGAAAATTGATAAAGAAAATCTATATGGTGAAAGTGGAAAAATCTTATTTTTAAGATGCTTAAATTTCAAATAATATAATGCATACACATATACATGTATAATTAAGTTTTATCATGTTAATATCATGACTAAAATAAGGTACATATTTGAGAAGACAAAATACTTGGTGTCTTAATGTCACTGTATCTTTTTAAAAGCTTTTAAAATCAACTTGACAAAAGAATTTATATTCTACTGTGGTTTTTTGCATGTACAAATACATAGGTATGTATGTGGATATGTATATGTATTGCATACATATATACTTCTTATCCTCCATATGAATCCTCACTTAAATTTTCCTTGAATTTTCAACAATGATTAGGCACTCTATATAAAAAAGAATTTCTCAGCTGTTTCTTTAATCAAAATAAGCTTATGATTTTTCTTGATCCAATTTCAATAGAATTTCTTTTGTCTAAATAGGACTGTCATTTTGCACCATTATATCCAGACTTGATAAAATCAGCATATAGAATCAAACAAATATACCAAGATAAGTTTTAATTTCCAAATGTATTTTTAAAATTACATTTTTTAATACTCAGAGAGGAAGATGTGCATTATTTGCTTGTTTACTTGTATTGAAGCTTTTCCTTTGAGGATGACTGCATCTCTCCAAACATTTTCATCTCAGTGGCAAGCCTCTTTGGAATCTGAATAGAAGCTTCCTGAAAATATTATTTTTGGAAATCCAACACTAATTGAAAGTCAACACTAATAATGTAAGACTGTCATCAGTGGTATAAAGCGATAGGAATGAGCTGAGTTTATGAAGTTGAGCCAAAGCATCTGGAACCCTTCTCTTTGTACAGGGACCATCTTTTCCATTAGAGAGCCAGCAACGGAGCCTCGGAAGAGATTCTGGAATCATCTGTGCCCAGTCATCCTTTCAACTGTATTGTTCATCATCTTGTGTATGAATTACCTTCATTATTAATTCAAGAAGAGACATCCCTCTCTATCTTGATGTTATGGCTTAAAAAAATAAACCTCAAATTTTTATTGAATGATTTAACAGGGATTGAAACTATGGAGTTCAATCTAGCATGCTTTTCAACCATGCCATGTCCTGCACAACTTTAATTTAAGATATGAGCCAAGAGTAGCTTTGATTTGATGTGCTATGATCCAAGCAAAATGGCAGTATGGAAAAAGGAAAGCAAAGATGACTGCAGGTTCCTTGAGACTGAAGGTCACATGTTTCTGCTAACTAGTACAACCAGTACCTAGAACTATACTTAGAACATAGTAGATGCTCAATAAATATTATGGGAGAGAGGGAAAGCAGATCAGAGGTATGCAATCAAATCACAAGAAGGCCATGACATCTGGAGGCTCTTTAAGGATAACTTGAATTTGTCATAGTATGTGAAGAGCAGAAAAAAAAGTTATTCCAGCAAGAACACCAGTATGAGGAAATATGAATTAAACATATTAACAATATAAATGAAGGAGTTCCCTATAACAAGAGGACATCATTGGTAATGAGTACTGGTGGGAGTTGAGGTGGTAAAAACCAAAAAAAATGCAGGTTTTTATGAGCAATACTAAAAACTTGGGGTGTTAACATAGAGGAAATGAGAAGCAATTCCAAGTGGTGAACTTGGAGCCTGGAGAGCTAGTTGGAAGGCCATTCCAAACAGCTTTATTCTCTGCCAGAACTGAGTCTTGCCAGATTGAGCTCCCATCAACCTAAGAGAAGGAAGTTTTATGAGGCTTAAGAATTAAGTGGGCAGTATTTGGACTGACCTTAGGTTTAGTTAGCAATCTTAGCAACACATGAGGAACGAATGACTGGATCTAAAAAATAGGTTCCAGAAAAAAAACAACAACAAAAAATCATTCAAGACCAAAAAAGTAAAACTTTCTTTTAAAAGTGGACGCTCTTCACTCAAAATGGACAATGTTCAAGTTATGACCATGTGAAAGCTGCTAGTAATGAAGTCCTCTGTTCATCCCCTTTTAAACAATGCACACACATGCCAGTAATACCGTGCTTCTAACTTGTTTTATGGCTGCTCCTTGGAGTAATTTGAAATTGGAATATGAGTGCAAACGTATAATTTAAAAACACTCTAGTTGCAATTACCCTTGTCATTAGCTGAAGAAAGAATGCCCTTCTAAGACAACTGGCTTTCCTGAAAGATTGGATTGGTGATTCCAGATAAAAGATGCTAAGAAGCCTTCAGGGAAGGGACTGAATAGGAATAGGAATTATGAGGTACAATCTACAGTCTTGGAATCAACAACATTTAGGAGGCTGGAAAAGAAATAACTTTTTTATGAAATAAAGTAAAATAGCACAGTTAACTTGATGTAAGAAAGGCTTTTTCCACACAGATGCAAAGGAACTCAGAATGCTGTTGGTTACATACCATAGTGTTTTATAGGTAATGTTTGAACCTGTGACTTTCAAAGAGAGAAAAGAAGGCAGTGTAATAGTTATGGGAGACACCTCTTGGCTCAGTTGCTAACTGGAAATGATTGCATCTTCTTTGGTAACAATGATGATAAACAGGAGGGTTAGTGGTCATGTTCACATTGTGGTCATTTGAGTTCATACCATGTGACCAATGGGGTAGCTGTATTGTTGAGTGCAGGCTCTTTCTGGATTTAATTTTTTTCCCCATCGGTAGAAGCTACCAGGGCAACATCCTGCAGCCAATGGGTGCAAAGTGATGGTTGACTGATTAAGAACTAGTTCTGCCTATTTTGCAAATTTGTTGCATCTATTTCACATCTTCTAGTGAAGATTTATGGATATTGGCCAGAAAAATAAATACGTTTCTGTTCTGCTGTTACCTGGCACACATAATTCAGCGTGAGCTTTGATGAATCCACCTTCAATAAATCAATAAAAGACTGTCAGTAAGCTTTATATATCTTCAAGGGTTGTTCCAAGGAAAGCATGGAGAAGCTACTCACGAAACAAGTTTGGGACATCAACTAATGTGACAGCTGTGGAAGACTGCTTTCTCCTTTATCTGGAAATTTGCTGCTGCTACCTTGCCGTAATCGCTTCCTTTTTACAAAGCAGAATGGATGTGGCTGGATGAGGAAATTCCTAGACTTGTGGCTGCTGAAGGTTTTTTCCTGTGTAACTCAAGGAGTGCCACCTTTCCTGTCAACTCACAGAATTATAATAACTGTCCAAGATCATCAGACTCCCAGGCTCCCCTTTGATCCTTTCTAGAGGTATTGATTAAATGCATGATTCAGTTTCCTTTGGCTTCTGGAATTTCCTGTAGTGTTGTTTTGGGGAATTCAAGAAGTTGCAACATTGGAATTGTTTTATTGCTGGATGAATTGGTTGTGGGTTCAGAGTCGGGTTTGGTGTTTAGTCAAGATGCCATGCAGAGGTCAACACCACCAACAGGGCCCTGGGGTGAAAAGCACTGGACCAGGAACTCAGACCACTAGGTTCTAACCACAGTTTGACATGAACCTGAGCCAGGGACAGCCTCGCTTGATTTCATTCTCCCTGACATTAAATGAGAGAGACCTGTCTCTTTTTGCTCTGGTGCCTGTGCTCAATGGTGGCTTCCAGAGGGGATGTCTTTAATCAATGGATGCAGGCACCATGCCATTGCACAGAACTCTGGGAAGCTTGCCTTGTTTTCTGAGTTTTCCCTCTATTTTCTTTCCAATTAGTTTTATGTGTCTATTTATTTTCCTCAACAAGTTCATAATTTCATTTCTTTTTTTTTCTGTTTATATTCCCTTTCTGTTTCCACCCAAACCCTGCAGTGCTCCACACTCTGCAAATCTGCTTGCTTTTTAAATCCATCTGCATTGAATTATTTATAGTTTTGATAAAGTCCTGTTTTGTCTGATGTTTATTTTCTTTAATAACAAGAAACCTGGGTGAACTTTTGCAAAAGACCAAAAAAGGATTCTAGTTTTCAAAGATGCTAGGCAGCTTTGGCCAAAATGCACAAAACAAGCCTTGGGTGCCCTTTCTTTTGTGATTCGGGTTTTTTTCCTCCTCTATTAAACATTCTTTCATCTAAGTGTGTTGAGGGAGAGAAAAAGTAAATAAATCCTCGAGCCATGGACTCTTTCCAGAACAAAGTTACATGCCTCTCTTGACTAGCCAATCCCTTCTTTTATATCACTTGTGCACCAGAGATGATGCTCAGACCTGTGGGGAGTTCTGGTGTGATTGGCAGGTATGGTCACATGGTACAGATGCTCAGCCAATTATCCTATGAACTCTTTTCCTCTTTGTCCTCCATTGAAACGACTTAACTCTTAATGTGATTCTCATTTACATCTGTGCATTTCCCATTGCTCTCTCTCCAGCTAACTTTTCACGCCACTTGTGCCATTGATAAATGTGAGCCTTTTTAGCTAAACAAATTTCAAACTCTTGCCTCCTCCCTCTAATCTTCTTTCAGCTCTGTTGCTTCACAACCTCTCTCAAACATTTCCTGCATTGGATTGATTACCTTAGGCATTGGGAATGTATCAGTAGGGGTTGGGCAAGAGAGAGCTTTTCAGACTTTAGTGTGAGATAAGTACGTATCACATACACCCACACTCGCACACACCAATTCGCCTACACTTGGGTTGCTCCAACATGAAGGATGGTCAGTGCAGCAAGATGACCAAAACTGAAGAGGAAAAAAACAAACGGAACAAATGTAAAACCCAGAGGATGTACGTTAGCTACTCTAATGAAGAAATTTAAACTAATGAATACAGGAAAAATGAAAGCAAGTCTCATATCCTGGGCAGGTATCAGGGTATTTTTATATTCAGTTACATGAAAAATAAAAAAGTTTCATTTCTTCACCTTGCCATTTATTTTCTCCTTTCCTCTTATGCGCGTGCGCGTGTGTGTGTGTGCCCCCCACACCCACCCCTTTCCAATCCTTCCTTTAAGGTTTAATTTAACAATAACATTTGCGATCGAGGTCCTGCGCATCTCAAGGGCATTGCGCTTGAAATTGCACACACTCTGCACCATTTATCATAAGCTGACATGTGTCATGTTCCAGACTGCGGCTCCAAGAGGTTACAGCTCACGACTGCTCCTTTGTTGATCAGCTGCTGAGACAACTGAGGCACCTTTTCTTCCTTTCTCCTTTCATTTTCCCCCCTTCTGATTATTAAATCTGCCTCATCCCCTTTTTAAAGGCCTAACTCAGCCTTTCCCAGAAGAAACACAAAGGAATTTATACTGTGTGGGATGCTATGTCACTCATTTCCTGAAATTTCTAATGGGGGCCACTCAGCATTTAATAAGATTGGAATGTGCCACTAATCAACTTTAATCTTGGTAGAGAAAAACGAAAGAGGCCATTAAAGTCAACAGCGTCTAGGCTGTGCTTCAGAGCAGACTGTAGCCTGTGTAGGATAGGGACATGGGGAAACCTGACTGAATCCCAGTCACACTGACAGACCTGTTCTGTGTCCTCTTTTCAGAGCATGTACTTAGAGAGAATGGTCCCTGATTCATGATATCTTCTCAGCCATCTGGGCTTTGAACTTAACCCCGAAAGTTCCGTTTAGGCAAAGTCAAGTCCTAACGCAAGAGGAGAAGGACTACCAGTTACCAGCGTTAAGCTTCAAAGGCTTCACCCACCAAATACTCTACTGGTCGCCAACGTTTAATGTAAACTTGAGGTGAAAATATTGCTTAAAAAGTTTTGAAGTGGAGGCTACCTAAACAACACATACTTACAGGTGGCCAGTTTTGTCCTGAAGTATTTTAAAGTCAGTATTCCTGACTGAAGGTTATCTTCTGCTAGAGAAGAGAGGCCCAGGTATATCACTATGGTCTTAAAATAGATCTCCCACCTACTGCCCCCATGTTCACATGGGACTTTTCTCCTGGCCACAAAATAGAGATTGCTATTCCCGTGATCTCCTTCCACCCTCAGCACTTGGCTCAAACACTGCTTCCTAGCGGAAGCCCAAGGGATGCTTCTCTCACCTCTGCCTTTCATTGCTCTTCTTTTTTCCCACAAAGCATACCACATGCCTAGAATTTATTTTTGCACTCTACTACAAAATAAAGATTGTAATCTTCTTTCTGTTTTGTCCATTATCGTTCTCTCAGTATTTACCCTGGTGCCTAACACAATTTAGAACCTCAAATTATTTGTTGAATGAGTAAATACAAGATGTTAGAACCCATCCTTAGGCATTCTGAAAGGGAGTTGTCAATCTGCAATCTGAGAAGTGTTTTCCTTCCTCCTCAACTAAATTCAGCAGCTGAGGCACCAACTACCTTACTACTGCCACCTCCACCCGACTCAGACTTCCATTTGAAGGGACCTCTTACTTCCAAGAAGTGAGGCATTCCTTACAGAGCTAGAGGCAGGGCCAGAACACACAGGGCCCTTGCAGGAGTGTGAATGGTGTACACAAACACATATATTCACACTCTGTCTTCAACTGCTGCAATTTATCCATGAAGGTTGTACCTCAGCTTGAGTTTAGGGAAGCATTCAGATAAGTAACACTAAGACTGACCCAATATCAAGCATTGGGCAAAATTTTAGAGTCTACAAAGATGATAAAAGCCAATCAGTAGAGTCTAGGAGAGATAATGGCAAATTTCAACACAATACAAGAGTCTGATCAAGGAGACAGAGTCACACAGAGACCACCCATGCATAGACAGTGACAGACTCCAAGAAGGTCTCATAGACTCACTGAGTCTGAGTGCTTAGGGAAGACATGGAGCATTAACCAGGAGGATAACAGAACAGGGCAGAGGATACGGTAGGGATAAAGGGAGTGTGAGAGCAACAGGGTTTTGTTCTGTGACTCCAAGCATCAGGGTTGTTTATAGCCATGTCTATCTTTGGCATCACTTAGCCAACACATTGAAATGATTCGTTTTTCATCCAGGCACCTTAACATCCTCAAAGCTACATCCTAATTGCCATTTAACTTGAGACCAATACTTTAGCACAATGCTGAATCAGCAAATGGTATTGTGGAAAGACAGACTGAGGAAGGGGGTAAGGTAAGAAATCTGAAAGTCTAGGTAAACACCTACAACCAAGTCTTTTTCTTTTTCTGCCACATATTTAGTCCTTTTCATATCTTTGAGAGTATAATTATTATTCCTATAAGAGTGTAATGTCATATGATTATGATTAACTTTCCCAAACAATGAGGTTATTTTCAATCTTAATCAAACACTGTACAATTATTAAGTCAAAGTTGTCACCATTAATAGATAGGATTTTTCGGCTGTTTTATTAGTGTCTTTGTGATTTTCATCAGAATCTTAAAAACAAGCTATAACCACTTAACGTTCTTCTCTTATTAAGAAAGAAACTCCATTGAGATATCTATCAGCTACTGGGTATTAAGAGGGAGGTGACACAAAGGCTAGAGAGGCCACCTGATTCCTGAAAGGGGAAAGGTGTCACCAATCCAAACAAGTAAGACAAAAAATAGATAAGACGTAATAATAAGCTCAAAAGTATTTAAAAGCAATCAAGTGAAGATGTTAAGAATCTTACACAAAAGAATAATGGTGTGTGTACAGTAGGTAAAATATAGATTACAATTTGTAACAGGATACAGGAAGGAGACAGGAATTGTTTATCGGACCTTATGACAGAATTTCAACAAATCTCTTTTAAAAGCTTTCTCTTTGCCTTGGCATTGATTCCTGGGCAACTCTGGCAGCTACATCTAATGAAATAAAATGCCCAGCCTGGCCAGTTTTATAGTGTCTAAGGAACAGAGTTGATCCAAACTCCACATACAGCTGTGAGAGCTATCATAGAACCAGTTTTTCCACAAAGTTGGGTGTCTTGTGGCCACGGTGTTCCAGGCCATTTATCAGAAAGCGCTTTATTCTTTAAAACCAAGTGGTTCCAGTGAACTCTAAATTGACTTCTTTGGTCTCCATTTCTGGGTGATTATTTCCTTCATGGCACCGGTTTAAAGATACATGTCTAAATGAAGATAAGATGGGCTGGGGTTGTGTCTCAGCTGGGGTTGTGTCTCAGTGGTGGAGCGCGTGCCTCGCACATGTGAGGCTCTGGGTTCAATCCTCAGCACCACATAAAATAAATAAAGATATTACATTTATCTACAACTAAACAAATGTATTAAAAAATAAATAAATGAAGGTAAGAACAGTATTCTCATGAAGCATTCTTACTATATGGTTGGACACAAACTGCATTCTAATGAATGGCAATACTGCTATTTTCTATCTAACTTATAAAGTCCTTGTGGGAATTAAATAGATTAGTTTATATAAAGAACAAAGAAGAATGCTTGGCACCTAGTAGAGGCTATAAGATGATAGCTATTTTTTTGTTATTGTTATTATTATTAGAATTATCTGGATGGAGAAATCAGGCTGTGCACTTCCCTGTGCCTAAATATTCCCCTAGCTTTACCTACCCTACTCCCAATCCCTCTTCCTTTCTAGGTCAATCTTGCTTTGACTTTGATTTGTTCCATCTATCAATTATGATTACTAACATTTATTATATACAATTTGCTGGACACTGAGTTAACTATCGTACATACTTCATCTCATTTAATTCTCCTCAAAAAACTCCTAAGACAGGCACTATTATTTTGCTCACTTTACCAATCAGGCAACTGAACTTTATGAAAATTAACTAATTTGAATAATATGTCTTCGTCTCTATCTCTAATGTCAGTCTCTTTTCCATTGTTAATAACAGAATACCACAGACTGGGAAAGTTATAAACAAAAGAGGTTTATTTTGGTTCACACTTCCAGTAAGGTGATGACCTTCTTGCTGGCAGAGTTCCAAGATGGTGTACAACATCCGGTGGGAAGCGTCCAGGAGCAGGGGAAAGAACTAATCAAACTGGTTTTATTTACTTATTTATTTATTATTTACTAGTACCAGGGATTGAACCCAGGGGTGCTTAACACTGAGCCACTTCTGCAGCCTTTTATTTTTTATTTTGAGGCAGGGTCTAAGTTGCTAAGGGTTTCCCTAAGTTGTTGAGGCTGGCTTTGAACTTGTGATCTTCCTAACTCAGCCTCCCTAGTTTTTGAGAAGATTCACTCTCAAGATAACCTATTAATCAATTAATTGCATGAATGGACTAATTCATTCATGAGGTCAGAACCCCATTTCTTTTAAACATCCCAATTGGTCTTACCTCTTGATATCTCAAAATGAGATTACATTTTAACATGAGTTTCAGAGGGGACAAATCATATTCTAACTAAATAACTAGTATGAACTGATCTGGGATTTGTTTCCAAGTTGTCCAATGCCAGAGCCAGAATTCCTATTGGCAATCAGCCCTGTTTCCATTTCCTGACTCATCGTCATGACTGGGATTTAGTGATTAAATTTCAGACCTAATTGTCACCTGCTGGTTCCTTGTAGACTCAATTCTTCCTTAATATCCCCTATCCCTCTCCATATTCCAGCTCCTTCCCAGGCTTAGGCTCTTAGGTCAGAACCCTGCAGTACTTGGCCTGGCTAGTATTCCAGTTTGATCATCCATAATAACTTCATTTTGTATTTATTTTATTGAATAGCATGTCTCTACAGCTACCCAGAAAATTTCCCCATCAAAGTCACTTAGAACAAGGAGATTTTCATACTGAAGAAAAAAATAGTGAAAATACATGTAACAAAATTCACATGTAATTAAGAGGATGAATATAATTTTACAAGTTTAGCCCAAACTCAATAACATACCTTATACAGAGATAACATGTCAATTAACCAGAATTTTTAGGAAATGGTACTGTCCAGGCAACTTAACGGATTTTGTTGTTGTTAATTGGTTTTCATGAATAATTAACTTTTATTTTCATTACTATTATTATAAAAAATGTTAATAGACAAATTCACTTTTGTGCCTCAGATACTGTAAATGAACTTTATTAATCTCTTTTTTTTGATGATTTAGAACCTTATAGTCCCCCAAGTCTAGTTTGTAAATATGAATTCTTGATATTTATTGTCATAAATATGGACTATGTAGGAGATTAAGCACAAAGAGCTTTCATAATTTGTTTTCTTATGTGCCTGACTCTATAGTATTTTCCCCCTTGTAAGTGACTGTTTCTTTAATGTAAAACGAATAGTAAAGAGAAAGTTCATCGATACTGTTTATGTTTGTATCAATCATTTCATTATTTTACTTCAACTCACCCATTCCCTTTTGTGTAGAAACAAGATCCTTCAGTCCCAGAGAGAGTTACTTTGCCTTTCTATGTGTTCCTATAATGCCATACATAGCATTATAAAACTTTGTCTCCTTGTTCTTTTTCTGTAGTCCAGGCCCCTGCTCTCCTTTCCCTCCTAGTTCCCTCCTTCAATTTCTTTTATTCTTAACACCTTCAGCTTCTCTACAGGTACTGATGAGCCCCATCTTGATGTTATTAATGAGGTCTAGAATGGCCAAAGTGGGTAGTAGAAATGAGGACCTCAGAGGGCTGGGGTTATGGCGCAGTGGTAGCGTGCTCGCCTAGCACGCGGGAGGCACTGGGTTCGATCCTCAGCACCACATAAAAATAAAATAAAGATATTGTGTCCACCTACAACTAAAAAATAAATATTTAAAAGAAATGAGGACCTCAGACTTCTAAGGTAAAGCCTGCCAGTCATCAGTGACCTTAAGCAAGAGTAGTTAACACTGAATATGACTTGAGAGAACTTAAACTTCCTCAGACTGTACAGGACACCAGAGCCCAGGTACATTAAGTTTCTCACCCACTATCGCTGCATTCTGTCTGTCTGTCACAGGAAGCCCTTTTTATCTAGACAAAAGTTGACTTTAAACAGAAAAATTGGGCAAGATTATAGTTGTGAAGGTGCTTTGAAAACAGTGGAGTGCTAAATACATAAACACCAATACTTCATAGATACACAACACAAACGGGCCTGCACAGGATGCTACCCCTGACTCAAACCTGTGCCGAGAATCTCAGCAAAGGGTTACCTACTATAAATGTTTTTGGACGTTGCTTAGTGTTAAGTCTTCCTTTCTATGCCTTGTAGACTACTGAGCTGGAGAGTGAAACACTCGTCATATTTCCAAAATACAATTTGGAAAACTTTTATTGGCTCTGAGGAAAGACAGACAAGTGAACTTTGCTGATACTAACCTAAAGACTGACCACATCTTCCTCTTATTACAATATCTGTTAAAAGAATAAAAGATAGTAAATCTGGAATAAAACAAACATGAACAACATAGACTGATACAGAATTTTTCATGAAGTATATTTGTTACTTAATTAATCAAGAAGAATCCCAGTAGTATTTCAAATATGTATTAAAAAAAAATCAAGTACCAGCAGTAGGTACCCCAGGAAGACCACCAGTATATCCCAGTTGCATAAAAACCAAGATTGAAATTGGAAATTAGGGATGGGGATGTAGCTCACTGGTAGGGTGCTCACCTAGAATGTGTAAGGTCCTGGGGTCAATCTCCAGACCCGCAAACAATTTTTTTAAAAAAGCAGTGAAGGCTAGATCTGACCTGAGTAGTCTGCACAGCAAGGAAGAAGTGAGTGAGCAGTGTCAAAACAATGATGCTACCAGTGTAAACAGAATAAGCCAACTTTATCCTCAAGTCCTGTGATGAACATAACAGAGCAACATACACCATGCGGAACTGAAAACCTAAGATGAGAGAAGGGCTGTTCCCACCAAGAAGACTAAGGTGCCCATTACCCCCTCTTCCTGAACTCACAGCATGTGACCTAAGAGAGAGCTAGGTAGATTCAAAATTATAAAATTGTATGCACATTCCTAATACTTATTTTGTCCAGTCCTTAGAAATTAATAAGCTTGAAGGATCCTTCATTTAATCTGTTTTTGTTACTGTAATGAGTCTGGGTAACTACATAAACAAAAGAGGTTTATGAAGCTTGCCATGCAGGAGGTTCAACGACTTGCTCCTGTGATGGTCTTCCAAGCAAAATCCTGAGGTGCTACAAAGCATCACATAGCATGGACAAGGTGCATGTGGGTACACATGTGTGTGTTTTCTGGTCCATCCTCCTCTTATAAAGCCACTAGGATTCTATGGCAGGTCTACTCTGATAACCTGATCTAATCCTAATTACCCATAAAGGCTCCACCTCTGGATGCTATAGTCAGATGAATTTCTATTTGCTTATTCAATAGGGATTAAGTTTTAAACCATAAATCCTTGGAGGAGACACTGAATCCATATCCAAACCTTAGCATTCATGATATACAAATGAAGTATTTGTATAAACTTAAGATATTAATTTGCTGCTTTTTGTGCTTGTATATAATTACCATATAAGGGAAAAATAGAAATCCACCCCAAATTCCCTAAAAGAAGAATACCCATATAAAAAATATGAAAAAAATCAAATTACATTATTGGACACAAACCAGGTTCTTAATAGGAGTCTTTTGTCATTAGTGAAAAATCAGTTACCTATTAATATTGTCATTTTCTTTAAATAAAATCTGCTCAAATGGACTATAGGAAGATATCCTTAATTTGCTTCCCTGGTTGGTGGCCGCCTGAAGATGGGAAGTGGAACTGCTGGTCCCAGGAAATTAAGAGAGGTGGTGTCAGAGATCTCAGTAGGAAGCTGATTGGAGACTGAAGTAATTGCCAAGATGATTAATTATTCCTCCAAGTCACTTATAAGTGTTCCTGTCTTTCTTGCTCACTGGAAGAGTAACTCCAGAAGAGGAGCCCACACTGGCAGACCCAGCTGCCCAGGCAAAATCAGTTGCATAGTCCCTTCATCCCCTGCAGAGCAATGACCAGAGGACCTTCTCTTTCCTCTAGAGAATAGCTCGCAGTGTCATTTTGTCACAGCTCATACCTCTTTATCCAGTGTGTTCAATGTAATGTGCCCTTCCCCATACTGATCATTGTGAGACTGCAGATGCTCCTCAATTCATGATGAGGTTACATTCTGGCAAACCCAATTATAAGCAGAAAATATTGTATATCCAAAATGCATTTAATAATCTAGGCTACTGAAGATTATAGCTTAATAATATGGTATACTATAGAGTTGTGGCTTTTCCTTCTTGTGATTATATGGCTGATTTGGAGTTGTAGCTCAATACCCACCACCCAGCATCACGAGAAAGAATCATAGCACAAATTACTCAGCTGGGAAAAGATCAAAATTCAAAGTATGATTTCCACTGATAGCATAGCACTTTGAATCATTATAACATTGAAAGATCTCAAGTCAAACTATCCTAAGTCAGTAGATCAGGGACCATCTGTATTTACATTCAGGAAGATTTTTTGTTATTAGGAAGAAAAATAAGAAGCATGAGCTTAAAATTACAGTGCTTGTTTTTAGCTAAGTTTTTTTTTATGCAATTGCTTGTGACCCTTCCCAAAGCCCTATTAAATTAGTATGAGTTTCTGTATTCTACAAATAAAAGGAACTGAGGTCAGCAAGAGAAGGATCTGAGCTCATATAGCTAGAAGAAGCAGCCTTAGAATACAAGTCTCCCTGACACAGAATACCTTGCATTTCAGGAAGCCCCATCCCAAACTGAGACCCTGTTCAAACCAAAAACACCTTATAATGAAACTCACATACATCATCTTCCCACAGAAAACCCAATAGAAAATGAAGGAGAAAGAATGAGCTCAAAGGTATGTTTGGGAAAATGTTTATCAGTTTCTTGACTGAAGAAACTGAAGGTATTTAATGGCTGTTTTCATTTCAAGGTCCAGAAGCACTTATTTAAGAAGATAGATAAATCAAGATATGATATGGTACCATAGTTATGAACCCTGTCCTTGGTACCAACTTGCCTGGGTGTATATCCAGGTTTACCAGTTGTTATGTGAGTGTCCCTGTGTGATAAACTGACATACTCTTGGACTCCATGTTTCTAGCTTTGTATTTATATACACGTAAGAGTAACTCCTCATTATATACAACCATAAGTGTAGGAACCTAAATAGAATAAGTTATATTCTATGTATGTATATTCTGCCAAAATACATTCTACTGTCATATATAACTAAAGTTAATAAAACAACAAAAAAACTTTGGGGCCAAAAATCAATGCCAAAAAATAATCAGGCAACGCCAAGAATGGAAAGAAAAATAATAATCCATTTTACCTTCAGAAATTCAGATAAAGATCCAGAAGTTTGAGCTGGCCATAGGTTAAATATGAGCCAAAAATCGGATGCAATCATGAAGAGTAAGTGAATGTTATATAAAGGCATATGAATGTACACAGAGGGTCCTAAGAGTCTTCTGCCTCTTGCTCTGACTTATCAGTCTTGAGACAAATGCTTTCATTTCTAAACAAGTGAAAAATAAATACCTCCAAAGAAGAATGTGTCCAGAAGACAGCAAAAGGAGCAGGGCTGTGTTATGCACTCCATTGAAGGAACACTTTTTGAATACAAAGTTGTTGAGTTTAGATGCATGACAGAGGGACAAATCTCGACTCACTACTCAAGAGAATGCTTCAACTACTATGGCTGTCCAGCTGTGAAATGGCCTACTCTTCTAGCTTCTGCACTCCCTGTCTCTGAGAGCATACGCTCAAAGAAGTTGAAGAGGAATTTGCCATGGAATTTGCCAAGCAGAGTGTTGATGAAACTCTGAATCACTTAAATTGTTTGAAGGCTTCTTAACCATCTGTCTTAATCCATTTTCTGCAGCTAAAACAGAATACTTGAGACTGGGAAATTTATAAACAATTGAAGTTTATCTGGTTCCTGGTTCCAGAGACTGGAAAGTCTAAGGTCACCCTGTGGTAGTAGGCATTATATTAGTGGGAGAGCATGCACCGTGCAGGAGAAGGCCAAATGACTGCAATAACTGGCCTACTCCTGTGATAATGAAATAATAGCTCTGAAAGCTCACACCTATCAACACTGTTCCACTGGGGATTAAGCTGGCAACAAATGAGCTTTGGAGGACACATTCAAACCACAGCTTCATCCCTAATATTTAAGGACTCTGTGACAGAAAGAGATAAACCTTTCCAGAGAAACCTGCCTCTGAGAATCAGCCTCCCCTATTACGAGTGACACTGTGTACCAAACTAGCTCTGGCCATTTTTTGTGATTCCCATGGTGAACAGTTTCTTCACCCTAGGCAGTATAGTGCTCACTAGGATACTCATGGGTTTCTCTTCTTTTCCCCAAACTGGATGTGTTCCAAGAACTAGGTGTATTTGTCCCCATTTCTATTTAAACCAGTTGCATCTGTTACTGTAAATGCTTAGTTTCATTAAACATTATGTAAACTGGTGAAATATTAGTGTTAGAAGAAAGCAAAATGTTGTGTCTATGAAAGCTAAGTTGAATGCTTTAGAAGATTTGATGAAGGCGATTTGCTAAAAAGTAATTGCTGTTAAATTAGGTGTGAGTGAGACAAATGGATAAGATTGGGAAAAATCATTAAAATTTAGATGGATTCTCTTCTGAGATTGCTCTGCAAGTCTTTAAGTTCTTGCTCCACTTTGTAGAAACTGAAAATCATGGATGCTGCCTAATGGGTGTGATTTATGCAGAATAACGGCGCGGAACTCCCACCAGCGGGCCCGTATGCAGAGAGAAGGCTGTGGTCCTGTATCCTATTAGAGATCCATTTGTATATTTTAGAGTTAAAAAAGTTTAATGTATGGTGTTTCTTTTTTATGAGTCCCTTTTGTAATTTGGATTTTAAAATTTGTTATTGACCATCTACCAGTCATAATTCCACAATGAAAGGGCTGCTGTTGTTTAAAATGATAGCCAATTGACTGGAAGGTGGAATCTGCTGTAACTGTTAGAATGACCAGTATGACTGAGAGACTCCAGAACTTCATGTGGGTGTTATAGTTTTGATATTAGGTTTCCTCCAAAATCTCATGTGTGAGACAATGCATGAGAATTTAGAGGTGAAATGATTGGGTTATGAAGGCTTTATCCCAATAAATGAATTAAACCTGTGATAGTGATTAACTGCGTGGAAACTGAAGACAGGTGGAATGTGGCTGCAGGAGGTGGGTCATTGGGGGTGTGACTTTTGGGGTAAATATTTTGTATCTGGCAAGTGAGTGAAGTCTTTCTCTGTTCCCTGGTGTGGTAGCTTGGGCTACCTCCCTCTGCCACACTCTTCCACTATGATGCTCAGCTTCACCTTTAGCCCTGAAGAATGGAGTGGGCCATCAATAGACTGAGACCTCTGAAACTGTGAGCCCCCAAACTTTTCCTCCTGTAAATATTTTTGTTGGGTCTTTTGGTCACAGCAACAACAACAAAAAAATTGACTAAAACAGTGGGCAAAGAACCACTCAATGGCTTAACCTAAATCTGGCAGACGGGGCAGATCTGGCCTGCCTGCTCCAAATGGCCTCAGAAAGTGCTGATGTCTCTCTCAGAAGTTCTGTCAAGCACCTGTCAGTAGGTAGGATCTGTTCTGTGTTTTGATGGAGACAGAGCATTAGATAAAGAGTCAACAGAACTGGGTGGGTTCCATGGTGGCAAGATGGCAGGTGGATTCCCAGTGTCACAGCCTCTTCATGACTCTTAAGTGCCACAGCCTCATTCTCCTTATGCCAAGGTCCACAGACCAACAAGATAATGTATAGCATGTAAAAACAGTTGAAAACCAGTCAATGAAAATAAACACTTACTATTGCATATAAAGATTTGATGCCGGAACTATCAAATTGCAATTCACTTCGAATAGGGTTGCCTGGCTGGTGTGGAAAATGAAAACTGGGGTGGAGTCTAAGATGATAGAACTGTAACAATGAGAAGATTGTGAATAATTATTTTTTAAATTATTGATGTTATTGTGAATGGATTCTTATTACGGTAGAACTAGTTAAACACACATTTCCAAACCACAGACTGGCCTTTGATTTGTTTTCTTTTGATTTTTCTCTACTATTCCTTGGCCAGTTCTTTTGATTTAATTAAAATTTTCTCTTTTGTCATAAGGAGAATATAATGTGGGATGTATTTTCAAAGTAAGTGACTGGATGGAAACGTATAGTAGATACGAGATTTTAATCTAAGCTTCAACATTGTTAGCTGTGAGACCATGAGCAAGTAATTTTCCTACCTGCATGATTCTCAGTATCCTTTGCCTCTAAAAAGAAATGATAACAAAACTAATCTCAAAGGGTTCTAAATGGGCTCATGATAATGTATGTAATTGACCTTGTTTGATTCTGGGTGCCAAATAAGCCAGCACTAAAACTTGTTGATATCAGTGTTATATAATGTAAAAATGAATTTTATATACTCAGTATAAGAAAACAAGATTATCCTTCCAAAGTTAAATTATGAGGGATTTAGTCACATTATAAAATGTATTTTTACTTTCTTTAGAAATTCATTGTTAGGAGGCTCCTCCTAATGCATAGCATTTCTATGACATTTCAAATATTATTTGATTCACAATTATCAGAGAAATATCAATTACAATGATACAAATACAATGATATAAAGTGTAATAACTTGAAGAAGTTAGACATGAAAATCAAGAGCTCAGTTTTCTTTGAACCCTCTGCTGCTGAAAGGCAGGCATGTTTTACTCAAAATCTCATGGGAAGGGAATAAGAATGACTATGGAAAATGAAATGACTACACTCTATAATATGGATGCAAAGCAATAGTCACACATAGTTTTTTATTTTTTTATTTTTATTTTTTTAGCACTACTATGTACAAATTTCTGATCTAAACACTAGAATTACAGCACACAAGGAGACAATTACAGTGCCTGCCTTCAGCGTGTTTACAACTGTGAACCACATAATGAACATGAACACATTCTTAAGTACAGATTCTGTTAGTGCTATGAAGAAAAGAAAGTAGAGCATTGAGAAAGAGTGGCTGAGTGCTCGGGAGCAGGGGGGCAGGTTCAAGGACAGCATCTACCATGCACAACTGGTGAGTGGAACCAGCCATGTAAATGTTTGGAAGAGAGGGTTCCAAGCAAAGGGGAAAGCTCTTCTAAAATCCCACAGCAGGACAAAGGTAGGTTTGTACCAGGGATGAAAAGAAGGTCAGTGTGGCTGTAGTAAAAGAATGAAGGGGAAGTAACAGTATCCCAGGAGCCAAAGGTAGTCCAGGCCTAAATCTTATAGCCATGATGATTCTTCAGTAGGCATTCTAGACTTGAGCATTTGGGGGAGGTCTAAGTGGAAGGTTTGAATTCTGAGCTTGTTTGGAGAGAAAATGGGAGAGAAGGAATAACAATATATTCAAAGACACGGATGTGATAAAACTGTCACTATTTCATGGCAAAACAAGCAGCCCAATTTGACTGGCCTGAAGGACAGAAAGAAGCAAGAGAGTCATAGATTAGGATAGAACTAAGAGAAATTCTGAACTGGCACTAATTTGACCTTCGTAAAGCAGAGAACAAAACCATCTCCAGGTTTATGTGCAGGGAGGTGTGAGATAAAAATGATATTCACAAATGAAGAGCTTGGTGGAGCTAAGCTCTGCAGGAAAAGCCTGAAGTCAGGATGTCAGCAGAGATGAGCCAAAGTCAGTGTTCTCACACTTCCTGGCAAAGCCCACAGTGTCGACTATCATCCGCAGATGTTTTCAGTAAGTAGATCTGGGGTGGGACCTAAGAATCTGTAAGTCTCACCCTGTCCCTGGTGATGCCAATGCTGCTATGTATGCACCACACTTTAGGAAGTGCTGCACACAGTAACCTGGGCATCAAACAGTGGGGCACAGGGAAAGGGATGCATTTGGAACTCAGGCCTCAGAGCTTCATGTTGCTGCGAGAGGTGTGGACGTGGGAGAGTCCCATCACTGCCCCAGCTCTGTGTATTCATCAGAAAATGGAAATATAATAACAGTATCTATAGACCTGTATGACACAGCAAATACTTTTTAGTTGTATTGAAACTGAAATGATGAGAATTTTAATAATGCAAGATACAGAGAGGAAGGGATGTATATACGAGCAAAGGAAAGTTTCTTTTTCTTTCTTTGTGTATTGTTTTGCTTGTTTGTTAAAGCAATTGCCCTCTTTTAACACAGGATAACTAAGTGAAGTGCATCGAAGTGTATTTACAAGTTAATGCCACATTTAAGTCCTAAGTGAAAATCGGGTCATTGAAAACAGCTAATACTTTCATAAATAATGACACAATGCTCTAGATAATTATGAAGAATGGTTCTCAAATATTATAAATATATTGGTGAAAAGGCCATGCATTGTGTGCTTAAAGCATTCTTGATTTTTCGTAAGGATGAGTGATTTGAATCCTAGTGTCTATCTTTGGTTTCTGAGGAAATTTACCTTTTCCATTAACAATTGTCCTATGAAAGCTCGACTTTCTATCTTGTTTCTGTTTTCCTTAACCTTATTTGGAAAAAGAGAGAGAGAATTCATCATGTAAAAAGTCTTTATGTATTTAATAAACACTGTCCATGTGCCAGGTCCTTTTCTATAGTCATCGAAGAATATTCCCCATGGGGTCAGGGAGTATTCTCATCCCTATGTGACAGATGGGGAAACAGAGGCACTGACATTAAGCAAGAATAGAGAGCATGTTAGAATCAGAGGCACCCAGGTGCAGTGGCGAACACTTGTAATCCCAGCACTTTAGGAGGCTAAGATAGGAAGATCGTGAGTTCAAAGCCAGGCTCAGCAAGGGCAAGGTGCTAAGCAACTCAGTGATACTCTGTCCCTACATAAAACACAAAATAGGGCTAGGGATGTGGCTCAGTGGTCAAGTACCACTGAGGTCAATCCCCTGGTACCACAAAAAAAAAAAAAAAAAAATCAGAGGCGAGATCTGAACCCTCCCTATCCAGCTCAAAAATCAGCAGCCTTCTATACCAGGTTGCATTCCCTGTGCTGTTAGGATCTTCATTGTAGGAAATCACACTTCATAGGTCCCCTTGATGGAACCTCAGAAACTCAGAAGTAGGAAGACAGGAGGATAAGGAGGTGAAATAAATTTGTGAAAAAAATTCTGAAAGAGCAGAAGGAGAAAAAACCAGATGGAAATAGAGTTAAGTAAATCCTCTAAGTGGAGAGCCACTGTTCCTCTCTTGATAGATACTCTGGAATGGGAAGTCCAGAAGCACTGGGAAGTTTTGCTTGCAATTATTTCACCCCACTAATTTACGTCAAGCACATAGAATACAGTCCCTGGAAAATAGCATGTGTTCAAGTATTATTTGTTGGATAAATAAATGCAGAAAGCAAGAACACTATCCACATATAACCAGGTTCTCAATTTTGTTAAAAGAAAGCTGAATATCCAAATTCATATGCACTTTTCAAATTCATATAGTTAATCCACATTTAAAATAAAACACGCAGGCAAGGAATAATAGATTGTGGGTTGGGTTTGACAAGTGGAGAGAATTTGACCCTTGGGCAGCTGATTTGAGATCCTTAATCCTATACTAAAAAAAAAACATTAATTATATGTGAGTAGTGACACTTAGAATGATAGTATGATTATTCAGGTATTCTTATAGAATTTGACTTGGCATTTGAGAAAAACTCTGGATACAATTTAAAAATCCTTACAGATTGAGTGATTGGGTAGAACAAAATTTATAAGTTGAGTTGCTTCATTTCCAAGTAGTAATTCTAGTTATTGTAGAGCTCTGCTTCACTTTGATTTGTCTAATGTGGAAAAATCCTTCCATGCCTTTGATTATATAAAGTAGTTTTGAAGACCCATTTAAGAGGTGTTAATATGCCTTGAGCTGTATCATCCTCTTTTTAATTTCAAATGCCAGTAGCAAGGAAGGCAGCCAGTTTCTACCTGAAACATCAAGTCTTAGAAGCAAAATAAGAATGTTTGGTGTAATTTATCACCTCAATCCAACCAGCAGGAGAGGAACATTGCCTTGACTATTTTTCTAGGTTATGTATTTTAACAATGTCCACATCCTTGAACTTGAGAGTTATATAGGAACAAAAGGAAAAAAAAACATACTCTAGAAGCTATAGTTCTGTCCCTTATAAATGTAGCATGAGTTGACTAATATGTTGAATTTAGCATGAAACAGGCAAAAGAGCACTTGACTTTATAGGAATGCTTGGGAGAATAGAAAGAAAAAATTTTTCTATCTTAGTTGTATCTGTGACCTGAGAAGAAATGTTTGCAAAATAAATAAGAGAGACAAATCATGCCAAAGCCTGGCAGTTCTGTCAAGGAGAAGCCTGCATAAAACTTTTCCAGGTGTCTGGAGGTGAATCTTTTTTAGCTGAGAAAAGTCCTTGTTTGACCTGATGATTTCACATCATTGCTAAAGGCTTGGTTCTTAGATACCAAACTTCCTCCTAGTGCTTTATTGGGTTTGGCTTCTGATGACCTCTTCTAGCAGAACAGCTTCCATAGTCTTGGAAACCTCATCATCATTACTCACTTTGAGATGAGATTTTTTTAAAAGATTCAAGCACAAAGAGAAGAATCTATTCCCCCAGCTATCTCTCCAATGTAGCCTGAATGAATAACTCAAGCAATCCAAGAAAATGAATAAAGAGAAATGAATGCCATGAGTAAGAATTATAAGGAACATATTATCTAATGTCTGATTACTTGAAATCCACACTTGGGGTCTTGAAATAAGAATGCTCAGGTTCTATTCCAGGCTTTAATCACTACTCCCAGCTGGTTACATCACTTATATATAGGTTTCTTGGAAAGTCAGGCTAATAATTGTACTTACTTTCATGTTATTATAAGCATTAAATGAAATGATGCAAGCCAAATAACTATCACAATTTGCCCACTCATTCAAATTTATAAATCAATGTTATTACATTACCAGATGAGGAAATGGGGCAAAAAAAAAAAAAAAAAAAATCCCGCAGATTTAAAACAAAACATGGTAGAGAATCCAGACTCATTAACCTGGGCTACCATGTTGAAATCTGCCCAGATTAAACTCCCTATAGCTTCATGACACATCACCCACATAAATTAGGATTTAAATAATGTCCCTTGGATTACACATAATAGCTGACTGCCATTTACTCAGATTAAGAATGCATAAAAGTATATGAACTCATTGAGTTACATAGAGAACATTATCTATGACTCTAGGTATAATTAAGGGTGTTGGGATGACAAAGGAAACTTTGTTTAGAATGAACAACTGCATTACATTTTAATGTGGCTCTTCCTGAAAGACAAATCATTGTTTTGATTCCATTCTTAGAGAAAATTTGGTTATTTGGGGAAAAGAAAGTAGGGGAGAAAAAGAAGTCAAGTGGGCATTGTCTTCTAAGGGTGTTGTAAAGGCTGGATCCTTGGAAAACAGCCTGGCTCATGACAAGTGCTCTCTAAGTACTACCCATAAAAATTAGGATCAGGGGGCTGAGGTTGTAGCTCAGTGGTAGAGCGCTTGCCTAGCATGTGTGAGGCGCTGGGTTCGATCCTCAGGACCACATAATAATAAATGAATAAAGTAAAGATCCATCAACAACTAAAAAAATTTAAAAAAAAAATTAGGATCAGCATGATTTTGTCCTATTCCAGAAGTTATTAAAGAAAAGAAATTAGATTGTGATTTTAATATCAAAAATCAAAGAGTACTCTTTTGCATTTAACAAAAATGAGTCTATATTTTTGTCTAAATAAAAATTAGTTCTTGTACTCCTCTTTTTTTCTGTGCCTTGTTGCTAACTACATGGTTGTATTAATGCAAATTCTATTCCATACACACTACTCATAACTTCAGAGATGGATGATAGTTACCAGTTAAGTAAACATGAATTAAGGTAAATCTCTTTATGTCTCACTGATCAGAGGTGTGCACACCAGTGTTGGGCTCTGTGTTCTTACTGGTAGGTTATGTGTCAATTGATGTTATCATTCAATAACATATTCACTTATTTGAGAACAATTTTAAGTGCCTGTATGTCATACTAAGCTATAATGATGTGATGACAAATAAAATATTCCTACTCTTAAGGAACCTCTGTTAGAGTAATCAGTTTATATAACAACTCTATATTTTCTGATCCATCAACACTGTTCTAAAAAGAAGATAGATTGTTTCCACATAGTAATATCCTACTCCCTAAAATAAAGAAAAAACAACTTTCTGACACATTTATGAATGTAAACTATGCATATTTGCATTTTAGTTGTTTATTATATAAACATATGTATTAGGGTTCTCTAGAGGAACAAAATCAATAGGAAGTATAATTATTAAAAGAGAATTTATTAGATTGGCTTACATGATCAGAAGCTGGATAGTCCATAGCTGGAGAGCTGGAGGAACCAGTAGCTCAGCAAGAACCTGAAGCTTCAGAACAAGAGGGGTCCATGGTGCTACCCTAGTCTAAGACCGAAGGCTTCTGGAAATTCCCTGGAGAATCATTGGCAGAGTTCACTTTGGAAGAGTGAAGAAGCAAGAATCTGATATACTTAGGCTATCGCAGCAGCAATCAAGAATCTGTTCATGGAGAATACAGCTTGCATCTGCTGCTACTTCCTTGTTCTTCCAAGATTAACCCATCCAAGCCACCATCCTATTAGGGAAGGTCTCCACTTCAGTTGGCTGCTATCCCACATGTCAATCATTCTTAAACACACCCTCATTGACACACCCAGAAGCCTCTTAATCTTTGGCATTTCTTAATTTAATAAAGTTGACAACACAAATTAACCTTTACAACATATATATCACATATCTCTGAAGTCCACTGATTGGAATTATAAGACATAAAGCTTGCAGACCCTAGGTAACTCCCTCATCCCTCAATTTTCACTTTTTTCTGCCCTACTTATTGTATAGAGTAGGTCTTTCCTAAAAGTTCATTCCATTAAAACCCTTGTTTGAAGAAATGCCAAAAGAAGGCTATAATTTTAGAAAATTAAATGCAGTTATTCTTTAACACTGCAGAGTTATATGTCTTTCCTTAGCACTGTGGTTTTGTTTTAAAGTAGAAGGAGCCAACAAACTCAATTTATCAGGCATGGATGGTAGCCTATTCTGTGCAAAATTCTGCACCAAAGTTGATAGCAAGAAATTGATGAACTCATGGACACAAAGGAAAATATACCTAGGGTAACTAAGGATGTCAGGTGTAAGAAAAGACGGATGATCATAGTTCAATCACCTGGATAACTGGAAAAATTAATATACATATTCTCACTTGGTTAAATATTATGAGTGTCTCCTGTTTCTCCCTGTTCCATGTGCCTTTTCTAAAATAGACTTTATTCCTTACATATTTAATCAAAAGCATAAGAAAGAAGAGAGAAATCTTGAAAATATTCATGTAACTACCATCACCAACAAGATGTGGAATAGTTCCATCACCCAAAAAGTTTCCATATGCCTGTCTGCAATTCATACTTTCTCTCTACCCTCTGGTTCTCACAACTCATTTTCTGTCACTGTAGTTTTGCCTTTTTCTAGAATTTCAAATAAATGGAATCATAAGTAGTTCTTTGCTTGTGAATTTTATTCACTTAGCATAATGCTTTTGAGTTTCATACATGTTGTGAATATCAGTAGTTTGGATCATTTTATTGATGCATAGTGTTTGAGTACATGGATAAATAACAACCCAATCAGACATTTGGATGTCTTCCAGATATAGGTTATTGTGAATAAGTTGCTGTAAATATTCAATCCTCACATTTTCATTCCTCTTGGGTAAATGCCTGAGACTCATATTGGTAGGTCATCCAGTAAATGTGTGTTCAGAATGTTGAGAAACTGCCAAAGTGCTTTACAAATTGGTTATGTCATTGTATAGCTCCACCAACAGTGAGTGCCCTTGCTGTTCTTTGTTCTTGACAACATTTTATGTTGTCAGTCTTTTATTTTAACCATTCTTGTATTTGTATAGTTGTAGCTTATTGTGGATTTAATTTTCATTTTCTTAATAATGAATGATTTGGGGGCATCTTTTCATGCAATTTTCATTTGCATATGTTCTTTAGTTAAACGATTCTTTAAATTTTTATTTTTTAAATTGAGAATTTTATTTCCTTATTGTTGATTTTTACATTCTTGACACAAGCACCTTATCAGATTATATTCTCCAAATATTTCCTTCTTGAAAATTTTTAATGGAGGTACACATTGAGTTAGGATTGGGAGAAAACAGTTTGTTGATATACATGAGAGCAATTCTTGAGAGATCTAATGTCTATCTGTCTGTTAAACATGCTCCCTGTAGGTAGAGTTGGTGTCTCCATTATTCATTGCTGAGTGTTAATAACCTAGCACACTGGCTGATGAATTAGTGACATTTAGCACTTTTCCAGTGAAGAGTATAAGCAAGCAAGTGATTTGCCAGTACCTGGTGCTAGTAAAAACGAAAAAAATGTAGAATAATACAAACTTGGAAAAGCAGGTTGAAGCCTAACTGTGGAGAACAGTGAATGCCAATTTGTGGGTTTGGGTTTCATCTGTTAAACAAATGAGTGGTGTTAATACAGAGGGTCCGAGCTGGGTTGTCTATGTGTAGCTGACTAATGGATGCATTTGAGAAGATGAAGCCAGCTACTGGGAAACCCTGAGAATATTTTTTAGTACTTAAACAGAAGTAAAGAAGGTTAGAGCTAAGGAGATATAATGTGGAGACAGATGATATGGAGAATTTATCTATAGAATTTGGCAACTTACTAAATCAGGAAAAGTAAGCAGAACTTCTGAGGTTAAATAAGTTGGTGTTCTAAAAGAAATATGTACAATAAAAATTCATGCAAGACACTGGAGATGGACAGAATAGTATATTCCTATATTTATACCATTGAACTTTAACTCCCAACCTCAATATATATTGAGATACAGGCCGTGGAGAGGTGAATAATTAATGCTAAATGAGGTCAAAGGATGAGGCCTTAATCTGATAGGATTAGTATCCTTTTTATGGTTTAGGTATGAAGTGTCCCCTCAAAGCTCATGTACAAAACAATCCAAGAAAGTTTAGAAGTGATATATTGGGTTATGAGATCCTTAACCTAATCAGTGAATTAATCTTCCAATAGAGATTATTTGGGTGGTAACAATAGGCAGGGCAGGTGTGGCTGGAGGAAGTGTGTCACTGGGGACATGCCTTTGGGGTTTATATTTTGTTTCTGATAAGCAGAGCTCTCTCTGCTTCCTGGTAGCCATGTCCTGAGTTGTTTTCCTCCACCATGCCCTTCTGCCATAATGCTCTGCCTTACCTTGGGCCTGGATCTATGGAGTCAGCCCTCTATGGACTCTTACTATGAGCCAGGATAAACCTTTCCTCCCCTACTTGTTATTCTCAGATCTTCTGGTCACAGCCACAAAAAGCTGGCTAAAGTTATTCTTATAGAAGAGACTCTGGCGTTCTTGCTCTTTCCCTTTCCCTCCACCATTGGAAGACCTAAGATGAAAGTAGCTGAAAACATTCTACAAGACAGACCTCTCCAGAAACCGAATCAGTAGGCATCTTCATCTTGGACTTTCCAATCTCCAGAGCTGTGAGAAAACAAATGTGTATTGTTTGAACTACCTGCTCTATGATATTTTTTAAGAACAACCCCATTACACAAATGCAAAAGTAGAGATATATGGAATTGGAATCCTATAGAAACATTTAAAATAGTAGCATGAATTATGCAATTAAACTAAAAAATATCCAGATATATATCCTGGCTCTCATAACTAAAAGTGTGCAAATTTTGGAAAGTTATGAAATGATCAGAGCATCTATTTTTCATCTGTGCAAATAATCTCTTCTCCTTAGGGTTGTTTAGAACTAAAGGAAAGCTGTGTTTAGTGCACCTAGCACAGTGCATAGTCCAATGGGTGGTTAGTAGGTAATGGCAAATCTCTGTCTTATCTTAATATCATAGCAGTGTACATAAACTAAATTCTATTCCACTGCTTCTTGAATTTTCTTGGAATTACTAGGCTGAGAAAGGTTGTAGGCACCTTCTTGTTTATTGTAAATTCTATTTCCCAGAAATGATAATGCCTATGTGGGAGTATTACTTTATCTTGGATCTCTTTCCTATTCAACTACAAGTTTAAAAAAGGGTCCCTTAATTTTGAATGAAAACTTCCAGAAACAGTGATATCCATCTTCATCTTACCTTACAGGACTAAAGTAACATAACTTCATGTATTTCATCTTCCAGCAAATGTCAGATGGTTGATATCTTCTGCAATGTGCAAAGGAGGAAACTGGAGCTGGGAGTAATTAGGGAGCCTTCTCAGGGTCACAGAGCTGGCAAATGATCTTGTAGGGATGAAGTTCAGCATTTTTCTGAAGGTGAGGCACCCACTCCTCCACCAGCACCACACTCTCCATTATAAAACTTGAAGATTGTTTTAGAAATAGCTGGAGAAGCGGGGAAATGTTTTCATGAATGAGACCAGTGCTTGTGCCCGGCACGTTTCAAACGTGGATGCTCTGCCCTGTGGTTTCCTTCCTTTCATTCAGGAGCGTGTTGTGAAACAACCACAGCTTAGCCCCAGGAACTTGGCCGAGACTGATTTCTTAGAAAGCTGGCATGGATGTCTCCTCCCTGTCCCACACTACAGTAATTACAAATGAGGGTTACTTCATGTGGCTGCTCCTACTCTATAATTTTGTTTTCAGTTTCCAAGATCAGTAAATTTGAGGTACAATTACTGGGTTGGACTGCAAACCTAGAGTTATTTTTGCTGTAACTTCTTGGAGGTTAGAAGTAAATTTGTAATTGTTTATTGTTGCTGTAGATCAGTTTCAGAATTTGCTAGTCTAACTTTTGATCTTCCATCTCTCCTAGTGTATTTTTGGAGGACTTTGTAGCTAATATCACCTCTCTCTCTCTCTCTCTCTCTCTCTCTCTCTCTCTCTCTCTCCCCCCCTCCCTCTGTATATATCCTATTTTTAAGCTCTTAATTCCAGCTGAATTTAATTGTATAAAGACTTCATCTATGCTTGCAAAAAATATTACAAAATATTAAAATTATCTTGAAAATAAATTTTAAAAGCTATGCCAGAAGTCACTGAAATATACATGTTAAGGTGGAAAATTTTAATATTATGGGAATTATCTGTAAAGGCAGAAAGGATCTATAGGAAGGAAAATAAAATTGTACAATCTAGATTTGAAAAGTAAACTTTGAAAATGAAGCTGTATGATATCAAATGAACTTATAAAGTGAGACCTTGGGCTTTCTTTCTTATTGAGCTCTAATCAATATCTCCATAGAGTTGGCTCTGCCATGCAAGATGCCAAGTCAGCAGCCAACCTCAAAGCCTCCAAGGATGGGAGAGTGACTGGCTTATCTTATTCCCACAGCCTTGAGGTCTGGGCTACTCAGGAAAGATGCTGAATAAATGTTAAGTGAAAGCCAATTTAGTTGTAAAGATCAAAATTGCATGCAGAAAATACTTGGAACTTTGTGGCACATTGGTTAAAAATTCATAGTGTCAGACAACAGAAAAACTAACCAAATACATTTTAGAAAGTGAAGGAAAACAGTGCTTCAAGTCATAGGCACTGTTGGTCTCAGATAAACAACAGTTCAGACAAGACAGAGCAGTGGCTTAGAAGTCTTCCTGCACCATGATCTACCTTTCACAGTGTACCTCCATTCATCATTCTTAATTCATGGTGCATGTGTTCATCTTCAAAATTAGTGATACAGAACTTGTCTGACTCTCTGATAAGTCAAACAAAAGTACTTGGATTGAGAGTTTTTGGCCTAAATTTGGCCATGGATCCATCTCTCTACCCTTGTGGATAAAATGCTGTAATCCACTTAGGTCCCCTGCTCTAGTTCTGGAGTTAGTTGATGGTATCAACTTCCTCTAGAGCAAATGGGGTAAAGGCACAACCTCTAAAGAAAAATCAGGGTGTAGTTGCTGCTGAAGGAGGAATACATGTTGGAAGAAAAATGCAATATATGCCTAAATACATGCTGGATGTATGTTGAGAGCTATAAGTCTTGAAAGATGTGGGGATCAGCTAACCCAGATGTTGTTAAAGATGGTGGATGCTGATGAATAAGGGAGGTGGGAATGGGAAACATAAGAGAATTAGAGAAACACTGGATGCGACATGGGGGAGAGGGGGGGCAGGAAAGGGGAATGGGTATAGTAAAGATGGTTGATAAAAAATATATATAAATATATATATATATATATATACACTGTTCATTGAAAGTGCATATAAAGATGTTTAATATGAAGAATGTAATCTGCTTATAATTTTGTGCAAAGTTAGAAAAATTATGTTTGTAACAATTTTTTTTTCTATTTGCCTCAACAAATGTTTTCAGTGAAAAAAAAAAAAAGATGACTTTGCAGAGGAGCCCTATTTGTTTCTGGAATGTAGGTCTTCACCATATAGTAAGGTAAAAGTTATTTGGTAAGACCTTTAAAAAGGTTTGGAAAATATAAAAAAGGAAGCAAAAATAATTTATCCACATCCTAGATATGACTACTACTATTACTTGACATATACGTATGTATTTTATTTTAGTTTTAGTTTTAGTTTTGGTACTTGGAATTGAACTCAGGTGTACTTGACCATTGAGCCACATTCCCATTCCTATTTTTGTGTTTTGCTTGGAGATAGGGTCTCACTGAGTTGCTTAGTGCCTTGCCGTTGCTGAGACTGGCTTTGAACTCACGATTCTCTTGTCTCAGTCTCCCAAAGTGCTGGGATTACAGGCGTGCGCCACAGCGCCTGGCTACATATATGTATGTATTTTAAAATGCATGCTTATATACACAAATAAAATGTTATGTATATGTTTATATCACATAATTAGTCATAATGAATATTGTGATATAATATTTGTTTATATTACATAATTAAAATAAAGTTATATATTTTGGTGCTACATTTTAAATTTATATATATATGCATTTTATTGAATCATTGATATTTCTAAAATTATTCTTTTTTTACATCAAGCTTCAAAACTTTCATGCATAAAAGGACACCACTATTGGATTGAAAAGGTAACTAGTATATGAAATGGGAGAAGATATCTGCAAAGCACATATCTGATCATGGGTTAATATTTGGCACATATAAAGAACACTTACAACTCCACAGCAAAAAGACTAACAATCCACAATGAGAAATAACTTCATTCCTGCTAGAATTACCATAGTTGAAACAACAGTAAATGCATTGCTGGTAGGAATGCAAGGTCTTCATCTGCTGTGGAAAATAGTTTTATCATTCCTCATATATCTTCAACATAGAATTACCATATGACTGAGCAATATTACCCTGAGATATATACTAAAAAGAACTGAAAACATTTATTCAAACGAAATTCTTGAAATACATTAATGTTCATATTAGCACATTTTACAATGGCCAAAACGGAGAACAATTCAATGTCTATCAAGTGATGAATGGATATGCAAAATGTAATATTTCCATACCCTGCAATATTACTCTATAATAAGAAAGGGATGAAGTGCTTGTAGATGCTATAAATTGAATAAACCTTAGAAACATTATGATAAATGAAAGATTGCCACAGAAGGTCATCTACTATACGACTCCATATATTTGAAATATCTAGAAGAGACAAATCCATAGAAGTAGGAATGAGATGAATGGTCTCCAGTGGCCAGGGGGAGGAGGAGAAGAACAGAATGTGACTATTTAATGGATACAGGTTTACTTTGGGGTAATGAAAATATTTTGAAACTATATAAAAAGTGATGATCGCAATCATTGTGAATGTATTAAATGTCACTAATGAACAACATCTTAAAGTGATTAATTCTATATTTCATGAATTTTACTTAATAAAAATGAAGAGACACAAGCAATAAGAAAACTAGATAAGGTGTTAGAAAAAGGAATATAATTACAAACTAAAATGTCTCCAAACTTTAACTGGGTGAAGAAAGAAGGAGGTGGGAAGAGAGAAAAGAGCCCAATTTTACTCCTGTAGAAACCCCAAGTACGAGTCTATGAGGTGAGCCTCTTGCCCATGGTCCATGTCTATCTCAAACCAATGTAGAATCATTTTGGATTGTTGAATTACATACTCTACAGGACTGAAAAAAGTACAGAGGAGGAGAGAAATTAGGGGAAATTAGGAAAATGCAGGGGGGAAATTAGGACATTTTCATAGAACATTAAATTAATTAGTGGAAAAAGATAGAATTTAGGGAGAGAAAATGAATCCTAAAATTAGGCAAAATGATAAAATGGGTACTTGAAAGTCAGAGAGAGGTTTAGGTTTGATAGTTTATAGAAAGGAAAATTTCAACATTTTATTGGCTGAGATATTATGATTTGAGATAAGACAACAGGCTATTCTGTCAAAATTATTCAAGAGATTTATGAGAAAACTCGTAATTTTTTGATACTAGAAAAGGAGGGAATTGCACACTTAATTTTTCTCTCTCTGCCAGCCACTATGCTAGTTGCCTCATAGAAGAAAAAATGTATATAAATTTGGGAAAATCAAGCAATACTGTGTTGAATCCCCTTTGTACCACATATGATATTATATGAGGTGTAGGATTTAATTTCTCTGAGCTTCAGTTTTCTCACCTGAAAAGGGGGATGATGAAGTTTATGTCAGAGAAGTGTTGTAAATTTTGAATGAGAGAACACATTAAAGACTTGTTCCAGTATGCACAAAAAAAATAATGCCCATTAATCACTTTTATTTCTCCACAAATGATGCTGGTTGTGATGAGATATAACATGAACAATAATTCTCAATCTTGGATTCACAATGGGATTTCCATGGAGACCTTAAATGCTACAGCTGCCTGGGTCCCATGACCAAAGACCTGTTAAGATCAGGGTAAATTTCAAGACCCTCCTAGGGGATTCCAATATGCATCAAAGATAAGATTCAGAACCTCTAGACTAGAAGTTTAATGAGAGAAGAAATTCCAAGCTGTTTATACAGAGAATTGGTGAAATATAAGGATTGAAATGTTGCATAATAAAATATTATGGAATAGCTAAGTTATTCAGAGCCAAAAATGCTTTGGCTAAGTTGATTGTGCATCTCTGTAACTTTTCCTGCCAGTGCACCATGACCAATAAGACAGTTGACAGAAGCCCCTTGGTGGATGAGCTCCCTATCTGGAAATGCCACAGAAGGCCAGAGTCTGACCATTATCTATCCTGGGGTATCATTATTTATGCATCTGGGCAGCAACTTGATGGCAGGCATGCTATGTGGAAGTAGATGCAGAAACATTGCCTAGTAAGTTAACCAAGAGCAGATTTGCATTCAATTCAAATAAAAAATGGAGCTGGTGTACCAATGAAAGACTTTGAACCCTCATTGGGTGTCTTCCTGAAGTTTGGTATGTGTCATAGCCTTGGCTCACCACAAATGAGTCTCCCTCTTCAAGATTGCTCCTTCCAAAAAATGTACATAATTCTGGCAACTAAAGAGATGGTAAAACCCATTGTTAAGGCACCTCAGAGTCAAGAGCAGCAAAGCTCAATACAACTAGCGTGTTAGTCTCATCTTCTTCCCTATCCATACAGCCCCACCAAAAAGTCACTTCGTTATTTGCCCCTCAGTTTCCTCAACTATAACACAAAGGGTGGAGTATATGGCCCTGTGGGTTTCCACTGGCTTTTAAAATATGAGAGGCACATGTAGGAAAGCAACCTAGGCTCCTTGCACAGAAGGATCCTTGAACATACGAGAGATCCTTACAAAGTCATGGTTTGTGAGGAATCTTCATCACCTGTCTTCTGAGGTCAGTGCCTTCATCTCTCTTCTTCTGTAGATTCCTCTGTAAGCCACCTGGGCATTGTGGCACCACAGCCCAGGTGGAAATTCTGGTTCTCTCACTGACTAGCAGTGAGACTTATAGTAATGTAGTAGATTTCCCTGGGATCCTTTTTTATTCTTAATGATAGAGGCATCCTAACATCCCTGTAGTCTTCCAGAGGCACAAAGCAGCTGAATGAGAGAAGATATATCGAGTGCGTTGCCCAGGGAGGGTCACACAGGGGTGATTGGTGTCTCAGGTCCTGTGTTTCTTATGCTTTTAAAATCTACCTTATCTGTACACGTGTGTTTCTATGTTTCTAGCTATACAGTTCGCACCATGGCACACTAGTTATCTGTAGCACAACACTTTCTCCTTTTTAGGAAGTATTTCTTTCTTATGCCTAGTAAAAAGCTAAACACACAATGAAGTTATATGAATATTGATCAGAAGTGACCATGTAGAAGAGAACAAGATCTAGGCAGGGTTGTGTAGGAGTTCTGCTCTGCACTCATTGCATGGCTTTGAGGAATCATTTAACTCTCTCCGTCTTTCAGAATATCAATGCTAAAAATAGGAGTGGCCAGCATTTTGAGGAGCCACACCAATTAAGAGTGGAGTTTCTTCCATAGCTAGACATACAGAAGTACATATTATCAACGCATTTTATAAAGATTTTTTTTTAAAAGATGAAACTCCAAGTTTTCCTTTCCTACAAAGTCTTTAAAACTTTTTCCAGCAGCGCTGGGGGATTTTTCCACTCACTGCTAGCACATCTTCAAGGTGATTTGAGAAAGGCATCTTGCAGACTGGGAGGCGGAGAAGTCTGTCTTGCCCCATCAGCCCTGTGAGCAGAGACTATACACACGCTCACACACATGTACACCCCTTCAAGAAAATAAATGAGTGAGTATGACGCTCACATGTGTCTATGCAGACACCTTTCTAGTGACCCCAGATCCTTGGAGCCTCCAAGCCTATGCCAAAAGGAGGAGATGGACCGTCACAGGCTTCCAGCAGGTGCTGTGGAGGCTCCCATACCCTTTGCAGCCCAAGTCCTCTCTTCCCTTCCATTTATTTCTGTGTCACTGCTGGCACGTGCAGTGAGCCGTGTTGTGGCAGAGATACCCCAGAGAAAGAGGAAACCCGTTGAGCTATTTTTCACCATTACATACTTCGCTTCCTAATAAATGAGATCCAGAGCATGCAAACAGCCAGTCTTGTAGATCATCATCATAGGGAAAAATCACAGACCTAACGCAGTACAAAGTAAAAAATAAATGAGCCCAGAGGATAGTCATTGCAGTGCAATTTGATACCATAACTCTCTTTTCATAGCATTGTATCCCTCTCTAGAAGTGTGTGGCTTAGAAAAGTGTCAGGACGCTAATGGCAGTTGCAAAAATGAAGTAAAATAAGTGATAGATCTTTCTTTGTCCTAATCGTGGCTCATTTTCATCATCAGAAAGATTTATGTAAAAGTAGAGAAGAACTCACTTGAGACCAAGTCACAATTCAACAATTTCAATCCCCTGAGATCCCCAATTAGTGAATGGCACAGATTATGCAGGTCTTATCAGCTTCTTCTGCCAAGCTGTGAAACTAAAATGGCATTGGAGCAGGTGGATACATGGCCTGCCCGTCCCTGGGAGCCCAGGATGCTCTGCTGCCTGGCTTTCTGCAGCTTCTTCCAAGTCTCTGTGTTTCTTGTGGTCCTCTTGTGGAAAAGCTCCACATTTGGATGCAACCCTGACTGTTGGGGTCACCAGCACTGCTCGTTGTGTCAACTAAGGGAATCAGCAGACAGTAATACAATCTCCCCACATCCGCCAGGGAATATAATATTTCACACAGAAAATAACAAAATACTCCCACGGCCCCGGGGCAATATCCTGAAGTTGTTTGAGGTGAAAGAAAATAAGTGTCTTTTGGGCAAAAGAACTTAGACCCTTTAGCAGTAAACTTTTGTTTCCTTTTGCCTTACGCCATCTGAATATTTATTCAGGCCCACTCCAGGTGGGTAAAGAGATGGTTTTCTCATATAAGCTCATCTTCAGTTGATCCTAAAGCCACCTTAGATGATAAATTAGGTCATTCTTGACAAAAAGCCTTGGGTTTCCTAGTACATTTTAAAACTTAAACTGGTAGATCTCCAAGACTGGATATCTCATGAGGCTCTTTCCCTCGTATTTGGCCAGTTCTGGGGGCAAAGGGAAGAGACAAGGTGTTTGTTGATGTCCCTGTATCACTTTTCTGAGGATTCTATGTGGAGAAATGAAAAAGAAATAATTTTCTAAAATGAAAACATCAGAGGAGCTCCCTCCACATCGACAAGGAGTCTACTGGTTCCCAGTTCCCTTTTGTGGGTGACGGTCTGTCCTTGCTAAGGAGCAGGCATCTTCTACACTTTTATACAGCACACATACCAGAGGGAGAAGTAAACTGAGGTCCTTAAGACATATTAGGATGAAGGGACCTTCACATCTTTTCCCTCTGCAGCTGAAAAGGCCCAGGGCAATTGAGGATGGAGAGAGAGTAAAAGGAAAGTACAGACAATCCCTGGGAATGTTTACCGTAACATCAATTCCCTTTTGTATCATTTTGATATTGGTAGTAAGAAGCTGAGGACTACAGAAGGAAATCCAAAGAATTCAAGAAACTGGGGTCAAGTCTTTATGATTTCAAAGAAGTCATCAACTTCTCTGGGTTCCACTAGTATGCATAAAATGGGGAAATAATATTTACTTTCCATAGGTCTTTGGGTTTATCAGGAGGAATATTTGGGCAGAGACTGTTTTGCTGCTCCTGGGTTCAGAGCAGCATGACATTTCTCAGGCTTGCCTTGGTTCCCCCCAGTGTCACATGACTTCTGGCCAACGGAACGTAAGTGGAAGCACTGGGTCATAAGAGCCTCCCCAGAGTGGACTGAGCATTGCAAGAAGTGGTGTGGACCCAGTAGCCAAGAAGGGCAGGCCAATGCCTGATAGAGAAGCTGGAAAACCATCCACCTTCAAATGAACCACTGTAGTGTAGTGTGAACACTGAGTACCAGTCACTGCAGTGGTGGTCTATAGACTAAAGGCCCTCCTACCAAACTCACTGTCCTGGTCCTTGTGCACCTGTGTGGAGATGGAGCAACCTTAAATAAGACTAAAGACTTCAGTTTCACCATGTGGAGAGAGAAAATTTACAGAGTAAATTTTATTTACAAAAACATAAACAGAAAACTTCCCATGAGTGACTGTCCATAATAGTATTTTCATAAATACTGGTCAAATGCAGAGTTTTCCAAAGCCCAAACAGGTAGGAATCAAAGCAAAGGTCAGTAGTCCAGGTCTTTGACTTTGGTGAAGAAAGTGATGTCCCAGCGAAGACTGCATTAGATGTCTACATGAATAAAATTAATGTTTTTTGTATGTTAAATCACTGAAGTTTCAGGGTGTGGTATAGCAGCTAATATCATCCTAATTAATACAAGGATCAAGTGAAAAAGTGCATATAAAAACATTATGCTAATACTGCACAGATTCAAGGGTTTTTATCAGCTTGGTTATAGGAAGTGTCAGGAGAAGACAATAGAGTTATGTAGAAATACTATCAGCTGATACTTATTAAGTATTGAGTACAGAATGTCAACCTTTTCCTTCTCATGCAATGTGTTCTTCCTGGCCATCTTAAAGTAGAAGTCTTTGTTTGTTTGCCATGTTTATAAACTGAAGAAACTGGACTTTCCAGAAATTAGGTCACTTGCCCAAAATCATAAATCATCTCATGACTGAATGCTCTCCTTAAACATTTTTTTTTTCCAAATCTTCTTTCAAACTCTGTGGCATTGAATGTTTTAAAACTTTTTCTAGAGAAAGGCTAGTTCTTCCTCCATCTCAGAGGAGAAGCAGGTTGTATTTACAGGGAACACTGTTCATTCTAACAGGGCTTAAGCTCCTGATGTGAGGGATGGCATTCTCTGAAGTCATTCTCCATTTTGAAGCAGCTATTTTTCACTCAAAACTATGCAGTTCAGGTAATGGATTTCTCTATTTTCTTGCATCAAAAGTAACCCAGAATAGCTGGAGACTTGGGTACATTAAGAGGCCTCCTCCTCTTCTGTTTTTCTCAAACTTTAAAAGTGCACTTGCGCAAACAGTGTGATGTGAGCTGCTCTTTAAATATTTTTACCAGGTGAGGAATTGCTAGTACATTCCATTTTGTCTGTAATGATTTTACATTTGTCACTCTTAGCAGGTAGACCGTCCATGGACCTATGTACCATTTTCACATTCATTTTGGATACTATTTGGGGTATTATTTTCATTCAAGGGCAGGCATTGGAACTGAGCAGATTATTTATTTCATACACTTTGAAACTATTTGGAGCTGTAATGGATGTTAGCCTTGACCTGGGGCATTTCAGATGCAAAGCCTTCTCTATCAAAACTCTGCTCTTTATATTACTGAACAGTATGAGGACTTGACCATTTTCCTGTGGTTCAGAGACCTATCTCCCATCCCTCTGTCCACAGGTAGTTGTAGATGCCTTCCTTGGTCTTAAGAATCCTGGTTTGGTTAAACTTTCTGCTGTTCAGATAAAAAACAGCAGCAATTTTCTGCTTGAATTTCTCTGTGACTAAATCCATTGATCATCCTTTCTCTCTGTGAGTGAGAAGTGTGTTTTCTCCTTAATAACTCCTATCCTTCTCCCTGGGTTTTTTTTTTCCCTTCACTTGTTTGTGTTGTGTTGGTCAGTCCAACGCACAATTCCTCCGAGAGACAGAGAGAGCACAAAATTGAAGTTATTTTATGCTTGGGCTCCTTCGGTCCCAATTTTCAAATCTTCATGTCAATTTTCACACATCAGTGTCATGTGGTGAATGTTATGGAAATTTCAGTGGGGTCCTTGGGAGGCAATTTATACATGAATCCCTCCCCCCACCCACCATCCTGCTGCAATTCCTGTCTTTTCTAAGAATAAGTGGATCTATAATTAATGTGGATTTTAAAATATAGCGGCATTCAGCATTCTCATAGCAGGTTTTCCATGCCATGTCTTCTTTGCAGTATAAACACAAAAGCATAAATGCTTGCTAGCTCTCTCTCCTAATAAATAGGCTTGTGTAAAAGGAATAAAAATTACAGTTTGTTGGCGGTAAAGAGCAACTAATTACTCAGGAAGAAGCATGTTTTTATTTTTCAGAACTGCACTGAAAATGGTTTATCATGCAATAAATTTGCTAATCACCAGTTAGGAAACACAGTGCCATCTCCACCTACCACAGCAGCTCCCTTTGAAAGTTGGTATGTTACAGTTTGGATAGGAAATTATATCCTTTTGAAAATGAACATGACAGAAAAACGTTCATTGAATAGCTTACAACTCCTCAGCAGTCAGAATTCAAACTGCATAAACAAGAGTGTGCTTAATGGTGCCCAAGATGACAACCCCTGACCTGGGCTTTGCTTGGCAAGCTGACCCTACTGACCTCTTCTCATGAAGATAATTATTTATTTCCTTTTGCTCATCCACTTTTCACAGTGAATATGTGAGACTTTCAAGTGTAGACCATAAAGCCACTGTCTATTTGTTTTCTGTCTTCCCAAATTCCCCTTTTCCAAGCCCCTTGCCATCTATACATGTTGATTTCTATTAGATTTGTGTTGATTTTTTTTTGTTTTTTTCAGAAAGAAACTGGAGAATCACTTTCTGACCCCAAAATTGCAGGAGTGAGCTGGAACCTGCACAAGAGATGCAGGTCTAGCCCTTCTTTGCCGCTGGCCAGTTCTCTTGGGTCCTGGGTGCCTGGCAGCCTCCTTCCCGTTGTTCTCAGACAGGGGTCATCTAATTATCCTCATCTCTGATGTTTGCTGTATTCATCCACCTTCAGCTGTTATTCTGTCATATTTTCTTCTTATGGAAATTTCAGTGGGATCCTTGGGAGGACTTCTTAGACTTCTTAACATTAAAAAAGCTCATTTATTTTGCTGTTGATCTATGATATGGTTCTCCATTAGGAAACTAGGTTGTATAAGAAGAAGAAATCTTACCATTTTCATGATCTGCATCACCAGCACCTGCAAGACCATTTAGCAACAAGTAGCTTTCTGTAAGAAATTGAGAGAATCCACAATGAATGAATGAATGATTTGGTTTTTCATCCCTACCTCACGAAACAAATCATTCATAGACTACAACTTAGCTCTTCTGCCACCTGTCAAACTCTTGAATGTTCCCCCAAATCCCATGTGTTGAAGGTTTGGTCTCCAGCCTGTGGCCCTATCTGGTAGGAGATGATGGAACCTATAGGAGGTGGGGACTAGTGGGAGGAAGTTAGGTCAAGTGTGTCCTTGAAGGGGGTATTGGGACTACGGCCCCCTCCTGGATGCCATTGGTGAGCTGCTTTCTCTCTACCCAGTCCCACCATAATGTGCTGCCTCACTACAGGCCCAAAGCCATGGGGCCAAGGGAACATGAAAAGAACCCCCTGAAACTATGAACCAAGATAAATCTTTGCTCCTCTTAAGTGGTTCGCTTCAGATATTTGTCACAGTAGCAGAAAGCTGACTAATGAAAATATGAGTTTCTGAAGGCAACAGCTTTTGGTGTGAGAGTCAGGAGGAAGCATTGGCTTAAGCTTTCCCTTTGTCCAAAAGGAAGCAGCGGTAACTTCTTCATCTTCAAAAGTTGGTGCAGTGGTGCACATCTGTATTCTTAGTGACTTGCAAAGCTGAAACAGGGAGATCTCAAATTTGAAGCCAGGCTGGGTCATTTAGCAAAAACCTCGCAAATTGGAGACCCTGTCTCAAAAAAAAATATATATATAGTTCTGGAGATGTAATTCAGTGGTAAAGCACCCATAATTTCATCCCTAGTACCAAAATACTTTTTTCATCATCATCTTTCCTTTATTTAGAAAGTATGTACCATGTGGGAAGTTTTTTTTTTTAATTTTTTTTTTAGTTGTAGATGGACACAATGTCTGTATTTTATTGGTTTGTATGTGGTGCTGAGGATCGAACCCAGGGCCTCATGCATACGAGGCAAGCGCTCTACCTCTGAGCTACAATCCCAGCCCCCATGTGGGAAGTTTTTAATTGGGTCTTTTGTAGAAGAACCAACCCAGATTCCTAATGTGCCTGCTTTTGAGGATGTCCAAGAAGACATTGACTGGTACACTGGAGACTGGGGCCAGGTCTTTCCTTATCAGCTGTGCAACTTGGAGCAACACACTCCATGCCCAAAATAATTTATCTCTATGTGTGCAATTGGTTTACAGAAATGCATGATTCTCAGTGGTCTCCAGTGAAAACTCGTCTTTATGAACATTGCTTAGCCTCCTCAGCTCAATTTATTGGAGTGATATGAAAATAGTGGGGCTCCATTTTTACCATTTTGATATGACTTGAAAAAGACAAATCATTTTGGGGATCGCTTTTGTTCTTGAAATATTGTTTTGGTTGTCAATAGACCTTTATTTTATTTATTTATATGTGGTGCTGAGAATCGAACCCAGTGCCTCACACATGCTAGGCAAATGTGCAACCACTGAGCAACAACCCTATGGGGATCACTTTTAAAGAAAGTTCTGAAGTTTCTTGCACTCGGGACTTATCTGGGCCTTTAATAGTTATTTAATATTATTTTAATAGTCATTTTGGACACTAAATATAATCTTTACATTTTGAAATGTAGTTCATGTGAACTACTTTTCCATGAACAGTGTGTGGTGTTCCCTAAATGTACTACATAAGGAACACATGTTTTTCTGGAATATTTGGGTGGAGCCCTGCTTCACAGAATGTAGTCTGCAGACATTGCTCTGGGTAGCTTGTTACACTAACTTTGGTGACTATTCTGTATACAGCAAATGAAATTACACTGTATTTTGTTTTTTTCTTTTTAACTAAATTTGTCATTACCATCATCAGGCTATAGGTCATTTAACCCTTTGTTTCACTGAGTTGCCACGAAACGTTTCTCAGTGGGAAAAGAAGTAGGACAGTGACAGAGTCACCTCTCAGAGTCAAAGCAGGCGTATTCATCCAGCCGGAGTTCCTCCAGAGCATTTCCCTTCCTGTTCCCAGGTGTACCCACTACCATATTCATTAGTCCCCTGACTGAAAGCTGGTTAGAATGTGACGGATAGTCTTTTGATTTTGTCAGATCAAAGAGGTTATCTGCTTCTCACAGGAAACATTCTTTATTAAGTCTGTTTTCAAATTTGGGACCCCAGGGGGATGAAGTTTGCTGAAAGTCTGTCATTTAGAGGCATTTAAACAGCATTATATTATGTCGAGTTTCGTCTTCTCTTTGCTTCCATTTTGATTCTCCTCCTACAAAATCATTGCTTTGAAAACAAGGAGCTAGCCTTTTCCTTCTTTCTTATTTCAGTGCAAGAAGATGGAATTAATCCTTTACATGAAATTATAACTGTAAGCTTAAAGACCCTAATCCAAAATGTCCCTGCCATGATTATGGGATAGCTTCTCACTGGTTTCATGTGGAAATTTCTTCATTTGTAAAATGGCATTAATGCTGCTTACCTACAATATGGGCAACATTAAAATAAATGAACAAATATGTCCATTAATTTATAGTTGTCTGTATGCATTCCACCAAAGCAGCAGAGGATTTCATTGGATGCCTTACTGGTACCAGTAGTTGGTAAAAATAAGAGGACAGGGTATAATGTGGAGTTTGAGAAGGGCAGATGCTGGATTCTGATTGTATGTCTCCACTGTGCCCCCAGGGAGGTTTTATACACGCATTAATGTCCCCATGCCTCAGTTTCCTTATTTATAGAATGAACTTGTCATCATATTTTTTAATTCATTGTAAGGTTTAAAGATGTTCTGTGTATTTATTACATGGATTAGTAATACTAATTAGAAATGCTGAAATAATAGTATTAGCCATTTCCATAATTATTCTAACTGGTAAGTTTTACCCATTTGTTTTACTAGAGACTTATGAAAGAAAACATGAAAAAATGTGGATGTAGAGCACATGAATTATGTGCTTTTGTTATTGTTAAACAGAGAACGCAAATGTATAAGTAAAAGCTGGTACCTTGCTCTGACCTAGATTTCTGTTGATTTCATGAACGTATTTATTAATTCAGCTTCCAATCTTGGATCCTTTGTGAGTATAGGGACTTTCATGTAACTATACCCTATTTCTTTTTTCTTCTTCCTTTCTTTCCTCCTCTTTTTTCCTCCTTCCTTCCCCCTTCCTTCCTTTTTATTTTCCCCATGAGGGTTGAGAAATCATGACAAATATAGTAGGTGTCCAAAATAATTTACCTCCATGTGTATAATTGGTTTAGACAAATGTATGAGAAACACGCCTCTTTTTCCACATGGAGAGACCACTACCAAGTCCTATTTCTTCTCAGCTGGAAGGGCTCGCAAACTGCTAGCTTTGCTGGCTCAGCTTGACATACCACTTCCAGACCAGCTAGTAATCACTGACCATAAATCTAATGAGAGGGAGCCATGGAGTGCGGAGGAAGGGGCCAGTGCGCATGGGGAGAAGGAGGAGACAGACTGAGGGAAGCAAAGAGAACAACAAACCTTAATACCTCTGACATTGAAGCACCTGCAAAAGACACAGGGCCCAATACAGCTTATGGCTCTTTTTCCAGAGGCAGGATGTCACCCTCCTTGCAGGACTCTGTGTAGCCTCCAGCTACTTGATAAACCCAGAAGTCTGAGGTGTGCCTCCAGGGCTCTGCAGGATTCTGCATATCACAGGGCATCATAAGGCAGGATTTCATTCTCAAGCAATCTACTGGAGAAATTAAACATCTCTGATCATGTAAAAGCAGTGTATCTATGTTTACTGCCTGACTGGGCAAGACTGGCTACCTATGTGAGAAGAGAAAGCTTTAGGTGTAGCTAGAACTGTAGGTATAAAGGTCTAGCTATAGATCTAACTGTAGCATCTAGCCTTCTAGGTATCACCTACATTCTGTTAATCATCCATCCATCATGTATTCTCCCATTTCTCTGTGCTACTGTTAAGCCGAGCTCTTTGGTGTCTGCAGTGGAGAACTCAGGTGTAGCTCATCACACCAGCCCGCATGCCCACGCATTCAAGCCCGACACTGGCTGTAATCCTTATCTTGGTGCTTTTCTTCTTTTCTTTCCTGGCAGCTTTGGATCTTTAAGATCAAGAGTGTTTCCTGGGCATTGCTTTTTGCCCGTTCAGTGAATGCTGGTGAAAGGGCTGGCATTGACAACCCCTGGAGGCTGAGTCCTGTTGATTAGGGGATGGATTTTGAGCAAGCAGCTGTACTTGCATGCCCCCCTCAGTGACCCTTGCCAGTCTCCCTCACCCATGACCTGAAAAGACTGTCTCCTGGGCAAGCAGGGTCAGGCTGGGTGTCCATCAGGCTGTGCTTCTACTAGCTGGGTGATGGAGCATTCTCTGATGTTGACACTCATGCTGGGCAAGCTGGATGGAGGCTCCTTTCTTGTTTCCCATTGAGCTGTCATCCAAAAAGGCCCACTGCTTATCCTGGCCTCCACAGTACTTCCAAGCCACATTGACATTCTCAGCCTGCTGCTCTGGCTGCTGCCATAACTTATGAACTTGGGGCATTTTTACTCAGACTAACGTCTGGAATGTTTTCTGAACTAAAATAAAGGTACATGACTAGTTTTTTCCTAATGTATAATTTTCCTGAAGAGCATTCCTGCTGTAACATATATTTCTTTCCCTGCCCCTTGAGCTCATTTTGACGTTAAAATAAAAGCATAATAATTAAACATACTAGAACATTTTCTAGGATTTGATTGACAAGCACAATGACTGTGTTTACAGAAGCAACTGAGAAAACTTTATTTTATCTTTAGATTATATTCAAATGGCTTAGTCAAGCAGCCCCAATCACATGCATTTCTACAGTGACAGATTATCCAGATAATTCTACTCCGAGGCAAATGGCACCATAGGATATGGACATACTCAATACCATTTGAAGCTCAAATGTAAGTGTTGATTGTCTTTTGTTTGAAAACATATTTTTCAAACACTGATTTTCTTACAGTAGTCTTCTGTAGCATGAAACACTTTTAATGTACTATATTCTAAATTAATCTAGTTACAACTCACTCGAGTATTAGAATTCCAAGTTACCTGATGGTCCATAGGGCCATAGTATTACTATATTGTAAATTAGCATTAGTCTAAAAACTCCATGCAATATAGCGAATTTTGGTTGCCAAACATTAACATGAAACAACTTCATATTTGTTTTTTTGAATACAGAATAATACAAATAGGGATTTAGCATAAAATTAACTGTATTAGGTGGATGAATTACATGCTTATAGACTATGTATAAGATGCTGTCAGGGGCTGGGGTTGTAGCTCAGTGGCAGAGCACTCGCATGCATGGGGCACTAGGTTCAATCCTCAGCACCACATAAAAATAAACAAAATAAAGGTATTGCGTCCATCCATAACTAAAAATTTTTTTTGAAAAAGATTCTGTCAGGGCAGCTGAGAAATAAAATCTAACAAAAATTTCCTTAGTTTCATAAGGCTCTGCTCAGTCACCTGGAGACCAACTGCATTCTTGCCTTCTCTGACCTCTGCATGGCTTTCAAGGACAGGGGCCTTTCCTGCCCAGTGGGCAATGTCGTCCTTGTTCAAGTTTCCCCTAAATCAGCATTCCCACCTTGCAATAGGAAGATCCTGGCTTTCTAACACCCATGTTCTTTGCAAGTCTCTGGCTGTCAATCTTATAAAGTAATTGTGATTTTTGTCATCCTCTCTTTTTATTCCTCTCCACTGGCTCCAGATCCAACCAGGAACTCTTTCAACTATTCTCATCTCCACAAGAGGATCTCTGTGTCACAATTACTTGTTATGATACTAACTTACCTCAGGTGGCAAAAAGGAACCTTACAAGAGCAGTCTACTTACTGCACGAGGTCTTATTGACAGGCTGGGGAAATGAAAGTGTGTCTGACTTGACCTTCCATGCAATATGCCCCACCCTGCTACATGTTATAGGGATTCATATTTTACAGGATGCATATCAGTTACTTTGGCTTATTAATTAAAAATTCTCTGACTTTTTAAAGCTATGCAGAAACACACTTTTTTACATGGACTGGAAATTGATGATTCCTTTAAATATATCATGCAGCTATGATTATCACTGTTTAGCAGATGACAAAACTGAAGCAGACAGAAAGAAGTGACTTTGCTGATATCTTGTTGAAAGTTATTGCCTGAGTCTGAGTTAAAGCCCATGAACAAGGATCTATGTCTTTATTATGAGTTGAAAATTAATAACAGGACAGCAGAGCAGCTTAGCAATATCTCAGTATTGTCTGTGGTAAGTAGAAGATACACTTAAAGCAAATAATTAAACGGCATTTTCTTCATGGAGGTAGTAACAAAATAGAACAAATGCATGTCCATGGCTATACTGTAAGTTCATAATCTCCTTTATTACTCTCCTTGTAAGTAGAAAACTATTTTCCTGGAATTTGGAAATTCTTCCAGTTAGTTCAAAGAGTTTAAGAAAGTTGTGAAAGGTCCCACAGGTAGCAAGTAGTAAACAGAGCTGAAATTTTCAATTAGCCTATATTTTTCTGTAGTCTAGCTAGAGCATACAGATGTGCATAGTTCTAAGTTTAGTTCAGTAGAACATGTGTGAACTAACCTCACCCACTGTTCTGTTCTAATATTACTATGGCACTTCATTATTAACCATAGGCTATTCCTAGAAGTGAAAGGACCATTCATCACAAGGCACACAGGGTTCTGGTGCTGGTGTTTAAGTTTGCTACATCTTTTGAAATAACACATCCAACACTCTGCTATAGGTATAAGTAACCACATTATGGTATACCTTTAGATTTCCAATATCTATCTATCTATCTATCTATCTATCTATCTATCTATCTATCTATCTATCTGTCTATCTATCTATGTATGTATCTATCTATATTTTTTGTACCAGGGATTGAACTCAGGGGTACTCCACCACTGAACCATATCTCCAGCCTTATTTTATGTTTTATTTAGAGACAGAGTCTCACTGAGTTGCTTAGCGCCTTGCTGTTGCTGAGGCTGGCTTTGAACTCGCAATTCTCCTGCCTCAGCCTCCCAGAGTGCTGGGATTACAGGCGTGCGCCACCGCGCCTGGTCTCAGTTGCTATATTTTTAAACTTGTGCATCTTTTTAAAAGTATCTATACTTACTAATAGGTACAGAATTCTACATGTTTAAACTTTCATTCAGTCTCTTCTCAAACCACTGAGTTTCCCTTTCTAGAGGGAACCAATGCCACCAGATCCTTGTGGGTTATTCCAGACATACATGCAAACTACTGCATATGAATCCCTTGCTGCATGCCTTAGGCAGCCTCCTCTGAGATTGCTCAGAACCAATGCACAACTGATCTGTCTCATTCATTATAGCAGCTGCTTTTCAGGACACGGTTTCCCTGCACCCTCACTTACTAAACCAGATCCTCTTTGATAGGCATTTAAGTTGCTTCAAATAATTTACTCTATCAAACTATGCTGCAGAGAATGTTCTACACATACATCTTTTTAAATACTTGTCAGCATATCTGCATGAAAAATATCTAAAAATGGAACCGCTGGGTCACACAACCTGTAGGGTTACATTTTTAATAGGTATTGCTAAAACTACTGGTCTTTATCCCCAACAGGGACCGATGAGAGATCTTTCAACCTTGATAAGCTGAAAGGTGGAAAGTGATAGCTCATTACAATTTTAGTTTGTACTTAATATGAGTGACACCAAGTATTTTTTAAAATATTATGTATTTAAGGCCTTTAAGTATTTATTTTTCTGCAAACTCTCTGATTATATTCTTTGTCCATTCTACAGCCTTGACAGTCTTTTTCTTATTGATTTATGGAAATATTTTATATATTAATGAAATTACTACTTTATCAAATTGTCTTAAATACTTTTCCCATGGCATAAATTGACTTTGCTTTTGCTGTTCATGTCATGTGTCAGATTTTTAAATTCATGAACACTAATCCTCAGAAGGTATGTTTTCTCATTCTGATGTACAGTTGGGAAAACTAGAGACCAGAAAGAGGGAAAGGCTTTCTCAATATTACTCAGCTAATAAGTGGAGGCCAGAGAGGGCTTACTACAGATCTGCTTGACTCAAAGCCAGGCTTTCTTTCATCATTACCTCTCTGGGGGACAATATCCTTCTCACCATCTCACGCATCTGAACAAATCCTCTTGGTACATATGAACTTAGCTGGTGGGAATCGTGTGGTTTAGCAGTCCTTACTGATTAAGTGAATTGCAGATTTCCATTTCATTTGCCAGGCAGTGGTACATGGACAGCCTGAGGTGTATTCGCTCAACTCCTTCTCCAAATGAGTTCTCATTTCTGGGCCCTTGCACTGCTTATTTGTTTTCCCCTGTCCTCACCATCCTCACTGCTCTTTTGTCAAGTTCTCTTCCTCTGGAGGTCTGCCCTCACTGCACTGGAAGAAACCAGTCTATGTTCCTCTTCCACTAGGGCCCTAGCTGTGCTAAGATATATTGCCCAAGTGGGTTTTTCCACCCCACCATCCTGGAGACTGTAGAGGCAGAGCCTACGTCATCGGCATCACTGTCTCCCCACCACTGGATCAAAGCCTGGCAGATAACGGATATTCAGTGCACATTTGGAAAATGAACAAATAGATTAATGCATCACATAAGGACTAAGAGCTGTGTTCTGGTAGAAGAACCTGGGTTTGAATCCAGTTTGTCCATTTACTGGGAGAATGACTACAGGCCACTTCATAAAGTTTATAGTTTTCATTGGTTGTATGATTTTACAAAGTATATTAGTGTGTGGAGTTGAGCTCAACGTTAGAGTGCAGGCTTAGCATGTGGAAGGCCCTGGGTTCAGTCCCTAGCTCTGAAAGATATAAATAATATCTCCCTCATAGGCTAAGCTATGAGGATTCATCAGATAATCCTTGCTGAAGATCTGTTGTTATTATAAATGAAATGGTTATTTCATTAGCTTGAATGTTCTTAAGAAAGAGAGTCATAAGATCAAGTTCTAATCATAGCTTTGCCTCAAACTGGCTTTAAAAATTCACTTCCATGAGCAACATGGGAATGTTCAACTTGCTGGTAAAAATCTTCAGGTCTGACCTAACAGAAATGTGGCTTGACATATGCTAAGCTCATTCTGTTCTGCTTCACTAGTTGGTGGTTTCTAATTGGCTGGAACACATCATGGCCTAACATATAGTATAAGTTCACTATGTGGTAATAATACTAAATGAAAAGACACATATGGATATATGTATATGCATGTTATTTACTGACCTACAGATATCATTAACATATTGATATCATTAAAACAATAATTTTAAAATAAGAGATTATACTCTATTAATATATGTAATGCCCTATTAATACCCATAATCATATCCATAAATGCAGTTAGAATCTATCGAATATGCAGATTCCCAGGCCCTCATTGGAGTCTAGGGATTCTGCTTATGTCAGGTGTCAGGTCAGGAATCTGCATTTAAAACCAAGCTCTCAACTCCAGCTCCAGTTTAGTGAAGTTTGAGGACCTCTGCTTTAATTAGCATGTTTTTCCATGCTTTTGATGCATACATAATTCACCCCATATTTAGGACTTCTATAGAGAATGAAATTCCTTTGACTAACCAGGAGATTTTGCATTCCAAGGGAACAACCAGCAGGAAATTTCGACATTTTGCATAGTCTGTTACCTCTACAGATCTAGGATAAAAGGTGCACTTGATGGGATGGGGTGGGTGAGCCAGGAAGAGTTCCTCTCCTCCCAATCTGAACCGTCAGGACATGTCAAATGAAGCTAATATAAATGTCAGCATGCAGCTTTCCGTGGTGAAATCTGAGTTCGTTGTAATGCAGTTCATTTTCCTTCTTCCAGTTCTGTGGATGCTATCAGCTCATGTGTCTGACAAGCATTCCCTATGCCAAAATAAAAGCCATCTCAGCAGATCTCCTGAATGAGACGCCCTGCATGTGCACACGTGTGCCTGTGGAATTCACGTCACATTCTCTTTGTGGCTGCCATGAGCTAGTCTCTGTGGGCTCCCAACTACTGTGCTGGAAGCCCTGGAGCTGTCTCCAGGAGCCATCACACCAGTTCATAATGACCGTTGGAGTATGGAGTTATATAGATATCCAATGGAGGAATTAATTATGGGGAACATGAAGTCCCTCTGGGAATAGACTGAAGATTTAACGCCTCCCAGGTGAATACTATGCCATTAGAGTGAGAAGCCAGCTCTGTTGGCTCAATATAGCACAGGGCCTGTTCTACATAACAATGGCCTGCAAGGTACACCTGATTAAACCACTCAGCTCTGGGGATGCCCTTGTCAGGGATGGGTTATCATTCACTGGAGAGGTGCCAGATTGCAAGGCAGGCCAGCCTTTGGTTGTTTTTTTTTTTTTCTTTTTTCTTTTTTTGTCCCTTGTTATATTTTTTATCTGTTGTATGCTTTTGACCTTCTTTTGGTGGATTCCCAGAGAAATGAGGTACCTAAGCCCATAGCAGTGGTGAATTACAGTGAGTTCCCCCGATACTTTTCATGGGAGTCAGAGTATTCCCTGAACCTGACCTGTCAAATCTCTATCTAAATATTTTTAATCCATGACAATTAGGAGTGATATAAAAGAACATTGTTTAAATGTCTTATATTGCTGTTATTTCTAATATAGCTGTTTTCATCCAAATGGAAGGCTGATCCATTCTTTGGGAAGTTAGGGCAATTCTGCTGGTCTTCCTTGAACTCTGGGCCAACCTATTAATATGCTTTATGATCCTATATTATGAACATTACCCTTTAATATATATTACAATATATTCTGTCTTCCCCCTGATAGACACGTGAGGATTCTAGGTAAGCGGAGGATATATAACTCTATTGAAAATGGGAAAAGAAGGGAGAAAAAAAGGAAGGAAGACAAACTAACACAAATACAACAATAAAGTTTCAGTAGTGCTAGGTATGACACTTGCAAAGATTAAAAAATTACCTGAGTTACACATGTTGATAAAAATACTAGAAATATAAAGAAAAGCTTCCTGGTGCCAACATGGTTAAATTGAAGGTTACTTAGAATCAAAACCTTGGTAAATCTGACCACAAACCCCACTCTTCCCAGTCTTTGTGTTGTGAAGGCAAAGGCAGTTCTGTACATGAGACCTGCGGGAAATTAACCACATATGGGGGTGAATACCACATGCGCACGCGCGCGCACATGCGCACTCCCTTCTGCTGGAGGTGTGTTTCCTGCTTCCCACCTGCCGACATGGCCCTTTACCACCTCCCTGCAAACCAAATTCCACTGATTGAAAAGTGATGACGGTCAGGTGAGGGTGAGAGCCGCAGGTCTCATTGATGGTTTGTGTCAAGCTGCAGAGCAGCCTGCGAAACAAAAAGGTCAAATCATCCTGTTCCCAGGCATCCCGCACTGAAAGAGGTGCAGGGAGAGCACCTCTCTTTCATTGTCCACTGTGGTCTTTCTAAAATAGCAATGCACCTCAACTGGCAAGCATTGGCACGCGACGAATTCTTGTGACTTTGTACTTAAGAGAGGAATAAGCACAAGCCATTTTAGTGTTGATCAGAGTGGAGATGGTGTGTGGCGTCTGTGTGTCTCTGTGTATGCATGTGGTTTCCATGCAGTAAGTGGAGAAGAATTCGACTCTGTTTTGCGCACTCATGCTGAAGTTCTGCTCCAAGTTTTCGACTGCCCCTGTTATTCTACCCGCTGGCTTCTCTCTCTGCTCTAAATCTACCAATTATTTCCTTTAAGTGTCAGCAGTACACCAGACACAACGAGATATAACCTTTCCTCGAGTTGATGCTGTTAAACCATTACTTGAAACTGAAGTCACAGTTGTCAACTGCGACTTCAGTCACTAATAACTACTTCAGAAGTGCGAGTGGAGTCTGGGCTCTTAATGCTGTGGCCCAGGGCTCAGGGAATGTCTTTACAGGTCATTTAGAACCATCCATCTGATCTGTGGCAAGATCAGTCAATCTTTCAGCCGAGTGCTTCTCTCTCTCTTCCCCTCACTGCCAGGACCTTTATTTGTTCTCTCAGGGCCATATTGGGGGATGATCTTAGGCAGCCATATCGACCACTTAGCTTGTAAAGACTTTGAGCCTAGGGCATCACTACATGCTTGGATCCTGAATTCTGTCACTTGCCTGGAAGGATTTTTTTTTCCTTCTCTTTTTCTCTTCTGCTGTTTCACTGGGCTCATCTTTAAAAAGCCTTTTAACCAGCCGTGCATGCATGACATAACAAATAAAAAAAAAAAAAATGGACCCAGCTGTCAGTTGATACAAACAACATAGATGGTCCTGGTTTGGAAATGTTTATGGTCTCATTGGAACTGTGGTTTTAGAGAGCCCTCATCTTGTGTCTGTTGACTTTAGTTTTTCGGTCTTTTTTTTTTCTTTTTTTAGATGAAATAGGCTTTCAAATTGAGCCTAATCTTGATTTTTGTTTTACAGCATAATTCAGAATTATGCCAGCTAACATTTGCTGAATGTTACTTTGCAATTGTTTATCATTTTATGCCTGCACATACATGCAGGGATGCATGTTCTATCACTTGTCCATTCTACTGATGGTGTAGTGGAGTGTTTAAGGAATATGCCCAATATCATTTGGTTAGGAACTGGAGAAATAACAATCCGAACCCAGATGCCTGACATGGGAACCCACCCTCAGTCATGACCCCATTACTTCCCTCCCTTACAAACCAAAAAATTCTTTATCAATACCATATGAACTGGAATGTTGTCATAATTACATATGGAATTATTATTTCAGTTATTGCAATCTGAGACACACAGGAGCCTCATCTTGAAGGTGTTCACAAGCAACACCCTACCATCCAATGTAAATGCAGAAATAATATGTTAGAATCACCAGATGAATTTTTAATGTGATATGGGTGCCTGCCAAAAAGTAAGTGGATTGCAGAAGCAGAGAGGCCGAGAGTGTTGATACAGAAAGGTGCCCTTATGTCTGTCTAATTTCCTCTTTCTGCCTTCTCACCTTCTTGAAAGTCTCCCTACCTCCACTGCCCTCAGTAGAACTGTTAGAATCTGAGGGCAAAGCTCTGATTATATTTAGGGAAAAATCCTTTCCTCTTAATGTAAGAGTAATGATGTTAGTGCTGGTACTCAGGCTTTGTTCCAAGGCAGGTAATTATGCTCTGCCTTCTGCAATTCCCTGGGCAGCTTCTATTGAATCTTTTTATTTTTTTTTTTCACTTCCTGTCCTAAACAGTGTGCCACATTACTGGGCTGCTGTTCAACATCTGCTTACCCAAAGAAGTATACTTTAAGTGTGAGCAAATGATTTCTTTCTCATACCTCCTTTGCTGAGAGTAAACTGATGGATGCAGGTGCTGGGGTACTCCTTTGATTTGGGTCAGGGGATGCCTTGCAGTTTATGTGGGTCATTTGATTTTCTTTCCAGGTTAAACGTACACAAACATTCTTGTAAAGAAGATGAGGCTTTCTACTGGACAGGATGATGGACTGATCACTACTGGCCTGAGTCCAGGCAGGCACTGACCTCCTCAGCTGATGGACTTGTCTTAAGTGCCTTTAAACTAGCATCTTGCACCCTTCTTAGAGATTCTGTCCACACCCACTGGGAGCCAGGCATTCTCTGTTCTCACTGGTCTCCAGTAGGTCAGGCTTTGACCTGCTGACTTTGTTTCCAAAGTCTTGCTCTCATTATTTATTTATTTATTTGTTTGTTTGTTTGTTCTATTTAGGTTTACATGATAGCAGAGCGTGATTCATTATACACAGATGGAGCACAACTTTTCCTTTCGCTGGTCTTGCTCTCATTTGATCTCTCCCTTCTTGGAAAACAAACACACACACACACACACACACACACACACACACACACACGAGGTTTCTTTCATGTCATCGCATTTCATTATGTTATTTCCAATTCGTTTTACATAATCATTTCTTCCTATTCCCTGAGGTACAATGCTTCCAGAATGACAGCATGCCCAGCACTCCTGAAACGTTTTTAGCCAATTTTCTCATTCCAAGAAACCCTGAACAGGATCAATCTCCCTCCACATTGTCAGTACTTCTTTTTATCCGCCTCTCCTTCCCAATTCTGCTGCTTTTATTTTTATAAGATTTTTTTGTTTTTTTTTTATCATCTTGATACATTCACTTTTAGTTCACTTATATGAAAACTGAAAAATGCCACTGATCATGTCTTTTTATCCTGCAGTGCTGAAGACGAACTCAGGGCCATATGAATGCTGGGCAAGTGTTCTACCACTGAGTACATTACCAGGCCCCTGGTTCTAACTTTAACTATATTATGACTAGTTGAAATGATCACAGAGAAGTGCCTTGGGCTAAAAATATGATGATTTATGCATGGAAATTCATTACATACTTTTTTGAGGAGGAGATCCCTAACAGTGGGGGGAAAAAAAGAAAGGACAAACTTCAAAAGGACATACAAATATCCAGCAAATATGCAATTATTTATTTTTATAGGTAAAGGAAAATGAGTCCAATGGCAACATTAATAAACTTTCAATATCCTCATCAAACTTTTTATCAATGTAACAGCAGACATGGCCAGGAAATAGTAATTTGTTATAGTTTCAATTATTTTTCAAAATCTGTACAAATTTACCTTCCAGGTGTATCATCTGTCAAAAACAAAGTAAAACTAAAACAAGTCACAGTAAAAGCCTCTGATAACTGGAAGAGGAAACAATTGGATCAATAGAATAATACTCTTCTGTACCTGTAGTTTTTCCAGCAGATATTCTAAAATCACCAATAGCTCACTCAAAAGGGAAAACAAAGACTTCGAAATATATTAATCACTAGAGATAACTCAGCTACAAGCTTTAAATCACTTAGTTAACACAAGAACTTTATAACCCTTGTCTAGAGAAAGTCATGTCTTAGTTCATTCAAGCTGCTACAAAAAAATATTGTACAGTGGTTGACTCACCAACAAAGCGACAGAACTGTACGGAACTGTATTTTTCACAGTTCTGAAGGCTTGGATGTCCAAATCAAGGTACCTGAAGGTATGTCCAGAGGGCCCTTGCAGAGGTCCCACTTCCTAGTTCATAGATAGCTGTCTTCTCACTGTGCACTATATGGGGGAAGCTCTCCAAGGTAACTCTCATAAAGGCACTAATCCCATGGATCAGGGCCCCAGCTTCATGAAATAATCATCTCCCTAGGACCTCTCCTCCTAATAATATCACCTTAGCAGTGTTAGAATTTTTCTTTATTCTTTTTTCTTTTGGTACCAGAGATTGAACTCAGGGGTGCATATCCACTTAGCCATATTCCCAGCCCATTTTTATATTTGATTTAGAGATACCGTCTCATTAAGTAGCTTAGGGCTTCATTAAGTTGCTGAGGCTGGCTTTGAACTCGTGATTGTCTTTCCTCAGCCTCCCTCGTTGCTGGGATTACAAGCATGCACCCACCACACCTGGTCAAAGATTTTAACATATAAATTTTATGGAGACATTAATGTTTAGTCTACAGCAGAGTATAGAACAACTGCCACAAAGGGAACATACCAAGCACTTTTGTGGATCTGTGATCAAGAAAAAAAAATGTATTATCCCTGTAATTTAAGTCATAGCAGTTTTGACATGATGCTTCTTAAAATGGGTGATGAGATAAATCTATGCATTCTTTTCAAACATGCATTGAGAAACTGAAAGCTCTTTCCCTTAAAGTACTTCAGCCATTTAATGCTTTAAAGTTGTTTTTACATGAATTAGAGGGTTTGGTAGATGCTATGTCAGTTACAGAACCACACTCTTGTCTCCATCTAATTTTGTCTTAGCAGCTCTTTTAAACTGCTAAATCTAGTTTTAAAGTATGATGATTTTGTTTTCTGATGGTGTTAAGCAGCTGCCGCTTTTTCTGATGAGAAGCCCATTTTCCATTTTATATCTGCAAGATGTTGGCTACATCAGGCCCAGCAAAGTAGGCAGCTGAGAAGTCTTGTGCTGCAGAAAGCAGTAAAGAAAGGGCAAGAGGCCTTTCTCAGAGGCAGCTGTGTCCTAAAAGGGAGAATGGAGAAGAGATCAGAGCCAAACAGCACTCAGGTCATGCTGGCAGGCTTTTAAATCTGTCTTTACCATTAAGAGTAGCATGGTGACTCCAGAGAAGTTGAATCTCTCATGAGCATCACACCATGTGTGGATCATTGGTCCCTGAATAGATAGGAAAAAGAATCTACCTGGAAAAAAACTAGCTTCAGCTCGTCCTGGAAAAGCAAACTGCAATGCTTCTTTGCAGTATGTGTGAAGATGCAGACTGATCCTTGCAATGTGGCCCTGCACCAGATTCAAAATGAGAAGCTGAGTTTCTGGCTTCATTTTAGAAACCAGGGGAGACTCTTGAGCTTGCTTGTCTTGAGGCTGGAGCTCAGTAGAGACTGTGCTCTGTAGAGACAGATCTCTGGTCGTCACTGTCCTCACTAGACCTGTCTCCTAGACAACCCTGGCATGGCTTCTACAGGAGGCTGGCTGTGTCACCCTGGAAGTAGAGAAATCAAGCTCAGACAGGGCTCACCTATGCACTGCCTCACCTCTGCCCCAGGACCCTAACCTGGAGTTGAAGAGCAATAGGACTTCCTCCTACCAACCAGAAACTGTTAGGGTAGGGGGATAAGGATGGAGAGTAAGTGTGTGGTGGACTCACTAATAGCTCAGCAGTACTGCTTCTCTGATTAAGCAATGTTGGATGACGTCTATTCTAGCTGACAAATACTTGCAGCTCCAAACTCAGGGAATCCCTCTCCCACCTCTAACCACAGCAGAAGCTCTGGTCCTGGCTCTGGGGATAGTCTCCAGAACCTGTTCCAACACCACAACCACCATCAGTTCTGATTAGCTAGAGCCTGTATTCTATTTGTTAAAATATTTTTCAATATCCTCCCTTAGTAAAAGCTAATAAATTCACCTAATAGCTGAAGGATTGTCTCAGACTGATTGATTCCTCCTGCTTCCTCTCTCTTATCCCTGGAATTCTCATGTCACCTATCCCTCACCATGTGCCTCCCTGGGATATCTTCCTTTCCAGAAGTTACACGCAGTTGAACAGCAGCAGGCTAAGCTGTTATGGAGATCGTAAGCTGCTGGATCATTACAAGCTCAGATTGATTACATCTGAGCTTAAAAATTTAGGAATGAGAGAACATGGCATTTGAACATGGTTAGAAATGTTCACATCCAATATATGTGGATTACTGTTGGCTGTTTTCATGTTGTTATTGCTTTTTCCTTTTGGCTCCATTATAATTGGTTGAATCCAGTTAATGTAGGTCCCAGTTTTTCAGTTGTGTTTTCTTCTTTTAGTCCATTAAACAGTGGGGTTTTTTTTCTATTTTATAAAGCTCTTCTAAGTGGCATTTGTTTTTCTTCCACTAATTTTAATTGTATTTTTATGGAGACAAAATAATGCTTTTAAAATAATCTGATAAAGTGAGCTAACTTGACCCAAGACGTATGCATGCTTTCTCTATACATGTTGGCACTTTTTTTTTCTTTTAATCATCCTGAATGTGGTTCACATCCCACTTTCTTCCCAACAGTTTCCATGTTAATCATTGTCTAGCCGAGGATATGGGTGTGTGCTAGACCAAATAAGGGCCTGGACTTAGAGCCAATAGACACTAGATTAATTTCTGTCATTCATTCAGCTGGGTAACCTAAGAAAAGTCATTTTATTTATGCCTAAAATTGCTGACCAGTGAACTAAGTTGGATTATGTGATAATTTCAGCTTCCTGCCAGCAATAAGGTTCTAGGATTTGATGATATTATTTTTGTATTCTCATGGTAGCAATGATTAGCATGTGTGGAGTGTTTTATACATCATCTCACTTGGACTTTACAGCTGCTCTAACAGGTAGGCAACATGAATAAAAAATCCCCATCAGTTTATAACTTGAAAAGAAAAACAATTAGAAAATCGTGAATTACCCTTCTGAATCACCCACTCCAATTTCAAAAATTAAATGTTGGTTTATGGAAGTCATTCTTTCTGCCTCCATCGCAGGTGTTAGGATCCAAATGTATTGGCTGAGCTTGGCATCCTGGTGTGAAATGATAGTTATGCATCTAGTTGCTAAACATATGTGTTTGTGTGTAAACATAAATATGTATATAACACAGTGGGAGGTAGCAGGGGGTGTAGTCAAGCAGAAGAATAAATAGGAGAAAGAACAGAATTACCCATTAGCCTCTGGATGGAGTGGAAGACACCTCATATTTATTGACTGCCCAATATATGTCATTCTTCTCACCTTAATTAATCTTCATATCAATCCTATATCAAGTGCTTATTATATTCCCCATTCTATAGATGCAGAAACCTAAACTCAGAGTAGTTAATTGGATGATTCCAGTTCTCAGAGATTATTGCCAGCATTTACAACCTGGTGTGTTTCTACTGCATTCTTAAAGTGAATCACTCATTCACTCATTCATTCAACAAATTTTTATTGTGCTTTTAGTATGTGTTAGGCTCGGTGCTAGGTAAAGAACCCACCAGCCGTCCAGGGTGTAGAAACTCAACATTTTTGAAATCTGTGGCTTCCATGGAGATGAGAGGTTGGAAGGATTTGGAGGTGAGAAAAAAATATGGTCAGAGGTGTGCTGGTAAATATTTAACAACAGGCTCTTGGAGGTTTCAGGGGTGGGGAACCCTGATTTATTGCATTTAACAATTTCTGTGTATTAAATACTTATAATAGCCTATATTAATGACCACAATTACATTCCTGAACACAGAGGGAAAAGATGCATACATTTTCCTGCACCAGATAGGCCAGCTTCAGTCTGCAACTGCATGGATAAGAAATTAAGATCATAAGGAATTAAAATTTTTTTGATTACCAGATAAGGGAACTTGACTTTCCGGCTGCACAAAATATCTAACATTTGCAGAGGGCTTTATGATTACCAGTGTCTTTTTCTTTGCACATTTATTTATTGTTAACCTTACAAGAACTCATGAAAAGGGCATTTTGAGGATGAGATAACTGTGCTTCACAGTGGCTAAATATCTCATACGATATCGTAGTTTATAAGTGACAGAATGAAGCTCCAAAGGCTGTACCTTTCCTATAACATACTGTCTCAAAAACCAAGACTGGTTACAAGTCCCTATGTTATAGTACTAGGTTAATTTTCTTGGTTGGAGCATAACAATGGGACTAGCACTACATTCTTCTACAAATTTTTGTTATTGCCATCCAAACACAATAAATACCCGTTACGATCAAGGATGTCATTCATTATGGGCTCCAGTACAAAAGGATGAAGGAAACTAACCACTAAAGGACCACTCAGTAGACTTCAAGCATGAGTCAACACCATCACTGCTGTATGAATTCCAAAAAGCCAGCACTTGTTTTTAATTTATCTCTTGAAAAACAAAGGTTTGGGTATGTTCTTTATAATTCTTTGCTGTTCTACAGTGTTTTGAAGTTTGCCAGTCACTTTCTATCTGTTAATCTACCTGATCATCCTGACATCTTTTTACATGAGTTGAATAAATAAGTATTAGTTTTCCCATTTCACAGAAAATAAACTAGCAATTGGCAAAGGATGAGTTTAATAACTATGTTTTGAAGGTGCTCCTATGGCATCATCCATGTTTAGCTATTTCCTCTAAGAAACTAGGCCTAGCTTTTATTTTGAGTAGTCATTACTTTATAAAATTATTATCATACCTTGGAAAATGTATTAGTATTAGGAATAAATTTTTGCATTCAAGTAATTGCAATAATATATTACATATTTTTTGTTTGTTATCTAATCCCTATGATATCAAAAGTTGAAACACTTTCACAACAATACTTACAAATTTTGGTAGTCCCCAATGTGCATTTGATATTAAATAAACATTTTCTTGTGTAGTGAAAGCAAAAAGATGCAGTAAAACTAAATAGCATCATTAAATGGATTCCAAAGCACTTAATCTCTTGCCTTCTGCTATATATTTGAGTTAATGTGAGCATTTGTCAGTTGCACCATTTTTAAATAAAAATGGTATCTTGATTCCCACATGAGAGTTGAATTTCTTAAATGTCATGAGCTACAATATATATGGCAGATGACACTTATCAAAGTCTCGTTGATCAATGCAGATACAAATATGACTCGAGGACTAAAAGAATGGGAATCCAATCAATGTGAGAGATGAAGTCCCGTTCTAGCACACTGACATGGTTAGCAGCACCTCTCATGGGATCAGACTTCGAGACCTCCACTGAGATTGACATTCCCAGGCCTCCCCCTTTCTTCTGGAGCCTGCAGAGTCATCACTTTTCTCTTCCTAGCACTATATTCCTTTGGCTAACAATTAAGCAGCTGGGCAGAGAAAAGAAGAAAGAATGGAAGGGAGAAAGGAAGGAAAGAGGGAAGGAAGCAAAGGGGAGGGAGGGAGGAAGGAAGAAAAGAAGGAGGAAAGAGGAAGAAAAAATGAGAAAAAGCAGAAGATGCAGCCAATATAATCTGCTTTCTTTAAATTGCTACAATTTTTGTCTTATGCAATTTTCACTCAAAGGAATGTCAAAAATTGAGACAAACTTCTATAGAAAATTTATCATTACATTGGGAATATTTATACATATAATATCTATATAATACATATATAATCTTTACATATATATATATATATACATATATATATATATGTATATATATATATACACATACATACATACATATATGCAGGTTTCAAAAATTCCCCAGGGAGATCCCAGTGAAGATTAAGCATCTATTGATCTCCAGAAGCAAATGTCAAGTTCATCTATAAGTAAGTTTGGTCCTAATAAAGACACAGAGAAGTGATTGAGTGAGGCCTCAGTCACTAAGGTCACCACCACAATCACCAGCACATTCTTGAAAGAGGTGTTTGTTGAAAACAGTGTGCGCTTCTGGAATACAAAGTAATATTTATCTTCAGGAAGTATTTCCTAGAAATTACACATGTTTTAAGATCATGTTTAACTATTGCCTCTAAGAAACTAGGCCTATCTTTTATTTTGTGTAGTTATTACTTTATAAAATCTTATCATACCTTGGTAAATCATACCTTGGTATCATACCTTGGACTTTCCTATCCATTACCTCAAAGAATTCTCACATGGACTCACCTGTTTAGATCTTGTTATTATTTCCACTTCATAGATGAGGAAACCAAAGCCCAAGTACACGTGATAGGAAAGCTGGTGGTAAATGCAGGTCTGTGTGATTCCACATTTTCAACCATCTTTTTATCCATCACTGTGTACTCCGTAGCAGTGTCTCCGCAGGAATCACAGAGTTGATTGGGTGGAAATAAACAAAATTTAAGTTTCATCCTGTCACCAGAATCAAACATTACAAGTTCACACCAAGCAGGATTTCCAAAGCATTTCATATCTTTGACCATGTCTTTCACATTTTTACAACAGAAGAACAACTTTTCAATTCATTCATTTACTGAGGAAACTCACAAATATTAGGCACCTACTCTGTGCTGGATGTGCTTAGGAAAATGAGACAGGCAAGTTCTCTCTGTTTTAAACCTGGTGAGAATGATGACAGTTGCTGTTGAAAACTAGAGAGGAAGTAAATTGAGTTATAAGATTAGGAATTACTTGAAGAGAAGTTTTAAATGAAATATTCAAGGATGGTTTATGTAAGTGATGCCTGAAAAAAGACAAAAAACAAAAACCAAACCAAACAACAACAACAACAAACCCAGTCTTGAGAAGAGCAGGAAAATGCTTTCTAAATGGAGAAAAAACTAACTAAAAAGACCCTGAGGCAAATTATGAGCTCCGTGTAATCAAAGACTAGGAAGGGGGCCAAGTAAGTGGCTGGCATACCCCTGGTGAGGAAGAATGCAATGCAGAGAAGACCAGAGAGGAAACAGGGTCCAAACCAGACAAGAAACCACCGGTCAGGGTCTGGAACGTATTCTCAGAGTCATGAAAAACCTTTGACAGATTTTAAGCACGAAAATGACAGGGTGTAGTTTATAAGCTTTTGTCAGAACTGTGATCATATAATGGGAACACATATATTTCAATAAACAAATACCTGACTAAATAAATAAAACCCAGGACACAGCCCTGGGTGTCCACCATAATACACATAGTAAAAGAGAAAACCCTAGCAAAATACTGGGATGTATTGGCCAGGAAAGAAAGAGAACAACCAAAATGAGTCCAAAAGTGACTGCCTAGAAGATGAAATAAGAAAAACAGTTTTGAAAATGGAGAAGTATGCGGAGTTAAGGAATGTTCTAGAATATCTCCCCAACATAGAGTGTACTTTACAGAGAAGGTAATATCATGTCCATGGAAATTCCTTAACAAAAGTGGTGATGACGTTATCCTGAAAAACATTTTTGACACTTCCCAGAACCTCTTTTAGTTGGTCATCTGAATTTTAGTTATACGGGTGGCTCATTTCAGCTCCTGTGCAAACCCATTGCAGCAGGGAAGGGGTGTCAATGTTTCGTGCATCACTTTCTTATTCAATGGGAAAGACAGGAAAGACTACTATTGATTTGATCCTTAAGCAAGAATTTCCCTTCATCTTCATGTTTCATCTGCACAGAGACCATCCAGGGAAAATGCATCCCACATGGTCAGGAAGTTGAGCATTTAATGTACAGTTACCCAACAGAGAACTGAGTGACGATTCTGAGTTTTTCCAGTAGGGGCTCAGGTGGGAGGGATTCGGGTTTAGGGTGCCTTCTGGAGGACTGCAGCAATGTTGGGAAGGTGGATGCAGCTCTAACAGGGTGGGCTGAAGGGGAGGAGGGGGTTCTTCCAATGACAGGTTGCTGAATCCGGAACCCTGACACTTGTGAAGTACTCTGTCAGGAACATTAAGTATCCAAAAGTGATAAAGCTTCAATTTGCTAGTCCATTAGACTAATTACTGCAATAATTAAGTAACTACTTGATTAGAACTAATGGGTACCTAATTATCCAGGAGAAAAGTATCAGGTGGCAATTATCAGGTGGCAATTAATAGACTGGAGTTAATGTCTTAGCACTGTCTTTGTATGAATTCATAAGCAAGGTAAAGAAAACAAACAATAACTTATTAATATTTATTGGTGCCACAGTGTTTTTCAGCTTGTTTCATTTACACAGAACCAATTAGTGAAAAGACCGTTAGACTTGCAGGATATAAAGGGACTGAAGCAGAGTTGGCGTTTTAAAGGTACAGGATCTCATTAGCAGTAACGACTAACATTTAACCGGAATCAACCCGCGATTTTAGCTTTGTTGCTGTAAATCTATTGAAAGGGGATCACAGAGGTGAAAATCAATAGTCATGATAAAATCTGTGGGAAATTGGTTAATATATTGAAGTCAAGAGGCTTATTAAAGATTTTTCCTGGTCCACTGGAAATCTCTCATCTGTTTCTCCCACTGGTATTTTAAATGGCTGAGCAGAGAGATGAATGGCAAGAAATTTAACTTATTAGGAAAAGAAACTTTTTTTATGAATACATGTTACATAGAAGCCTTGGATTTCTCATGGTATGAAAAGTGATCTCTCTAGGCCACTTGGTGTTAAGCATTGACTAAGATTTACCCCAATATCAAAAAATATTTGCTAAACACAGAAGGTGTTAGAAAAAGACCTCCATTCCATGAGCACATTACTCTGTGGGGGTGGCCCTGCCTGGCACAAAGCCACTGTTGAGAGCATCCAGCTGAGTTTGAATGCATCACTCAAGTTTAGAGAAGAAAGCAGGTCTGCTATTTATTTATTTTTTCATTCAGGAAAACACATGCTACAAGGTTGTAAAGCTACTGGGAAAACATAAGAACAAGAACTGATCTATAGAAGCAGGAGAGTAAAACCTACCCTCCCACAGACCACTCCAAGTCCAACATTTCAGTTGCATGCTTACAATCTTCTTTGTTTGGTTTGATGAAGTCTTTGTCAGGACAACTATTTTTAAAAATTAAGGAGAGGTTTGGACTTTGTTAAATTTATTAACATTTTAAAAGTCACATAATTAACCCTCAGTAGAGGCAACCCCCATCTACTTTTATTTCCTTGCCAAGTATAAATAATTGAAGTGGGTTTTAATCATATTTTAGGGGGGAAAACCCACAATCACCTTATGTTAGAATGCATACAATGACAAATGGAGATAAATCTAAAATTTATAGAAAAGGAGCATTTGCATAAACTGCAGAATCCAAACTTATATAGCATTAAGAGTAACAATTGTTGCAAAGGGCATGAAAAATTCAACTTTGGTTTCATGATGGGAGCTCGGATTCCTAACGTGATTAAGATAATACATCACACGGCCCTCTCTTATTAAAGGCATAATTGTTGTTAGAACCAGAAGTGGCATTAACGCTAATCTAGTTTTATATATGTACAAATATGAAGGGAAGTGAACTTGGAGACGCTTGCTTTTGGTGATCCATAGGCATTTTATTAATGTTTGAATAATAACCGCCTAGAGGGCCTGTTATAAATTAAAGGGACGGATTGAGATATAAATTTTTATGAGGACTAGTTATACATTTCCATTATGTGTTTAAAAATGAAGGAATTACTGTGAGCACTGCAGTACTCACATTTATTTGAGGTGATTTGGACAGGAGGGACGGTGGATGAGAGCTGCTACGTGGCGGCAGTAAGAAAGATGTATCTGTCCCTTTGAACAGATACATCATATGTCATGCATGAACTCTGTTCCACCAGACACATTCCTCTACTGCGGAATCTGCATGATTATTTCTATGACAATAGCGAGTGATGATATAGCGTGAGTTTCAGCCCACTTAAGGGGTTTCTTATGGTTCAATCCTGGAAGACTCAGCTATTATCTCTCAGCTAATGTAATAACGGAAGCCAGTGACTGCTGCGCGGCAATTCTGATTCCCTTCCTTGCTCCTGAGGTACTGTCTAGGGTTTTACACGTGGTCCAAATACCTTTGGGGAAATAGATGTCACTCAATGGTAATCATTCTTCTTTCTTCACGTCTTCCAATTCGTTCTCCCAATATTTTCCTCAGCTTTATAGATGTAACAGGTCTGTGAATTTCCATTTCTTCTGAGCTACAACTGCAATGGATTCAGGAGTCCCTGGCAAACATGCTCATGTACCTAGACACTCTCTCTCATACAAACACACACACATGAACACAGGCATGCGGACCTCACCAAACCCTAAGAATATAGACATAGATTATCAGTATTGCTTTCCATATCACTCATAGCTCCATACAGACTTTCAAGTCAGTGAAGTCTGAGGTTACCTCCCAGCCAGAGTGCTGGAAATTTGAACAAGCTATATTTTAGTTTCTACATGTGTCTAATGAAAAACTTATAATGTTATTGGGAAGACTAAATGCCATTTCTATTCAAGATACACAATAGATATTTTTTTTCTTTTTTGCACTAGAATTGAACCCATGGGTACCGTACTACTGAGCTATACCCCCAACACTTTTTATTTTTTATTTTGAGGCAAAGTCTTGCTAAGTTGCTTAAGGTCTCACTAAGTTGTAAGGCTGGTTCAAACTTGCAATCCTCCTGCCTCAGCCTCCTGAGTCTCTGGGATTACAGACATATGCCACTGCACCTGCCCACAATAGAATACTGAAAAATGATGAATGTATATTAAATTGTTAAGAGATGCTACAACAAAGTAGCATAAACTGGGTGGCTTAAATAACAGAAATATATTCCCTCACAGTTCTGGAATCCAGAAGTCTGAAATCTAGGTATGATTGGCAGGGTAGGTAACTTCGAGCAGTGTGAAGGAAGAGTGTTCAAGACCCTCTCCTTGGCTTCTAGATGAGGTGTCTTTCTCTAAGCACATCTCTGGATTCTACTCCTTTCTTAAAAGGACATGGGTCATAATATTTTTAGGGGTGGTCCCAGAGATTGAACTCAGAGGCACTTGACCACTGAGCCACTTCCCTAGACCTAACCCTAGCCCCATTTTATATTTTATTTAGATACAGGGTCTCACTGAGTTGTTTAGCACCTCGCTTTTACTGAGGCTGACTTTGAACTTGCGATCCTCCTGCCTCAGCCTCCAGAGCCGCTGGGATTACCAGCGTGCACCACCACACTTGGCTATATGAGTCATATTTTATTATGGTCCATTTTAATGACCTCATCTTAACTTGTTTACCTCTGTAAAGACCCTATCTTTAGATGGGGTCTCCATCTGAGATAGTGAGCATATGAATCTGGGGGTAGCAGGGGAGTTGGTGAGGACACAATTCACAATTCAATTTACCATAAAAAGTTTGATGCTTGAACCAAGAAAATAATTCAATCAATGCTCCTATGATGACATAAAAAGTGTGCTCTGAAACAGTTTGTTCCTGTCATCACAAACCTGTCCATCCTTCTTCACTCATGTGAGTAAGACAGTTAAGCTGTCCATAGAGATCACAGTCATCCATGTACAACATGACAACAACCCTGTGAATATTATTCCATTTTGTAATTGACATCACAAAAGCCCAGGGAAGCTAGGTGATTATGGACCAAGGAGCGCAGGTGGTGATTAATCCCACCCCCTGTGCCAGTGTTGACTTCCAGCTTATCTGTAAGAATCCCTGGCAAAAAAAGGCCATCGCTTTAATGTTTATGATGATGACTAAAGAGATGTAAAGAAAAATCAGAGCCCTTGTTTAGTTGATTTTATAATAGACTGTGCTATTCAAATGCATCTTTTCACCCAGAAAACTCCTAATGGTAAGGTTATCTGACTTGAAATTCCAGAACACTTCTTCACCAACATGCTGCTGTTTTACTAATTCTATCAATAATGTTAAAAGACTGCATGAAGGTCCGCCTTTCACATCTTGGTGAGACACTGGCAGGTAAAGGCCTGAGACACAGAGGAGTGTCCTTTGATTCTGCCTTCCCCAGCTGTCCCTCCCAGTGGGCTAATAAGCAAGCCTCCAACCCTACTCAAATAGGCACTCTTTTTCTATTTCAATTTCCTCATCTTTAAATGTTTTTTGTGGAGAAACATTCATGAAGTCCCTTAGACACATTGGTACTTGTGGTTCTGATCATTTTAGCATTGTTTTCCTATTTAGGGCTGAGGAGAAGTGGGGCCCAAAGTAACGGTTGTCTCTGGAACCTGCCTTTTTTATTTCCTCTCAAACTTCTGGTTTTAAGTTAGAAGCATGCTGAGTGGCAGCAACTATAAATAGGCTGTAAAATAGAATGATTGCTGGGCCACACAGGACTGTGCCTTTGAAAACATCAGAGAAAGTGTTTCCTTGAGAGTGGGTGGAGAGGGGGAGAGTCAGTGAGTCAAATGTGCCTCTGCATGCCCCATACCTGTGGTTCTTGTGCAGGAGGCGCTGGTCACAAAGAGAAAATTGCATCCCATAAGGTTTCACAGTGCAGCGTGATCAGTAGGAAATGGGGCAGGCACTGCCTGGGCAGAGCCCCTTGCCTCTGAAGCTATGCTGCTCAATCACCCTCCCTGCACCCTGTGATAATGAAGTGGAGGACAGCCAGGCGCGGGCCAGGTGTGATGGCTGGACGCTTCAAGGCTGTAGATCAGGGGCAGCGCCCATTCACCAGCCATCTGACACTGATTGCTTTAGGATGGTCTCATAAACCAAGGGCTCTGGCACCATAGATAGGAGAGGAAGATGCTGGGGTATTTTATCTGCCAAAGTTTGTGTGTGTTGATGATTGAAGCCCAGAAGATGGGAGGATGGTTGTTTGAATAGGATGACTGAATGTGGGTGGTAATTCAGTGCCTTTAACCTCTTGGTTGCTGGAATTTGCATGAGTATATCCATGTGTATGTGTATGTGTGTGTGAAAGAGAGAGAGAGAACATGTGATCAACTCTATATGCACTTAAATATATTGGGATTTACGTGGCATCTTTAGTGGCATTGGGTTTTTTCTGGAAATAATGCTAGGAGGGGTCTTGTCATTTCTTCATCTCCTATATTTGAGATTTTCTAGATGTCAAAGGGGGAAAAATGAAACATAATGTGAAAATGATACATTGAGAATTTTTTTTTCTTCAAAGAGTTTGATTTCACTTTGGCTCAGGTGAAAGTTCAGTTTAGTTCTTATTTTATTCACACCTTTTGCCCACCCCTCGAGGGAATCTCAGCTCCCTGAGTCCCTCCCTCATTCTGTTGGTGTTCAGTTCTGTCTTCCTTATTCCCATCTAATACAGTTGTATTATGAAGTGGTCTGGATCTGTCTCGGAACCTAAAACATGGCCTGCCTTATATCCTGCACCCCAGAAAAACAAACCCATTTGGTTCTTTCTTGTTCAGTACTTCCAAATTCATTGCACAAATTTTGAAGTTTGTTATTCTATTCTTACTCTAGCAGAGATGAAAGCCGATTTTTTAAAAACTGAATTTCTTAAATTCCAGTGACAATTTTCTCCCCCTTTTTCAGCTTAGTTACCCATTATTTTAATCACCAACCAAGGGAGATGAAGGAACTCTGTAGTGAGGTTAAGAAGAGGTTAGAGAAAAAAAATGGAACTGAAATAAAAGGTTAATTTTCCTATGTTTTTTCCTATTTTGGATGAATAGTTATAAATTTTACAGAAAATAGGAAGATCACTACTATTAGCCTAAAAATGAAGTTTAAAATACCCTGAATTCAGAAATCAAGCTTCCTGTGATCTGTAAAATAATATAAAGAAAGACATTTATTTGACATACTGGTCCAGTCATGGTGGTAGAGGAGTAGATCCCAGTTCTCTTCCCTTTACCTTTGTAAACAGGCACTTGTGCTGATCTGTACCTGAGATAAGAGCACCTGCTCCCAGTTGCAGAATTTCCCTGACCTTGAGCTCATTGGTCCTCCCCAACTAACAGACAGACCCAGCTCAGATTCCCAATGGGAAAAGAAGTACTCAGCATAGCCATTCAGTTTTCAAAAGTCCTGTTGTTGACTTAAAAATCATCACCACTGCCACTCCCCATTTCAGCCCTTAACTTACTGTCCAGAACTAGACAGAGTGCTCAGTATTTCCTAGATGCCTCTGTGCAAGCTCAAAGCATTTTTCCCTGAAGAGATCATTTAATGTCCTTGTAATACAGCCTCTTCTCTTGTGAGATGGAGGTCATCATGCTAGCATATTTCAAAGGGGTTTTGGGGAAAACTATCTGGCTGGCCATTATAAAGCATTTTACAAACACAAAGTGCTTCATAGAGTCTAAGTAATTCTTGAAAACATACATTTTATACAGTTACCAAGTAGTATCATGCTGACCTTCTATTTATCTGAGTATTTATTTTTTCTTCCTTTTCTTCCTCCTCCTTTCACGTTATACTGTGAAGAAAACAGTCCCTCTCCTTCCCTCATGACTAAGGGCTGCAGAGAGTCTTCGGGGCAGGAGAGGAAAGCTCTTACATTACTTCAAGTGCAAAAGTTTTCATCTAGGAAATGGGCTCCAACGTGTGACTCTGAATGGCTTCTCTAGAAATAGGGCATTGAAGTGAGAAGTTACATTGTTTGAAGGTCCAAAAACATATTTTTTAGAAAATAAAAGCATCCAACTGGGAGAGTCTGTTATCATTAGTATAGATGGCCAAAATATAAATGTCTATTTATCCATATTTACAGTCTGCCAAGGACTTGTTACATTTTTGGTATAATATATATTATTTTTACTCTTGGCAACAATAATAAAGGCTCTGAATTTTTATTTCATGGATGAAGGACTTGACTAAAACTCCAAAGTGAAGAGAAGAGATCCCCCAAATTTCCTAGTACAAAACCTGTGCTCTGGCCAAGCACAGTGGTGCACCCCTGTAATCCCAGCAGTTTGAGAGGCTGAGGTAGGAGGATCTCAAGTTCAAAGTCAGCTTCAGAAACTTAGCAAGGCTCTAAGCAAGTTAGTGAGACTCTCTCAAAATGTGAAAATTAAAAGGGTTTGGGACGTGGCTCAGTGATTAGGCATACCTTTGTTCAATCAACCCCCTCCCCCTAAAAAAAACCTCTATGCTCTGTTTCCTATGACATTCTGCTTTCCCATTACCCCTTGATCCATTTAGTAATCAGTAATACAAACTAATGGACTATGTATCAAGGGATCAGGTTTCTATTTTGTTCTCTTTTGTACTGTGGGGACATAACATCATCTCACTGGCTTGTTAGGCCTGAGATAGTCAGCCATCCATTGCATAAAAACATAAAAATTGAAAGAAGGAGCCGGACGCAGTGGCAAATGCCTGTAATCTCAGCACTTAGGGAAGCTGAGACAGAAGAATTGCAAGTTCAAAGCCAGCCTCAGCAATGGCGAGGCACTAAGCAACTCAGTGAGACCCTGTCTCTACATAAAACACAAAATAAGGCTGGGGATGTGGCTCAGTGGTCGAGTGCCCCTGAGTTCAATCTCCAGTACCAAAAAAAAAAAAAAAAAAAAAAAAGAAAGAAGGGACTGGAGACATTACTCAATGGTAGAGCACTTGCCTGCCATGTGCAAGGCCCAGGTATGGCCCAGGTAAGGTTCCCAGTGTGCAAAAAAAGAATATTCTCACTTATAACTTTTCAAAGTATGACTCACCCCAGCTTGGGCCAGGCCTCTTTAGCAATATTAAAAGTAGGATCTGTGAAATTTCTTTTAGAAGTTGAACAAAAAAAGAGGAGTCTAAATAGGAGCATGCACTTGGAGAATTGACATAGTTCTTATTGAGATAATTACAGGAAGGAATAGAAAAGATTTTATTAGATAAAGTCATAAAGGTATAACTGAGGAAGGATTGACCCTAGTATGATTGATAGGCTAAAAGAGATATTTATTTGGGAATATTGTGATTTCTAAAAGCTTTATACACCTTTCCACCTGGTAGAGCTAATATGAAATCATTGCATAGGAAAAAGAAATGCTGAGAGATTCCAATAAATTGATTTTAAAATGTCAATTTTAAAACTGCGTAATCAGAACATGTACATATGCATAAAATTCAGTGGAAAATCTAGAGAATTATTTCTGTAAGTCAAATATTTTGTCTATTCCAACTTATTCAAATTTGCACTAAATTTCTAGTTATTTGGCGAAAATTGTTTTTGAAAAATATATAACCAAAGCCTCAGCTTTATTTTTGTGTTAAATATGCAATATCTAGAATCACTTTCAGATCACTAGAGGAACTTATTTATTAATAAAAATATTTCTTTTGTTTCTTAAAGCATCAAATAATCTTTCAAAATTACTCTTGTTTTTTAATTATAAGTAATATCAGCAATGGTCCTATGGAGTGTTAGCTGATCTTGAATGACTACTATGGAAATGCAAGATTTTCTATTCTTCATTGTCCCTAATGGCATTAACCAAGACAGCACAACTTACTTAAAAGGAACAGGTTATTAATCTTGACTATAGTAATGTACATAGAAAACTAATTCACAAATTGGTGATAACTCCGTCACATACACCCCTACCCCATCACTGGGATATTTAGCTCTTTGTTTGAGATTTACCCTGTGCCATGTACATATTATAAGAACAAAAGAGAGTTCTTTATCTTTAAAAATATCCATTCAGTTCAGCTTACAGAACCGGGGAGAAATTGCTATATTTATCAAGGTTGATTTTGTTTTCCAAGTCTCTAATTTGAAACTGAAGAATGCAAGACTACATACATCAGGTGTTTCTAGTAAAATAGCAGCAGCAGCAGCAAATCATAGACATTTGTCATTCCTTAGAGCTGTCTGACAGTTCTGACAATTCATTAGGCTGAGCTGAAAAGAGGTTTAGAAAGCAAAGAAGGGATCTCAGGTAGGAGAGTTGCTTCTGCGAGATCCAGTAATGGCTGATTTGTATCATTTTGGGTGATGGATACACTGTTCAGATTAAACTCAGCAGGGTTTTACCCCTCTCTCCTTCCTTGATTCCCCTCCCTAGCTTCCTTCCTCTGGAAGCCTCCAGGATATTGAGCATGAGCTATACTTACAGCACCATTTCATCCTCAAAGATATGGTCACACACATACCAAGGAAATGATCTTCCCAAGAAGCTTTGGGGGCAGAGGGAGTCCGTAGGGAATGATGAAACCATCTCTTGCTTCCCAATCTCTACCTGCCATGAGTTTCCCTCCCGCTCAGCACTGTGCCATCGAAGTATCTACAGTCCCTCATCCTAGTAGCTTGACACATGAACGCCACCATATCAGCAGCCCATCCTATCCCACGATGGCTTCATGATTCCTTATAGTGAATGGGTATAAATGGCCCTCAACCACCAGCCCTGTGCTCATTCCTTGGGTTAGTATTGAGAACTCATGCTCGGCAATGTCTTTGTTGTAACATTTTGCTCATCCATGTTAGAAAACTCTTTATTTTTAAATTTGAACAAATAGCAATTATACTGAATAAGATATAATTGCTCATACATAACTTTCTCTACTTGGTATGTACATCATAGCATATTAAAAAAGCATTTCAGTATTTCTGAACTTTTGTTACTGGAGACAGCAATGTGGGTCACCCAACTCAAAAAGGTGAATTCAGTTCATCAAAACTGGTACTTGAGGTCATTTGTGTGTGTGATGCTTCAGCACAGATAAGCAAGTAGAGATAGAAGCTGTACCATTAATGCTTATACTTACTCCAAGATTAGAGCTAATCAAAATATTATAGCCCCTCCAAACTACAAGACACACAATTCCTTCGCTTAGTTTCTTTTTTAAGTATTCAGAAAGTTCCCAGGAACTGGATATCATCCTAGTGCAAACGAGTCAATGTATATGATATCATAGAGGCTACATACAATGTAGACATAATGCATTAATAAAACTAATTAAAAGCAAAGCATACATTGTGATTAGTGTGACCAAATTTATCAACAATAGAAAAATAACAGGAAAAGTATTTTGTAAAGAGGTAATATATGAAATGAGAATAAGTACTGTAACACCTACCAGGGAGAATTACTTTTCAATTCCTCATGATGTTAGTCAGCTCTGTGTTGCTGTGGAAAAACACTTGAGATAATTAATGTACAAGAAGGAAAGGTTTACTCAAAGTTTTGGAGATTCCAGTCCAAGATTAGACAAATTCATTACTTTTTGCCTTTGGTGGCCAAGCCCGATGGGGATGGCAGGGAATACATGGGGGAGCAATATGCTCAACTGGCTAGAAAACAAAAGAGGAAAGGTCCCACAGTGACCTCCAATTGCATGGCCCCAATGATCTAAGGACCTCCCAATAGGCTCCACTACCTCTTAATAGTGCCACCCTGGAGACAAAGCCTTTATCACCTGGACCTTTGGGATACACTTATCTAACCACAACACTCATGTTTTAGGCAGGAAATAGAGGTGACTGCACATGAGCAAGGTGACGGAAAGGTAAGAGAAATAGCTGACGGCATGGCCATGATTTCCCTCCCAGCTGTATTCTCATGTCTAGAAATGTGCACTGACCAAGTACATTCTCAATGAAGATTGGTTACTGATAGAAGGAATGGAGGTAAGAGTGATGCAAGATGTAGCCTGAGGCGTAAATGGCAGGAAAAATGGGAAGGATCTTCTGTTGTTTGCTAAATAGGAAAGACTTTAAGCAGAGGAGTGGCACAAATACACTGGCATTTTCAGAAGATCAGTTGACTCACAGGTTAGACCCTGTTTGGATGGCCTGCTGACCACTATGTTGTCTCCCAAGGACTACAATTTTACCCTCTTCACCAAATTTCTATGAGCAGACTACAGGGAAGTTTTGCAACCATCCCTGGAGTACCTGATAGACAATGGCTGAATGATAACAGGCCACAAGCCCAGCCTGCTTGCCTTAATAGAATTTCTCTGCAGCATGAGTTATACTTCAGAGATCCCAGAGGATGAGATCCAGGCAAAATTTTACCTAAGACTATGTCTTGCTTTGTCCTTTGCCTTTTCCCATCCTGCTTCACTCTCTCATGTTTTTTTGCTTGTTTGTTTTGTGTGAAGAACACTCCACCTATCAATGATTGTGTATCCAAATCCCTACCTCAGGCTTTGCATCTAGGGAAGCTGACCTGAGATAACGTGTGTAGGGAAAGAATGGTCACTAGCTGCCACATCTGCAGATGCATTTTAGAGCCAAGCAAAAAGCTGCTGATGAACTTCAAGATTAGAAAAATGTCGGTGTAGTGTAGTGTAGGCTTAATTAGCCATGTTTTATGAATAGAAATAAAATGGGATTTTGACTACTAGCCAATAATGTGAAGCAATATTTTTTTCTTACAAGAACTCTGGTCCTTCTTTTACCTATACTGAACATTTGGGAAAGAGAAAAAGAGAAGAAGAGAGAAAAGGGGGAGGTTAGAGTGTGTGTGTGTGTGTGTGTGTATGTGTGTGTGCGCGCGTGTTTGGAAGACACAAACTGTTAGGAAATAACATGGTATTCGTGAGGTTGAAGTTGTAGGAAAAATCCTCTTCCAAGCTAACATTCAGAAACAGTTCTTAGGAATGTTTGCTTTGACTCTGAAAATAAATAGGGGGAAATAAGTTCTCACCAAATAACCAACAACATGGTCCGTAAAGTCACTGTTGCTGTGAGAAAAATATGGCCACACTGAGTAGGACACCAACTACATGAACATGTCATCTTGTTATCAATTTAATTGAAGTCACTCTGTCACAAATGACAGTCCATCAGATCTTCTGTCAGTCAGTATGTCATGACATTATATATAAGGAGAGAAGGAGAGATCTCCTAAAACCCAAAGGCAACATCTCCTTTTTTCAAAATAAATTTACTTTTTGATTTTGGCAGCAATTTGGTACAAATGTGAATGGTGTTCAAATTTATTAGGTATGTGAAAAAGTAGTAACCTGAGAACTTGAAATTATCATATGTATTTGCCTATGATATTCTATAATATTTTTCAAATGTGCAAAATCCAATTCATATTATTGCCATTTTTCTCTTCACTGTTACCCTATGTCCATCATATGTCCCATGAGATATTTGTTTCTTGGGTATTCTGGTACACAGATTTTCCTGATGGGGAAAAAGTTAATTACACAAAATATTTCTTAATTTAAAATACTTGAGAGCTTCTACTGCCATCTATGATAATGTAGCTAGAGGCAGACTATTATTTCCATTAATAATAGTTCATTTATCTGTATAAAATCTCAAAAAATATTCTATTTCAAGAAATTAGAGTATTTCCAAGGAAGTTTTTACTTGAGGGGACAAGCTTTTGGAGAAATTCAAAACTCACTATCATGACTCAATGTTATTGTGAATTCCAATTTTCCTTCTGGATATTTGTTGACTTATAGGTACACAGGAAAAAAGAAGTTGGGATCCAAGCAGTGGAACCACGGCTAAAAACAAAAAACAACAACAATACTAAAAAAAAAAGAAAAGAAAGAAAGAAAGAAAGAAAGAAAGAAAGAAAGAAAGAAAAAGAAAAAAGGAAGGAAAAAGAAAAAACAAACAAAAAAATTCTACAAAGCTTGTAACACTCTTACAGAATTGAAAATCAAGAAGTCAAGTTCAGGCTTACCGAGATGGCCAGGACTTAAATTCTATAATCCCAGAGAAAGGGAGAAATAGAGAAATGAGTTTAATATCTGTGTAAGTTTACCTATGAAGAATTCACTAATTCAAAAGTTGTACACCTCAAGATATTAAGAAGCTAGGGGACAAAAGTGGGTGAAAAGCCGAAAAGAACCTTAATTTGCCAGAAGGGTAAAGATTGGAGTCCAGAATCCACCAAGGAAAAGAAGGCCCTGAAAAATAAGTTCAGACACTCAACCAAGATATCTGAGAACTATGTCTACACAGTAGAGATGGATCAGAAGTATAACAAGCCTTTGAAATTCTACTATCTTCATCCCAAATAGCTTTATCTCTTACCAGAATAAAAATATCTATTCCTGCAATATCTGACACAAAATAGGATATGTCCTCACTAGAGGGGAAGATAACTACATCCACATATTCTCAAGTTTCTATGTACACATGGAATTCAATAAATATTTCCCAGATATAATAAGAAATAGGACCAACAATTAAACCTAACAATAGGAAGAGACACAGATGAATGAGATATTGGAGATATTGAGTACAGACTTTTGAAAAACTGAAACCATTATGCCAATATGCTAGATAACACATTAAGGAATTTTCTAGAGAATTAGAATATATTTAAATAATAAATGGAAGGCTAGCGTGTGTTTCAGCGATAGAACACTTGGCTAGCATGTGGAGAACTACCTGGATTCAATCTCAACAACAACAAGAAAAAAGAAATGAAAATTCTGGATGAAAAAGTACAGGTTTTTTGAACTTGAGAATTCAATAAATAGATTTAAGAGCAGATTAAACACAGTTGAAAAGAAATCAGTATACACATCGATTGAAAATGAGGCATGGAGAATAGATGAAAAATAGAGGAAAAGGGAGAAATGGCAGAGAGTAATAAGGCACAGAAAAATGTTATGACCTACCTGTAATTGAAGTTTCAAAGGAGAAGAGACAGCAATAGAGCAGAAAGTGATATATAAGTAAATTGTTGTCAATGCTTTTTCTAAATTGAAGAAAAACATTAAGCCACAAATATAAAAAGTGAAGGTATTGCTAGATTTCAGATAATCAAACCCTAGGAGCAGAAAAGAGTTAAATATACAAATGTTAAGAAATCCCAACTCAGTCTCAACCCAACTCATTCTCTGATTTGATTAAGGTGTCCAATCCCCTACTCTTTCTTACTAGAAGAGATGAACAGTGAACTGTAATGCTGTCACGTGTGGCTTGAACATATGTGCACATTCCAAAAAAGAATTAAAGCTAAAAATCAGTGATTTAATAATCTTGAAAACAAATTTAATTCAATAAAGATCAATAATCTAAATATTGATTCTAAAAGGTAAATTGTGCAAAAATAAGTAAAAAAGAAAAAGAATAAGAAAGATAAGAGAAGTTCATAAAAGAAATCATTAAGTGAAATGTTGGTTATATGAAAAGATTGATAAAGTAATAAACTGCTAGAAAAATTGGTTAACAACTGAAGAGAGAATGCACAAAAACAATGTAGAGAACTCTACAGATCCTACAGAATCAAGATAACCAAAAAATTCTATAAACATTGAAGTGGCTGCTTTACTGCAGTGAAGAATTTAATCTGCTTATCATTTTGTGCAAAGTTAGAAAAAGTATGATTGTAATAATTTTTTTCTATTTGCCTCAACAAATGTTTTCAGTGAACAGTGTGTACAGCTTCTGAAAATTTGTTTTTTTCTGTTATGTTTGATAACATGTATTAAAATGCAACTTTTGAGAAAAAATAAAAAAAATAAAAAAAGAAGATAACCAAAAAATTATATCCAAGTTTATGCTAATTAACTTACAAGTTGAAATATACAAGTTAATAGAAAAACACAACCACCTTAAATTAACACAACAGAAATTGAAGAAATTGAAGGTCTGAATGATTTTACACCTATTATCTATTTTAAATTGTAATTTAAAAACCTCCCACAATTCAAGACTCAGATGACCTCTCTAGTGAATTCTTTAAAGAATTTGAAATTTACACAACAAATTTCACAAAATTACAAAAATTTCTGAAGAAAAGAGAGCATTTATCAACTTGTTTTATTAGTATAATTTCAATACCAAAATATGACACAGGAATTACAAGAAAGAAAAATTGTAGATGAATTAAGCTTCTTAAAGTATAAAATTCTAAACAAAATATTATCAAGTTAAATCCATCCACCTATTTAAGAAATAATGACCACTCCATGTTGATTTTTATCTAAAAATCAAAGTTGTTTTAATGGTGGAATCAATGTAATTTTCAACAGTTACATAAGAAGAAAATATGCACATCTCTTATTTGATAAAATTTAATACCCATTCCTGATTCAAAACTATCATTAGGTCTTAGAAGAGAACATGTAAATTTGAAAATGAGAATCCATAAAGTTTATAGCAAATTTAAAACTTAATAGTAATATACTGAAAGCTATTTCCCTGAAATGCTAAGATTATAATAAGGATCCTTGCCTATGAATTTTTTTAAGGGGTTACAAGTGATTGAATGCAGGGGCACATGACCAACCACTGAGCCACATCTCCAACCCTATTTTGTATTTTATTTAGAGACAGGGTCTCACTGAGTTGCTTAGCGCCTCACCATCGCTGAGGCTGGCTTTGAACTCGCCATTGTTGTCTCAGCCTCCCTAAGTGCTGGAATTACAGGCTTGCGCCACAGCGCCCAGCTGCAAAAATCACTTGTTTCTATATAGTAGCAAAAATATTTTGAAAATAAAGTTTTTAAACTAATATTATTTGTATTAATAGCATAAAATCAAACAGGAATAAATACAACAAAAGATGTGTGAAACTTCTAAAAGTGTTAGCATATTGAGAGGAATTTTAAAGTTCTAAAAATGGAGTAATATATCAAGCTAACAGGTGGAAGTCTCTACACTATAAAGATATTGTCTTCCTAAATTGATTTATAGATTTACTGTCATACCAAATAAATTCACAAAATGTTATTTTTGGAAATTACTGGGGTTTTTTTCACAAATATATACGGTATTACAAAAATTGAAATTAGCAACAATAGCCTTTAAAAGAACAAATTTGGAGCAGTTACACTATTAGATATCATAATATAATAAATTTTGGTTTTCATGTAATGCAATGGAACAAAACAAAGCTACAGAAAGATGAATACAGATAAGGTGACTGCGTTTTTGACAGAAGTGGTACTCGAGTATACATATAGTGGGAAGAAGGATGACTTTTATAACAAATAGTGCAAGATCAAATGGATGTTCTTATAAAAAAAGCAAGGATGGTAACAAAGGTGATTGCAATTAATATCACACCAACCAACCCAATAATGCATCATATCATCTATAGATCACATAAATAATTGTCTTCTATGGAACTGAAAGATGGAATACTATACAGAGATGAGAAAGAATGACTGCTAAAGAGAATAGTAGAGCTATATTCCCCAAACATAATATCTAGTGATTGAAACCAAGAGGAGATACAACTGGATTCCACAGATATAAATTCAAAGCAGCAGAACTAGCTCATAACCATAGAAGACAGGCTGACATTGGGAGTTAGCATGGAAGGGACTCTGTTCACTGGTAAAATGGTTGCATAAATGCATTGGCTATGAAAATTCATCCAATTGTAATTATCTGTCCACTTTTCTCCATATATTTTTATAATTCAGTGGAAAAAAGATCACTTTAAATTTGAGGGCTTTTAAAAAGGGAAACATTTTTACATTTATATCAGTATTTCCAGAGTAGCTTCTCACAGATGGGAAAAACTGTCATGCTCTAGCTAGGCAAGATTTTCTTCTTTCTCTGTGAAATATGAAAATTTTAAACAAGGAGAAAAAAAAATCAGTTTTGCCTAAGGCAAATAAACGAAAATTCTCAGGGTAGATTCACTGAAAGTGAAGTGTGTATTTTCTCCACATGAATCACAATGAAAAGGGAGGCATTGCCTCTTCTTACAACTGCCTCAAATATTAATTTCACTCACTTTATGAGGTGGCAACACTGTAATATCATTAGTTACTTTGATGCAATATCAGGGTGGTTTAAAGAAAAAAAGATCAGTCCGGGGATGTAGCTCAGGGGTAGAGCAATTGCTTAATATGGGCTCAATCCCTAGCACTGCCAAAACTGTAAAATTTTGAGAAAAAAGAACAAAAACTAGTCTATCATTTTATTTCCTCCACCCAGTCTTGAGTACACACACACACACACTTGCACAGGTATCCTATACAGAGCTTCTTTTCTCTGCCTATAAGATAAAAGTTGTTATTTGATTCGTTTCCAATTTTCTTATTTTATTCATTTATAGCTTTAACTTTTTAAAATGGATACATCTTTATATTTAAAGCTGTGAAGTTTGTGTGAGTTATGCAGCCCCAGTTCTGCAAATATTGATCAGCCTCTTTGAGACATAGTGCACTATGGGATTCTAATAAAGTGAGGATACGTTAATTTAATCTCTCCATCTCAGTCCACATATGTATAGATAGAAGCAAACATATGCATATTACACACATGCTCCAGTAAAACTGGGCAGTTTATCTTGAATAATTCATTGTTTGTGGAACTGGTAATTGGAATTAAATTTAAGCTCCATCTTTGCAGCACTGAACAGTATTTGAAAATAGAAAACTGAACACATCAATCTGTTGTTTCCTCTGCAGGATGTCATCAGGCATATCCATTGGCAAGCTGCATAAGCAATGGTGTCACAGCATAGGACAACCGAAACGCTGACAGGTACTTCCAGGCACAGCACTGATGAGGTCAAATACCCCTAAACCTGCCTTGTTTGCTGATCTTTTAATCGGATTCAACTTGACTGTGGCCATAGCACGAGGCTTTCTGACAGTATGTGACAGCATATGACAGCAAAATATTTTGATTTTTCACCATTTGATGATATTTCAGATCTCTTACAGCCCTTGTAAACGAGCACAGCGTTTTAAAGAAAATGGGACAGGCAGCTAATTGCCTTGGATGCTTGTGTTGTCTCTTAGATTTCAACTGAATCCTAAATTAGTGAATGAATCTTCATTTTGAGAATATCAGGCAGTATTGGCCATCAGTGAACCCTAGGATCCGGTTTAAGAGGAGATAAATAAATAAATAAATAAATAATAAGCACAAACTCACATGTTCAACACCAGGATTTTCATAGGCTCCAAGAAAACATTGAACATCTTTTTACCTTTCTGATTTTCTTCCCAGTAATTGCAGAGGGACTTTTTGGGTGTAGCAAAAACTAAAGTAAAATAAAATAATAAAATAACAAAAACAATCCTTTGGCTCAATTTATCAATCTTATACCTGGAATGTTTCCAAATTCTTCTCATTCTAACTTCTTCACAAATTCTTAGGGGATATAACTGACAATGATTTGGGAAAGAAGGAGAAAAAAATCCCATGTAAAACCATTTTTTAATAAGTTCACCATAAACCCTTAAGCATTTTAACTAAGTCTTTTCCCTCCACATATTTATAAGATGTGAAGCCTAAACAAAACAAAATTAAAATTACATTAAACTTGCATTATCACTGAAATAATTGTCTAATTATTCATACCCATTTGATGTTGATATTTTTAATTGTTCAGAAATAAAACAGATATATTCTCTGCAGCTTATCCCCAAGCTTAGGTAATGGCCCCCAGTCTACCTCCGATGTCTAGTAATTCCTCTCTTCTTGTTCACTCTGGTCCAGCCACACTGACTTCTTTTGCCTTGAACACTCTTTTCTGTTGAAAGGCTCTGCACATACCCTTCCCTCTAACTTGAAAGCCCTCTCCCAACCCTCACTTTGACAGCTCTTGACCATTTGCCACTACCCTGCCCTCCCTAACTACCTGACTGATGCTCCTCAGCCCAACCTGTCACTCATGAAACCACTTCTTTTTCTGTTGCTCTTCACTCTTACATCAGCTTATTTCTCCAGTAGGATATAAACTCCTTGACACCAAACATCTTCTCTGTTTTCATCACCAGAACACTATCTAGACCTGATCAGCATTCACCAACTAAAGCCCTGCAAACTCATTAAGTAATATTATTGGGATAAAAATGGGGTAAAGGGAATTTGTACTGACCCAGACTAAAAGGATCACGAACTTTGTCAGCAGCTTTGTGGTGAACAGTTTCATTGGCAGCTTTAGGTGAATGTAACCACAGAGGTTGAGGCTTAATTCACAGCACTATTTTCAGCTATATTTCTGAAGCATCAGAAGATTGATATCTGATCTTGGTTCATTCATGTACCAAAATAAGGCCATTTTCAAGTATAGAATAGAGATAGTTATAATAACTTAGGACTTTGTTTAATGAACTTACATCACTAAGAACTCAGGAGGAATGTAAGAAGGCAGCACATAATTATCTAGGATAGAAACAGACTATTTAAGTTTATTGTCATGACCTCTATAAAGAGGCCTTAATGGCCCTGGGATCTTGACCTCAGTTGTATTTTTCACATTCCATGTGGTCTCCTAATTGGCCTCTGTCCTACCTTCCCAGACACAATAAGCTTTCTCAAAAGTACTTTCTCTAAATACAAATGTAAAACAGAATTACTGAAAGAGAAGCAGTAGAACAGAAAGTGACCCCTAAGACCTGATATTTGGAATGCTCAGGACACAGGGCTCAAGAAGATGGGAATGTGGTGACAAATTGTAGGAGCATCACAGGCGAGGACCAGTCCAAGAGCTACCTTTTCACAGACAGGAAGCATCCTTCCTTCCTCCCCCTCTTTTTCTTTCTTGTTTTTTGATTTTTTGTTTGTTTGTTTTCTTATACTGAGTATTGAAACTCTAGTTAGACAAGCATTCTACCAATGAACTTCATCACCAAATCAGGCTGGCTTTCTTTCTTTCTTTCTTTCTTCCTTCCTTTCTTTCTATTTCCTTCTTTCTTTCTTTTTTCTTTTCTTTCTTCCTTCCTTCTTTCCTTCCTTCCTTCCCTTCCTCCCTCCCTTCTTTCCTTCCCTCCTTTCCCTCCCTCCCTTCCTTCCTTCCTTCCTTCCTTCCTTCCTTCCTTCCTTTCTTTCTTTCTTTCTTTCTTTCTTTCTTCCTTTCTTTCTTTCTTCCTTTCTTTCTCTATTTATTAGATTCCCTCCTCCCTCTCCTTCTTCCTCTGCTCCATGGTCCTCATCTTCCTTTTCTTCTTTTTAATCTTCACCTTTCTCTGCAACTCCTTCTCTTCCTGTTCTTTCTCTCCCTGATCCTTTCCCCCTTTCTTCTCATGAACATTGCACAGTGACGGAATAGTCTGCCTTTCTCTCTGATTTCCATCCTGTATAATACAAGGAGAACAGTGCTGTCAATGGCAGCAATGACGTATGTTTAGATTTAAGATGAAATGTTCCTTACCACTTAAAGATGTCATGAGGTATGAACATTAAAAACAATGCACAAAGCATTACAGTTGTTGTCTAAGGCCTCACCACAGAGGTTTTAGAGGTATTTTCCTTTCTGCCAAGGGGAAGGAACTGGTTCCCCTGGTGAGGACCAGATGGAACCATCTTGAATTAGTCAGATTAGGGTTCTGCCACCTCTTGATTTATGACCTGGACCAGGAACCAAAACTCTTCATGATTCAAATTCTTATTTTGTGAAGTAGGAATCATAGTACCCATTTGTGGTAGACGTGATTCAAATGTTTAAGGCAATCACAAGTAAAGTTCTAAGATAAGGGATTAGCATGTTGTAAATCTTCAATGAATACTAGCTATTGCTCTTTTGAGATAAGTCAAAATCATAAACAGCACTTGATCTCATTCACAATCTGCACCAATTTGAGCATTGACAAGGTTAATGTGATTGGTGTGGAGTTCTAATATGATTAATAATCCACAGTGTGGAAGAAAGAACATTATTTTATGGTCAGGGAGATCCAAATTCAAATCTCAGTTCAGGTACTTAGTGTAGTTTTTTAAAAGTTTTAATCTTATTTCCAACTCTAAATTTTTTCTACAAAATATACATAAAGATGCTTACTTTATGCTGTGTTTATTTAAAATAATACATATAGAGAAGTTGGCATAGTGTTTGGCACCTAGAAAACACACTATTGAATTTAGTTATTATTCTCTAAATGCAATTGTATGAACATAATTATACTTTACCTTTAATTATCTATTTAAATGAAATGAACTAAATAATTCATACTTTAAGCAATAGTGTCCTGGTAATTTTATAAACGATTCTTCGTAACATTTTGATCTTTTCATAGTGTACTGTATTTTAAATTTTTTTCTGAAAGCATTAATTCTCACTCATCATGTGTTTCCTTAGCACCAGTTTGTGCTAATACCCCAGTTAATTTGTATTGGGTAATAAGCTGAACATCCTCTCCTGCTTTTCACCAGTATTTAATAAACAACGCATGTATGCTATGCAAAAAAACCCACAATATATAAAAGCATAAAAATTTATGATTATATTGTATAAGAACCATCCATGGTCAGGGAAGAAATGAAAGTGAAGTGTGGAGATGGGCAATAGATTTTCAAAGAGGGGCATCCTGTAATGAGCGGGGGGGTGAACACTGGGAGGAAACTCAGCTGAACTCCAAGCAAGGTGTCTGCATTGGTGGAAGGTTTATGTGGAAAGCAAGTGGGAAAAGTAGCACCAACCAAAGTAAGAGCTGAGCAAACCCAGAGTGTAGTCCCAAGCAAAGAAATCATGGTTCAGAGGGATTCACAAGCATGTGAATGGAGAAGTCAAGTAATTGGGGAAAGACTATGAATTCTCGGTTAAAGGTGTATTTTAGTTAACAGTGAAATTATCTAAAATTTTGGACATAGAGCAGCGTGGATGAAATTGCACATGAACAAAATGTGTTAGATTTACACAAAAAAGAAGGGACTGTAGGCAAGAGCAGCTGTATTCTGGATGAATTTCTGATCCATGTCAGTTCTCAAGAAATGATGTCATTATACAGAGAAAAGTTGAAAAACATTTAGTTAAAGCCACATTAGAGAAAAATAACCAATAATTAGAAATGTGTTAGATAAGACAGGAGTTAGAAACAAAACCAAATAAACAAGACTAGTGACTATGTGAGAACATTGGAGAACATTGACCTTGCCATAGGAAAAGGGCTGTTGAAATGCCAGATGGTTTAGAAATACACTATATATGTTCATTGGAACAATTCCTTCAATATGCACACATTAGCATTCATATTAACACATTCATTTTCTTCTCCCAGTTCAAACTCTTGAAGGAGTAGAATTTTCTTTCTAGCAAACCCTTAAGCATTCCTTTCTATGCAGAGGAGACTCTTGCAATTTTTAGTTTGGTTGTTGGTAATTTTTTTTATATATTAGAAGGCAGAAAGAATGAAGAGAGAAAAAAGTAGAGTTTCAAGAAGGAGGGGCCAGTTTCCTATGAAAGTCATGCATAAACACACGAAAATATCTCGAGTTTCAAACTGTAATTGTAGATGCTAAATAGGAGGGAAGAGATGACTTTCAGAAATTTGACATCAACGGTAAAAGCTTAAGGGTATTTGCTAAGTCATCAGAGAAAGGAGCAGGTTATAGTAGATATCTATGACTTATTTAAGTAATCCAGTAGTGAAAACAAATTAAAAATAAAGCAGAATTAGAAGATCTTGTGGGATGGATTTGCAGTTTTCTTTTTATACCCTTATTGTTCTAGTAAACATAAAACATGGATGTTACTAATGGCAGATATCTAGAGAGAGGAGGCTTCTTAAGACAGAAACTTTGAAGGATAACTTCACAACACAGATAGTTTTAGGAAAGAAGAGAATCATGGATTTCTTTAAGATAGGAATGAATTTTAAAAGACTAGCTCCAGAATGAAAGAGAAATGTTTGGTGGTTAGAGAAATACAAGATTCATTAATGTAAACTCTAATATGCTCAATAATGAATTATGTGATAATGCTGGTTCATTGGTACTCATTAAAGTGTTATGGATTAACCTATGCAGAAGTTGCCAATTAATTGTAGTACATGTTGTACTCATTACTTAGAAGCAACACCAATTCCTGCCTCTGAAGCTCAACCTGAAACAATGAAGAACAGCCCTGTGCATTTATCTTGATTGGCTATTGCTCAATGAAACATTGAAAAACCAATAGCTGTCATAACCCTAGATTATAATTTCAATAAAAAATAATGAGAACTTTTGGGAATGAAAGTATTGTAAACTGAACTAATAAGTGCTAATAATCAGAAAGACATGACTGACCATGGTTTTGTGTAACTGGTAGTGTGTTAATTAATAACCAAGTCCTATAGCACTTAGTTGTTTGAAAAATACAGCTTGGCAAAGGTCATCACCTCATATTGATTCTGAATATATATTTTAGGGAAATATCACTTTTGGACCTGGATAGTAAGAGGCCATTATATAAAGGGAAGCTGGGCAAAGAGGGAGGTTGTTTGGTTCCATATGGTCAAGCTCCATGAAGGTAGCCACAGGAATGAAGATCAGGAAGATACATAAGAGTTAAATCCAAGAAATTCAACAAAGACAATGAATAGTGCGAAGATGCTATTTGTCCACATGAGGGATATAGGACAATTATATTGGAATCAGGACCTCAGGTAGGACTTAGAGGTAAGGGTTTAGGACTCTCTTCAAAAGGTCTAAAGATTAGAGTCAGACTCTTAAAGCATAGACCCACAATTACAGGCATCAGGAGCCCTGCAAAGAGCTCTATCACAGACATAAGACCTGAACAACAGAAATGCCAACAAAAATAGTACCTTACATGAGCACAGTACCTCATGCTTTTAAATGCCTGTCATATATATTACATCATTCTATACTCTCAAAGCAAAGCCAGAGGGTTAGATGACTTACAGTCACAAAGTGAATTTGAACAGATTAGATCTGGACCTGGGGCTCTCAATTTATCCATTCATTAATTTTGGTCAACTACATACCTAAGGGTTTGGCAAGCCCCAAGGATGCTCTATGTGCATGCTGGCTGAGTTCCTATGTAAGGAGCAAGTAGGTACACTTGACCAGTGAAAGCAAGAGAAATTAGTTTGCAAGGATTAAGGCAATTTCTGCTATTTTTGTGGCCCTACTTCATTTATTCAGGATTACATCATTTCTGTTTCCCAGTAATTTTAAAGATTTGTTAAAACCTAGAACTGGATAATAAACTTGACTATATGAATATACACAATTTGCATTAACTTTACAAATATATTGGTAGAACTTCGAGATTCAGAAATTGAAACTGCCAATTTTTCTCCCATCCCCACCCCCACTGCCACCCCTTTCTACCAAGCCATGTAAAATGGAAAGGACTGTCCACTAATTTCCCGTAAGTTACATAAAATTGTCTGTTGTTATTATAATTCTGTAGGCATCATGCTCTTCTAGTAAAATGATGTATGGAGCAATCGTCTGGTTGGGGCTGATGGGATGTAAATGAAACTAATTAAGGAAATGTCAAACATAATTAATAAAACAGGTTTAAGTTGCAAAAGCCCTGTCAGCGGAATGAATGGGGAAGAGCAGAGCTTGCCCATTGTTGGGTGCAGCTCTTTCCCCTCTTCCCCCTTTTCTCCAGGCTTTATTTAGCACCATTCAATTAGATCCTGGAAAGCTGCTTGAAGCTCACTTTCCTACCTCACCTTCTCTGAGCTTGATCCCATGGAGAGGGAGGAATATAAATTTGCCTGTCGGCCTGCAGCTTGAAAAAAAATTAATTGCCAACTCCTCATCTTTTCCAAGTACTGCAGGACATTAACATAACCAATTTGCTTGAACTGCTCACTGGCTGCCTAATAGAGCATCTGACCAGCTGATAAAACCAGGGTGTTGCTGACGCTACCTTGTTATTATTAGCATTTTCATAATATCCAAATATTACAGCGGAGTGATTCACGGGCTCCATTTATTATTGATAAGAACAAAAAAAGAAGGGGGGTGGGAGTTGAAAATAACAAAGCGGGTGAGCGACCTATAATTATGGCAAGCAAATTAGGGTATGCGGTAGAGTCAGTTACATTTGCCTAGGAGTAATGATGCCGGAGACCTTTCCCTTCCCCAGGGATGGGAAAAATAATGGATTCCCTTGCAGCTGCAGATGGGGTAGAAGAATGCTGTCATCGGACGATGTTTACATAAGTTAGGCCGAGCGTGTGGCTGTGAGGCCTGCCTGTAGGGTTTGAGTCAGCCTCAATCATTTCAGCCACTGAAGCATAAGTCACTCAAAAGCCCACCGGTTTCTGCCAGGGGCGGGAGCCTGAGCGGGAGCCAGGGAGGAGAAGCTTCTTTGAAAGTCAACA
>CM053401.1:122815745-122871225 GCA_028644305.1 Xerus rutilus | reverse complement strand
TTTTTTTTTTTTGAAGGACATCTGTGGTATTTTCAGCTTATTACACATATATAAAACTTTTCTGGGATATGTACCTAGAGGAGAAAAGAATAATTATGAAATATACAGAGTTGCCTTTATTTAATGATGCCAAATTGTTTTTTTAAAGGATATGTATCAACGAACACTAAAACAAAGAGTTTTTACTTGGTTCTATTTATATAAGTTCTAAGTAAAGCTTGGTTTAAAATTCTTGCTAATGTTGGGGCTGGGATTGTAGCTCAGTGGTAGAGCACTTGTCTCGCATGCGTGAGGCCCTGGGTTCGAACCTTAGCACCACATCTACAACTAAAAAAAAAAATTAAAAAAAATAATTCTTACTAATGTTATGTGAAAATGATCTCATTATGATTATAATTTGCGTTACCTCACTTGCCCATGAGGTCGAATATTGTCTAATGTGTGTACTGGCTATTCAAAATAGCTCTTATGTAAAATTGTATTTATCTACTGGAATGTTTATATTTTACAAGCTGTTAATTTGAAGGTGTGTGTGTGTGTGTGTGTCTCTGTGTGTGCTTTATTTTGGGCTTGTTATTTCATTCTATGACATATTTTAATGAACCTATGTTCTTCATTTAATCATATCAAATTTACAGTACGCACATTTTGGGTAATGTTTGAGAAATTTTATTTTACCTTGGAAACAAAAATTTCCCTGCATTTTTCTTTTAAAACTTGTATAGTTTTACTCTTCACTTAAAGATAATCTGTAATTGATTGTTGTGATGTGAGGTAGCAATCTATTTTATTTTATTTGAATAACCAGTTCTTCTTGTAGTATTTATGGAAGAGTTCATATTTCCCTCACTAATTTTCATGGCATATCTCCTATTCATCTCTTACTCATTATATGTGTGTACATATATATTATATATGTACATGTATGTATTGAATATGTATATGTATATAAATACATATTTATATATGTTTGTGTATACAAATGTGTAATCAAGTTTTTATTCTCTACATTTGTTGACTTAATCAGTACTGTGCCAATATAACATTGATCATTATAGTTTAAGGTAATTATCTGACACATGTAATAAGACAGTTTAGTGGGGAAATAATAGTCTTTTCAAAAATGTTCCTAAAACAACTAGACATCCATAAACCCAAATAATCAGAGATATAGACTAACTTTAGGAACTAAAACTATAAACTCTTAGAAGAAAATAGAGGTGAAAATTTTCATGATGTTGTATTAGTCAGGTTTTTAATATCACTGATGAGGTTTCAAATGGAAATGCAACTCTATTGGAATTAAGTTAGAGGCCATTCATATTATATTCTGGCAAAGAACTTGTCTCCATTGTCTGTGCTCTGAGACAGTGGGAGGTTGAATTAAAAGATGATGGACAAATTAATATGGAGGAGAAAATTTCAAGGCAGCATAGCATACAGGCAGTGCCATGGATATTGTTGGCTGATTTTTGTAAGATTTATAGTGAGAATTTGGAGCAAAAAGGAGAGCAGAAAGATAAAGTGCCAGGAAAGGGCATGTTCAAAGTTGAGGCCAAGGAGACTATATTGCTAAAGAGATTTGCACCATTAAAAAGAAGCCAAGTACTTGATACCTGGACAATAGGAGAAATGTCTTAAGGGCATTTTAGGAATCAGTAAAACCCTACACATTACAGGCTCAAAGAATTCAATATGAAAGACCAAGGGTATCCTGCTGCACAGGGCCACCTAGGGGATTGTTTAGCATTAATTGGTTTCTCTGGGTTCAAACATTCAGACACTGAGTCAGCCCCAGACATGGTTGATATGGGCTCAGATGCAGCTCAGGCTGGTAGCACACCTTAGTGTCATCCATCTGATGATGGTTTTGCAGACATGCTGTCTCACAGATAAGCTATACACATATGTCTGTTCTTCATTGGTTGTCTTAGAAGTTCTAATGTACATACTTATCAAAATATAAATTCATCAATATATTTAATTTCTTCAGAAAAAATTCAAACATTAACAGAATTTTGCTTAGATCATTCAACTCTAAATTTTATTTTGTTCAGGGAAATTTTTAATCTTGTCTTTTAAAGTCACAAATCATACATTTTATTTTTGTTTTTAAAGATGTAATATTTTTAGACTATATTGTAGCAGTCATATACATATATTTTGTGGAGTCATCATTCCTTTTGTATTTCAAAATTTTCATTAGATATGATTTTTGTTTTGTTTGTTTATTTTAGTGAAGAATTTCATAGTTTAGCATATTCTCCTGGATATCTGCCTTCCATAATCCATTTGGGGTCTGTTAAGGAGTTATTCAACAGTTTCATTGTGGCTCTTTTCAAAGTCATCTCTCTTTGTAAATGCCTTGAGTATTTTGACTTTAGTTTTCATGTTTAGCAATTTTAGCATGATATGTCTAAACTTGGACTTTATTTTTCATTTATGTCACCTGAATTAATAAATTGGTATATTTAACCAGTTCTAGAAAATTGTGTAAGACTTGTTTGGATGACAGTACTTCTCCCCCATTGCTGTTTCCTTCCTTCCTTTCATAATTTTTCTTTTTTTTTTTTTTTTATTGCGTGTGGTGGGAGGGGATTGGTGCTGGGTGATGAACTCAAAGCCTTGCACAGGCTGGGCAAGCACTCTACCACTGAACTGCATCTTTAGCCCCTCTGTTTTTTTAATTTTATTTTGAGACCCTCTTGCCTCAGCTTCCTAAGTAGCTGAAATTACAACTATACATCATTGTGCCTGGTTTCTCTCCTTTCTTTATGACATTAAAATTGTGCAATTATTGGATTCTCTTACTATCTTCTCTACATACTCAAATCTCTTTTTGTGTGTGTGTTTCTCCCTCCTTTTGTTCTGTTCCTCCATTCTGGATGCTTCATCTTTCTCTTCTTTTTTATTAATTCTCTCTTTAGATGCATTTTGTATGCTATTAGACTCTCTTTTCTCTTAGAGAAATTCTCTCTTTAGCTTTGGCTTACATCCTAATCAGTGGATATTTAATTTATTAAATTTTAATTACTGTTGATTTTTCATTCTTATAAATAATATTTGGTTGCTTTTCAAATATTCATGATTATTTTATTATTTTCTGCTTTTATCACACTTTCAGTCTTTTATTCTTGAAACATATTTTACAAATGCTTTTTATAGTATGTGGGTGATAATTCTGAAACTAGAAGATTTTGCAGTTGAATTCTACTCTTTTGCTCTTGGCTCCTTTGATTCCTTTGTGTGTGTGTGTGTATGTTCTTGACTGAGAACTCATGTTCTTGGAACTTTATCAGTGGAAATCCTATGAGTTCTGGTTTGATGATAAAGTCCTAGGGAGAGGTTTTATTGATTTTTGTTTTAGATTTTTGTTTGTTTGGATTTCATTTGATTTGGTTTGTCTTTGTTCCTATAAGGTACCTAAACAAAGGATCATAGTCACAAATACATTTCAAAAGATTCTCAGTTTGAGATGACTCAGATCACTTAGGTTTCACGAATCTGGGCTTTAAGTCCACAAATGGGCCAGTTTATGGTTCAGTGCTAAGATCTGACAAGTACTTTTACTAACTCAGGAGAATTTACACGAAATTTTCTTTCTCATTTATCCTAACAGTGAAGTAGAGTCTCAGTTTTATGTGTGGGCATCTTCTTTGACCCTTCCTCATTGAGTGGAGTCTAGGATTTGTTTCTTCTTTTCCAGTCCCAGTGAGTCTATTTGCACATGCTTTCAAAGATGAAGACCCAGACAATAATTTAGTTCTTGAATGTTGGTTAGTTTTTAGCTTCTGAGTGTTACTTGTTTTCTTTTCAGTTCATAAAATCATTTGAAGGTATGGAATGAATAATGAATATTTGTATGTGTGTATGTGTGTGTATAATATTTCCTATTTCCCATACTTTATTTTTGTTATATGTAACAAAACAGATTTTATGTATTATATAAAAATATCACACATGACATTATAATTTTAAAAATCTAGTGATATAACTGCCTATAATATCATCAGAAATCTCTTCCAAATGTTTTTATTCCAATTTTCTGTGAATTCATAAAATTGAATAGGAAAGGAAGCCATACTTATTCTAAGTAGCTCTTTTTAAAACTAGGTAGTTCTAATGACAAATGCTCAAAGCAGAATACATAAATAATCTAATATTTGTAATAGTCTAGTATAGTACTTGACTGCAATGCTTTTCATATGATTTGAATGTGTTTCCCAAGGGTTTGTATGTCAGAAACTTGGTCTCCAATGTGGCAATATTGAAAGGTGATGGAAACTTTAAGAGAAGCAGGACTTTCTGGGAGATCATCAGATCTTGTTGGGGCTTTGCCCTCAAAATAACTAAGGTTGTTCTCGTGCTCTCATGGACCCGTGAGTTAGTACTCATCACAAGGTTGTCATGAAAGAACAAGCCTGACTACTCTCAGGCTTCTCTTTAACTTTCTGTCTGGCTAAGTGATTTCTCCCTCTTTCAGGTGCTCTGCTACTGTGAAGCCATCTAACCTGAGGTCCTCACCAGGGCCAAGCTAATCCCTGTACCATGCCCTTGAACCTCCTAGACTATATGCTAAGTAAACCTCTTTTCTTTATGAACTTACCCAGCCTGAGTATTTTGTTTTAGTAACAGATAATGGACTAATACACTAGTAAAACAAGAAATGAGCTGTCACCATCATAATTGTCATCAACAACCTAGTGCCTTCTCTCCAGATATCTCAGCTACTTTCATTAAGTTCAAAAAATAAATGTTCTGGATGTTAAAGTTTCAATTTCCAGTGTGCATTTGAGAAGCATTCAGAGAGACATATTTTATTTTTCCTTGCTAAACAAGAGAGTGCATATAATAGATTTGCAGTAACTCTATTGAAGAAAAACTTGTCTCTAATGGGGATTGAGAGACCTGGGGTTAACGCTAACTATGTCCTATGTTTTGCTGTCAACATGTACTATTTTCCAGTGGAGCTTTATGGAGCAGAATTGCAGTTTAATAAGAGGCTCATTTGCAGGTACACTTCCCACCTACTGAATAGCAGCCTTAGTTTTATAATAGTCTGATTGGAGTCCTGCAGAGGTAGTCCTCTGTTAGCAACTCACTGTAATGGAAATGAATTGCCTCCATTGCCACCCTCTTACTATGCATTACAGTGTTAGTGTAAGCTAGATAAAGACTTACCTTAACCATTGCACAAGCCTATTTAGTTTGTTCAGTACTTTAAGCTAATGCATAAATTGTACCTTTTGGGGATTCCCTCTTTTCCTAGTTATTCATATTGGGGTGGTGCTTGAAGGAACCTCCAAGTTAACCTTTTATCTTGTCTTTGATCTGAAATAAAAACTTTGAAAAACTTTTTGAAGTACATCTCATTCCTTTTATTCTTTTCCCCCTCTGCTTCATCTCATAAGGATTATGAAATGTAGAGTATTTATACAAGGAGAAATTAGTTTTCATTAAATATTTACTTTACCTAAAATAAAAATTACTTGTAAGAAACAGGCAAGCCTACTACTTTGGGGCTAGTTAAGTAGATTTAGTAACATTGCCTTCAGCATAATTCACATGTACACTCAATACTTTGATGTTAGCAGTCACCAAAAATTGGTGAAACAGACATTTAAATGGACAGGTCTGTTCAGCAGATAACTAGATTTGCAAGAGGAGCTGACAAACTTAATACCCACCCACTCTGTTCTTATTGTTATACCTTGCACTTTAAATGCTAGCTCATTAGCTGTTCACAGGAATCCTACTCTCTGTCTCCATTCATCTATCATATCTACCTATCATCCATCTACTTACCTACTGCTCCAACCATCCTTCTTTCTATCTGTCTACCTGCATGTATGCCCATTTTGAATCAGCTGAGGCCCAAAGAGGTTAAACTTACCATAGATCACACAGCAGCAGAAATAACCAAGAATCTAATTAGTATATTTTTATTCTTTCTACATGCAGCACATTTTGTCTTCTTGATCACCATATCATACAATTTTCCTATATATATAAAACAATTAAAACGGTGTGTTTTAGGAATAAAAACACAAAACAATGAAAAATTGAATGTATAGCAGCTTGTAGAAAGAGACTTAAGAAAACCAGGGATTTAGGCCAGCTCACCACTTTGCCTTAGGGCTCTTTCTTGGGCTCCTCCACATATTCTTCTGGTCTGCAGTGTTTCCCTTTTCTCTCTCCTATCTCCTACAACTCTTTTGTTGGAATTTAACCTGGTGTTTGTTACCTCTCTGTCAATATATGCTTAATATTTAATTGTGGAGTGAAAAGTTATTCTTGGAGTTGGGAGCATCTTGTAGTACCAAAAAAGGGGAAGCTCTAAAAAAAGAAAAATCCACAACAATACAGGTTTGTCAAAGGGACCCAAACAACAATACAGGTTTGTCAAAGAGACACAAGAGCCAACTGAAAAAAGTGTCTAGTCAACAAAGTTGGAACAATTCAAACTACCAAACAAATATAATAATATTGCATTATATGCAAATATAAAAGGAGAAAATATGATTCTAAATGTGTATAAATAAATAACTTAATATATAAATAAATAGACAAAAAAATGAGCTCATCCAGAAGGATTCCAAGTATGTTACCTGGATACTCCATCCTCAAGGGATAGAGCAGAACTCCCCATCCCTTAAGTTCAGGCTGCACATAGTGGCTCTTCCAGAGCACAGTATGAGAATATGGCAAGTTGGAGGGAATGATTGTACAATGGAAAATCCTGAAAAACAGGACCTCAGTATGAAGGTCAAGATTAACACCAACAGTGGTAGCTCATGTTGACCACCTGTACACTTTATATGATGTGACAAGATGGCACTTTACCTTATGGTCTTTCTCCCCAAAATGTGTAACTTCAGACTGATCATAAATAAACAAAAAAGCAGACAAATCCTAATGAAAATGTATTCTATGGGGCTGGGGCTATAGCTCAGAGGCAGAGCACTTGCCTTGCACATGTGAGGCACTGGGTTCCATCCTCAGCACCACATAAACATAAATTAATAAACAGATAAGAAATTTTTTAAAAAGTATCCTAAATATTTGACCAATGATCTTCAAATTGTAAAGGTCATCAAAAACAAGTGAAGTCTGAGGAATTTTGCTGGTGGCTTACATTAAAAAGAACAGGGAGGAGGAGAAAGAGAAAACGAGAAGAAAGAAGAGAGAAAAATGAAGAAGCTAATTCACCCCCAAAAAGTATGTTTTGCCATTTCTCTGGTGAAGAAAAAAAGAAGAGAAAGATAAAACACAGCCAAAACTATTTATAAAAACCACGTGAATGGTGTATTTTGGACATGTAAATATTTTAGCTCTGGCAGTCAGCTTTTCAGGTCAAACTGTTCCACTACCTGCTTCTGTTGTCAAGCATGTGAGTGACCAGAGAGTCAAAATCAAAGACGAGCTTTGAAAAAAGACATACTTGGTGGTTTTTAAGTGTTCTATACCTGCCCACCTGCAGGGTTATGTGTGGAAAGCCAAGCGCAGGACATGCGGTTCACTGGTAGAAAGCAACATATTGCAAAAAGGAAAGTAGAGAGCAGTCCAGCCTCATGAGTTTCATCATGTTTGAAGTATAAGAATGTGCTCTTTGTCACCTGCCCATGTTCACGAGGAGGGCAAGGTGGCAAGATCATGCCAAATCTCTCTCGCTCCCCCCCATCTCTCCCTCTCTCCCTCTGTCTTCCCCTCCCCCTCTCTCATCTGCCTTCATTCTAATTAACCTGCTCCCCTATCATTTTCCTCCCATTCACTTCTGTCATCTCCATTTCACAGTATCACTTGCCCACTGAAAAGAGGCTACGACATATTCTATTTAGAAAGTGAGTGTCTCACCAGGGGTGACAAGACTTTTTTTAAGGTCATTTATCTAATTGCTCTTTGCAGATAAGAATTAATTAGCCCGATTATTTTTCTTAGTTTTTGGATGGGTTCCCCACCTGAAGAGAAGAAATTCCTTGGTGTCAGTGATTAATTGCTCAGCCAGAAGCTCAGTGCCTCGCATTTGTAATAAATGCCGGCTAGCTCTTCAGGTCACATTAAGAACCAGGCAGGTTGTGGTATAATGTACAGGATAATAAAGCACTTGTATAAATAGGGGCAGCAGCATTTGATTTTGATTAAATATTTTAATACATCAAAGGGTGAAGGAGTTTCAGGATGCTGAAGGTAAGAGCCCCCATTCAGGGCAGCCTTTCTCTCTCCTTCATGTGGCACAAAGCATCTCCAGGACCGATGACAGCAGGTGGCATTTCAGTGTAGGGTTTGTCTAAAATGACCTCAATGATCTATGGGGTTTGGATGTGCATTTCTAGCTGTCTCTTGTACTTTTCTGTCAAAGAACAACTAAAAGTATGAGCACATTCAGACCTCAAATCACTTTTTTCCCCCTGAAACAGAAAAAAAATGAGTTGCCTTTCAGCTTACTTTCAAATTAGTTTTCTTTTAAAAAATATATTATTGTTGGATATATGGGCATGTGAGGTTCCCAGACCTCAGAACAAAGAAATTACATTCAAAGGTAAGCAAACCAAGATGTGATAAGGGCCTGGAAATGTAAAGTAAATCTATAAAGAAGAAACCTTAACCTGTGAGTAAAATTAGAGTGCAGATCTTAAATTGTGTAGAGAGTTTGGCTGAAGACAGTCAGGCCAAAAGCACTACCTCTTCATTTTCCACATTTATGGTAGAATTCTGTAGATACAGTGCTTTTGTAGTTATTTTTTAAATAAAGGAAAACAAACACAAGACCAATTAAGGGTTTTTTGTTTGTTTCCTTGTTTATTTATTTTTAACAAAGGTCATCCTTATTAAGTCAGATAAGCAAAGCTCAGAATAGAGTGTTTCTGATTCTCAGGCCAAGTCATTGTAGTTTTGTTTACAAAACATTTAATTAAATAAAAAATCATAAAAGACATAAGCAGAATTTAGTCCATATTTGATGATGAGCCAGATACTCTCAATGGCATGATGAGTTCATGAAGACAGAAGTGTTGAAGGAAAGCTAGTTTTTGAATATACATTCAAGCAGAGCAACATTTTCTCTAAAAGACAGCTCTCCATTACCTGGATGATTTGGTTAATTAAAAAAATATACTGTGGTAAGTAATAGCAGGTTTACTCTTGCCAAGTGATATTACTGGAAATAACCAGATTTGGCTAGTTTTGTTTCCCTTCAGGGAAGTTAACAGGTAATTAAGAAGCATGTGGGCTTACCTATCCAGTAACTTTTTATTTTATATTCTATTTTCCCACTATTTTAGTCAGCTTTTTTGCTGCTGTGAGTAAAGGACCCAAACAGACTAAAGGGCTATAGAGGAGGAAGAGTTTATTTGGGGGCTCACAGTTTCAGAGGTCTCAGTCCATAGACAGCTGGCTTCATTCCTCAGGGCTATAGATGAATATCATGGCAGGTGAGTGTAGTGGAGGGAAGCAGCTCACATGATGATCAGACAACACAGAGAGAAACTCCACTTTCCAGTTATAAAATATATACCCCAGTGAACCATTTACTCTAGCTGCACCCCACCTGCCTCCAGTTACCATTTAGTTAATCACATCAGGAATTAATTTACTGATTAGGTTAAGGCTAGAACCCAAACATTTCTTTCTTGCATTGTCTCATACATAAGCTTTTGGGGGACACCACATCTAAATCATAACACCCACCTACTGAAAATTGAGGACTTAATACAAGCAGAGCCCTGTAAGTACCTATGGGATGAGTAAATGCTTGCATAGATACAACAATTAAATGTGACTGATTTAAGAAAGTTATGTCCCTGAGTACATTATCTTCTCTTATCCATCTGTTTTCTGCTCTTTTTCCCTGAATTATATAGAAAGGAAACAATGGTTTCAGAAGGCCTGTAGATTACCTAATTTAAAAACTTTATTAAGTGCATGATAATTGATGCCTGTCCTGTGTGATTCAGATAATACAACATGAACATTTTTTCTACATCCAACAGCAAAGTTCCATGAACCCTTTTGTATATGGTGGTCACTCACCAATTTTAGATTATTCAGGTCCCTTTAGGAAGGATCCCAATGACATTTATTGGTTTTCTTATCTTCAAGAGCCTCTTTTTATGTAGCTTTGTAAATCTGTCCATAATCCCTGAGCTCCTGGTTAATTGTAAATAAGGGAATGTCTTCCTTGGCCACCTGTCAAAATTTCCAGGGATCTTTTACATGAATGAATATTTCTGTTTCTATCATTCTCCTTTCACAAAAACGATAAAATTAGCTAACAAGCTGTTGAGCTCAGATATTTCATGCTGCGTTCTCTTCCTCTTGGGCAGTTACAAGGGGATTATGGGAAAGGGTGACATCATTTGTAGTTTATATCAATATGTTTCAAATTGCCTTATCTCTTGGGAGAATAATTGTTCGGTGATAATTCAAAGTGGACATTTGTTCCATGATTTTTTCCTTTTGGTTTCAATTGATAATTTATTCAGAAAACACTAATCAGAATGCTTAATTCCAACTACAGGCAAATGTATGTGAGTCTAAAAAACCCAAAGAATATTATACAAAAAATTACAGAAGTCTTCAGTGGTCAAAAATGTAGAGCAGCTAATTCATCAAGCTAATATAATATCCAGAGTTTGAGGAACAGCTATACTAACAGAAGGCCATGTTTCTCTCTATTGTGACTCTCTTCCCAGCCCATTGTATTTTCCCATTAAATTTTAAATAAGCTTTCAACAAAGTGTAGAAAATCAAATTGATCCAAACAGTGTGAAGCTTCATATAGAGATAATGAGAGCATGCACCTCATGGAGCTGGGATATGCTCCTCATGGAGCACAAGATCAACTGAGCTTGTGCCCATAAAGCGCTTGGAAAAGGGTCTGAAACTTAAAAATCATTACATAAACCATCGTAAGAAAAAATTCAGGGAATCTTGCAACCAGATGTACTCACACCCCAAATCTATACACTGAACCTAAAAAATAGATTTTATCTGTAAACTAGATCATTCCAGGTTCCTGTTTGACAACAGTAATTAATTATACAAATTGCAGCCAATAGTATATTTGGTTGAAAATACATTCAAGAAGTGTAAGTCATCAAAGAAGGGATTTTAACATCCCATCAAACAAAAAATAGGTGTCATATATAATCTATGTCGTGAAGATATTAGATTATATTTCAGGAACTCATATTTTTGGTGACTTGATGCTTCATTAGGAATATAGTAAATCACAATATGTGCCTTACTTCTGGCTGTGGTCTGAATGTTTGTGCTTTCCAAATTCATAAATTGAAAATTCCCAATGCAAGTGGGACCTGTAGAATGTAATTAGGTCAAGAGGACTCCACTCTCAGGAATGGGACTTGTATTCTTATAAAGGAAGTTTAAAGGAACTTCCTTGCTCTATTGTGATATGACCCAGTCAGTATGCACCTTCTGTAAGAAATGGAGCACTGTCTAGAGAATGAATCTACTAGCAAATTGGTCTTGAACTTCTCAAACTCCAGAACTGTGAACATTAAATTTCTTTCATTTATATATTACCCAGTTTAAGGTGCTTTTGTTATAGTTAGCTACCTGACTAGACTGAAACACTTCCCTTTTGTTGGAATATAAATTCTAGAAATCTGTATAAACGGAATATTTGTTAAGCTCTTTCACAACATAAATTGCTTATGAAATTAAAGTTAAAAGAATAAGAGTTCCTTAAATTTAATTGATTATTAAAAGATGGCCTGTGTTCTATCTAGGACTCCTCATTCCCTGGAAGTGAGAGGCCCATGCAGGAAAATTTTCAGGAGACAGAGACTTACATCCTTCACTAGCAAAACTCACAGACATAGTTCTGCAAAGAGAAGAAAGTTCCTGAGGAAGTCACAGGCATGTCTTATTTCTAAAGGTGAGCAAAACCTGGAAAAGTTAAATTCTTTCATGTTTTCAAAAGACTTGTCCTAAGAAAAGAGCCTGATGGCAAACCCTTGGAAAACTTATAATTCTTCTTAAGGAACAAGCTTTTTACAGCTTTCCTTGGTTCTCTGCTGCAGTTCGTCTTTGCCTTGTCTGTTTTGAGGCATCCTAACCTATTGCTTTCGATCCTTTTCTACTGCCTTCAAATTGTTTCTTAAGTTTATCCGACCTGATATCTTCTCTGTCCCTGCTTAGCTCACAGCAAGAAGAAACATCACCAGAGACAGCAAGAGCCTTTAGGAGGAGCAGATGAACATTTGGAGAAGGATGTCAAGTGGACAGCAAATGTTTAAAACCAAGAATCCTGACTGATTGTAGAGGTTACATCATGCAGGGGATGAATGCTCCTCTTCTTTTTCCAGGAGCAGCCCAAAGCCTGCTCCACAGTGATGGCCCATTTTAATAACTCTGCCCAGGTGGCTTTAGCACATCCATGGAGTTCTGTCATCACCTACTGTTCTCCATTCCTCTACCTCAGTGCTGTGTACCAACTCTGGCTTTCTAGTCCTGAGTCTTTCCAAGATGGTACTTGATAAATTTCCATACTCTTTTATCTGCAGATTTCCTAATCTGATGATGTCTCCAAGTGAAAGTCAATGTGAATGTCCACAGATATATACAATATTTATAACGTATATTGTATATAATTATATATATTACATATAATACAGTATTTATATAGTACATAAATGTTATATATAATCCACATATGTGCTAGATATATATATATATATATACATGTGCATGTAATCATGTGTACATATATATACTAGCTATGCATATATTACTATGTCTTTATCTGTGTATGTTTTATTAAAAAATAAACTCAGTCTGATGCCCTCAATTTCAACTATACATGAGTTCTTTCTAGCCTTCCCCCTTTTCCATTGTCCTAAATATTGTCTCTGACAATGAGAAACTCACCTGTATTATTTGCAATACATTTATTTGTTTGCCCAATCATTATTTGCCCTATTCAATATGCCCAGGCTCTTAATTATGATGACCGCTCCCTCTTTGACCCACCAATGTGCCCCCTTTTCCTAAACCTCTCCTGAGCTCTATTCTACTTCACCATGGCCTGTATCCCCTTCCCCTCTGGGTTACTGGGAGAGGGAAAGGAAGGGAAGACTGAAAGGCAAGAGAGGAAAGATGTGAAGGGCAGATGTGAAGGTAAAGAAAAATGGAAAAAGAAAAAGAGAAGGGATTCTTATTTTTGTACAATATCATAAAAAGTAAACACTAAAAATAAATGCATAGATAAATAAATAAAATATAAGCCACAGTTTCTGTTCACTAGATTCAGTGAATGTGAAATTACTCTTGCAAATTGCTATAAAAGTTTCCAAATGCTGTCTCTGCATTCCAGTATTTATCCAATTGCAGTCAGGTAACTGGAACAGCTCAGAGAATAGCTCAATGAGAACTAAAAACTTTCAAAATAATTTGCATATTTCTAGATCCAAAGGAGGTTTTCATCTTCGTTACATTGCTTTATGAAAATCGAATTTTCTTATTTTTTGAGTAAGATGTTTTTTATAAAAGTAGCTATAGAGTAATTGTAACAAGGGAAAATTATAAAGCACTAAACAAGTGAAGTGATATATCAGATTTTTAAATTTTTATAGACTTATAAACTCATACTTCAAAGTCATTCCTTAATATTACTGAAAATTTAATAGGATTTTTCAAAAATTTGCATTTTTTGCTAACAAGAGGATATTGCATATGTATTTTTTTCTTACATCACTTCCCTTGTGTAGTGCTACATCATCTCCATTGCTTTTTTTTTAAGATGAAGCTTTACAAATGAATTAGTAGGAATTTTTTAAACTGTGTGTGTAGAATATTTGGAACATATTTCCCTAGTCTATCTTTTTTCTTAAAACAGAAGTTAAATGCTTTTATTTGCCAAGTCTATCAGGTCATTCTCTTTCTTTTATTATTTCCTACCTTTCTGTCATACTTCCCTACATGTAAATTATAAAAATGTTCTCCAAGGCCTTTTTTACCCCCAATTTAAACATCTAATCTGCTAGGTGTATTTTTGTGGCTGATGTTACTTAAGAGGTTGTGGGTTATTTTTAATTTTATTTCCAAATGCCAAACCAATTGTTGAATAATCCATCTTTCCCTCTATGCTTAGAAATGCAACCTTTATTAAATACACAATCCGTACAAACATGGATAGATCTCTGGAATTTCTATCATTTTCTAATGATGGATCTGCATAGGTGAAACATGCTATTTTAATTACTAGAGTTTTACATTAAATTTTGATATCTGGCAAAGCAATCTTCTTTCATTATACTTATTCACAATGTTCCTGCCTATTTTCATGCATTTATTCTTCTTGGTAAAAGTTATTATCAAGTTGTCAAGGTTTTTAAAAAATACATTAGGATTTTGATGTGAGTGGCATCATGTTTATAAGATTATTTGAGGGAAATTGACATCTTTACAATTTTTTGTTATCCCATCCAGGAAGGCAGTATCTTGCCAGTGATGCAGGTCATATTTTATGCCCTTTAGGAAAAGTTTATTTTTTCCCAGATTCATTTATTTCCTGTTTAGCTTATTTTAGGCATTATATAGATTCTAAGAATACTAAATATTGAATCTTACAAATGGTTTCTAATTTTTAAAAGTAAATCAATTATATTAATATATTACTATAGCTATAAAAAATATTTTAAAGATTTTTTTCCTATCCTATTGTGCAAATGCTTTTTAAACTCACATCATATGTGCTAACTTGTGGCCAAATATTATGGTTTAGATGTAAAAAGCTAATGTGTGAGACAATACAAGAATGTTCAGAGGTGAAATGACTAGATTATAACCTTGAACATTTTAGGTATGTGATTATAGTATTTTTAAATACTAATCACTTGATCTTTTCCTATCTGATATTTATCATTTTTAAAAATAATATCATGTTGGACAAAATTTTCAAAATAAATAAATGGCAAAAGAAGGAAATTAAATTTCACATATATAGTTTACTCCACCAATGTATTATAGTAAAAATTATTGGATGACTTGGTGATGATTGAATGTTCACCTACTGTATCCCATTGCATTCAGGTAGCAGAGAAGGGCTGGAGGGGGCTTATTTTCTCTGCACTGAGGATAGACATCTTCAGAGTTAAGTTTCTAAGGGTAAAAGAGAAAATATAGATGATCCGTATACTTTCTCCCAATATCTGAAGATTAGTTGTTAAATAAGACCAGGATCTATGTCTTTGTGTGAAATGCTACTACATACAAAAAATTTTTATGACCCTTTCATATTAATTTTTCTATTATGAAATTCTTACTATCATTTCTTCCATAGCCTAATCCTATCACAACTTCTCAGAGGTGAATCTGCTTACTTTTCCAACAGCAAACTCATGCCTGCCCATCCTGCACTAGTTCTATGCTCATCATTCTAAAATCAGGAAGTATCCAGAAAGCAATGAAACTAGCACTCAGTGGTTCCAGAGTTATCGTCTTGTTTTTTTATCTCCCCATTTATCCATTACTAAGCATTCAGGGCCTGATTCCCAGGAAGTGAGGCCCCAGAATGCTTAGGTACACAAATTAGTATGTGCCTAGGGTGTTCTTTTACTTTAGTTCCTTTCAGCAAATGATACCTTTGCAGGAATACCTCTGCTGAGATTCACTTCTGCCTTTGTATTAATCAATTGCCCTGTCTATTGCTTTGGTAACACCTGCATGATTTTGATTGTGGCAGCATCAGACACTTTTTAGATATTATGGATTATTGACTCGAATTCTCCTATTAAATGACCCCCTTAGATATTTGTTCTGTTTCTTTAATTGGTGTTTCTTTTCACAACATCAGCTAGAAGTCTCTTCTGAACTGGCTCTAAGATACTGAAGATACATCCTGTCTGTATCTCTATCTGTCAGAGAGAAGGACCAACATAATCCTTGTTATTCCAAATGTATAGGACTAGAAAGAAAACAACAGGAAGAAATGAGGCATGCATAATAGAAAGAGGCTTTCATATCAGAATTCTGAGTATAAGAAATTTCATTCATACATCAGTTTACTTTTGCTGTGGACCACAACACTTTGTGGCCAAAACAAAAACAATTTCCTCTAGTTCATGCTTGTGAGTGAATTGGGCTCTTCTTCTGGTCTGGGTCAGTGCTATTCCACATCATGCAGTTGGCTGATTATCAGTGATTGAGTTGACTAGAGCTTAGCCTGGAGTCACACACAGAGTGAAATAGTGGCCTCAATCCCAAGTACAGCAAGAAAGGAAATCCTGTTGTGCAAATGCTTTTTAAGCTTGCTTCATGTGTGCTAACTTGTGACCAAATATTTTAGTTTAGATGTAAAAAGCTCATGTGTGATAAAATACAAGAATGTTCAGAGGTAAAATGACTAGATAAGATCTGTAACCTAATAAGTGGATTAATACACTTGAATGGATTAACTTGGTAGTAACTCTAGGCAGGTAGGATGTGGCTGGAGGAAGCAGGTCACTGGGGTATGCTTTTGGACTTTATCTTTTGTCCCTGGCAGGTCTCTCTTTCTTTCCCTCACTCTCTCTTTCTCCCTCCCTCTCCCTCTCCTCCTACCTCTCTCTTCTCTTTCTGCTTCCTGGATAACATGAGTTGAGAAGCTTTCCTTCACCATAGTCTTTAGCCATGATATTCTGCCTCACCTCTTACCAAGAGCAATGGATTCAGCTGACTATGGGATGGACCTCTGAAACCATGAGCCAAAATAAACTCTTCCATCTCCAAGTTGTTCTTGTTGGACAAATTGGTCACTGTGATGAAAAGCTTAATCAAAGGCTGAGAAAACAGATTCCATATCTTGATGATAAGGTTTGCAGTTTCACAATTCAATGATATGAATGATGGAGGAGTAATTTTTATAATTGATCACAAATAGCAGATGGCTTCTGTTTTTTAAAGGAAAGATTAAATACAACAAAAGAGAAAATAACACAATTTATGGACACCTGCAATGTAGCAGGTACTTTCCTAGGCATATTACTCTCACAAAGTTGGCATTTTTGATGCTACAAATGGAAAATCTGAAGCCATCTCATCCTCTACCCTTCATGACACAGTAAATGTTTCACTGGACAAAGATTTACACACACTTCTTCCTAACTTCAAATTCGAGGTGTTTCCTAGAATGAATAGAATGCCTGATGACAATGGATGTATTAGTCACCTTTCTATTACTGTGACAAAATACTTGAGTTAATAAACTTATAAGGAGAAAAGATTTATTTTGGCTCAGAGTTTCAGATGTTTCAGTCTCTTGTCATTTGGCCCTGTTGCCTTTGGGCCTGTGGGAAGGCACACCATCATGGTGGAAGTGTGTAGCACAGGAAGCTGCTGACCTCATAGAGTCTGGAAGGTAAAGATGGAGACAAAAAGGAGAAGGGGTCCCAATTTCCCCTTCTGGGACATGCTCTCAATGATCTAACTTCCTCTCCCAGGCTCCTCCTCGTAAAGGTTCCACCACCTCCCAATAGCACCACAGACTGGTGACCAAACCTACAACATATGAACCTTTGGTGGGTACTTATTCGACAATGCAATGGGTAAAGGCAAAGGTAGTCTTTCTGAGTGTAGCCCATAGGGTTCCAACTCCTGATTGCATCAGTGTCACCTGAAGCTTTGAATTACTCTCCAGTTATAGTCCCTTTTTGTAGTTCTAGGGGCAAGCACTGAAGATAAAAACTCAGAAATGTCTACTGCGACTGCAACTATATCCAGAGTTTATTGTAAATTAGAGTGAGCAGACATATTTTGACCCAAATTATAGATATGTGTTCCTAAGAACATGAATTACAGGCAATTTGCTCACATTATAGTTATAAAGCTATCTGCTTGGTGAGCACACGAATCACTGATAATGCTGTGCAAAGTATGGTGTTTACAAATAGAAGGGTGCTCTTGCATGACAAATTTTATTTGTGTTGTCTTGCTTTTGTTCTCTGATTTGGTCATCATCTCTGGCAATAGACATTGAGCAGGGGCAGGTGGAGAATACAGAATATCACCGGCAAATATGGTCCATAGATAGGAAACGTCAAAGTATGATAATTGAAAGCCTGCCAGTGTCTAAATATTGTAACAGAAGTGGACCTTCTGTCACCTTCACTTGGTCTAAAGCACATTTTAGTCCTACAGACTATCATTTTGGGGTCCTTTTAAAGAATGGCTGGGTAGAAAATATTCATTTGGCAGTTTCTATGTGCGTATATACTCTGCTCTGAGATATCATGGCACTGTCACTTTAAATCAGGAAACATGATTTTTACAATTATAATTTTAGCAAAATTGAAAATATCCTATCTTTTTTTTAAATATTTTTTTTAGTTGTAGATGGACACAATGTCTTTACTGTATTGATTTTTATGTGGTGCTGAGGATCGAACCCAGTGCCTCACGCGTGCGAGACAAGGGCTTTACCACTGAGCCACAATCCCAGCCCCCAAAATATCCTATCTTCTTAATCATCAAAGTGAAGAAAAGGATACATATCAGACAAACAGATAAATAATAATATCTTGAAAAAATAAAGTTACATAGTGTTATAAAATGTGCATTGAACTACTAAAGTAAAACATGTATTTCATTACATTACTTGAGATATTTAAGAAGGATCACGGTCCCACTGCTTGCACACCCAAAGATTCTAATTAATTCATTTGTGGGATTCATATGTATGAATTCCTCTTTTTCTGATTAATGTTGGTGAACAAACAAGGAAACTACATATAGGAGTCCTGAACTAATCATTGCTACAGAAGAAAAAAATGAGAAGAAAATTTAACAGCTCCCAGGAAAAATGCATCTTCTGATAAACTATACTTCTCTTAAGAAATTAGTTTTTCCAAAACTATACACAATGATGTCAGATTAAGGAGCCCCTTTATAATTGGAGGACTGGCCTGGAGTTAACCCCAGGGTTTACATTCTTAAGGTATTAAAACACCAGAAGCACAGGACATCCAGTGAAAGAAAGTACTTCTGGGTACTAAGAATTTTATAACTACAGGGATTAATATTGCCCCATTCTAGAGACAACATTTTGATATTTGGGAAGTTGGAGGACTTTGGTGTTTTAAAGATTATTCCACATACCAAAAGATTATTTCCACATACCATTTTCTCTGAATGAATGAAAGCATAAGCTCAGCCTGAAAGGGAAGGAGCAAAATGATCTTCAGTCATGGGTACAGCATTTAAATAAGATGACCTTTATTAACTAAATCAAAATGGAATTGAATAATACTGAGTATGGATGGCTGAATAAAGTTTTGTCTCAAACAAGGTAGTCTAGATGTACATGATAAAGCATTGCATTGAAATAAAATTACCTGAGATTTTTTAAAGTGGGGTTATCATTTACTTAAGCAACTTACCCAAAATTGATGAAGAAAAATCCCCTTTTGTATTGAGAGATGATGTCTCATGCCACCTGGAATCTCCAATTTAGAGGAAACTACCATCTGTCATTGGACCAGTAGAAGAAGAAAAGTACATTGTTTTTGTGATCACAGACTTAGGTTGATTTGTAGAGTGGGATGATTTGAAAGCAGAAACTGTTTGAAGGTGCATGAGTAGGATTTAAGGAATATTCAAAGGATAATAAATTACTTTGGTCTTAGAAATGTTCAGCCCATAACACTCCCAGGAGTTGAAGGGACAAGAGGAGGGAATAGTTACCTGAATACAGAGAAAGGCTCAGCTGTATAGGAGGATCTCTTCGTTTTGGAAGCAACCATGTCTTGGGGACAGGAAGGTCAATGCATCAATACCCTTTCCTCTTCTTTCCCCTCAATCTTCATCCAGTGCCTCCAATTGACTGAACCCATTAGGGAGGCAGAAGCCAAGGAGTCTATTGGTGTATTCCCTAAGAGTTAGCCTGTCAATCCAAAGAGGATTGTGAAGGCAGGGAAGAGGATTTAGATGACAGATGGGAGGTTAACCAGCATTGCAATTTTATCCCACCATGCCCATAACCCACAGAGCATAGTACTGTGACTCCTGCAAACCTTTAAGCATTTCTTAGCTACAGACACAGAAAATGAATTCTGAGGCTATTTCTCTTGTTTTCTTCACCTCTCACGTGACTGCATTATCAAATGCACACTGCCCTCTGAAACCCACCTGGTTGCCCTTATCTCTTCATGACCCCTAAAATCTTTCCTTCCAATCTTTTACAGAGAACCTTTTGAAAGATGTTTGACATTCTCTGTTTTCAGAATGCCTTGGTCCATGACTGGGCATCTAACCCAACATAGACTTGTCTGTCAAGTATAATGCTCTTGGGCATGGCTGTTTGTTCTCTACTTGTTTAAGGGGAAAAGAAGACATACTACAGAGCCTGAGTAGAATGTGCCAAGAGACTGACCTTCTGGCTTTTATAGGCCTGTCTTTAATTGCTTTTTGATTGCTGGCTATTTACTTTAATTCCATGAGATTCATATTGGGTTTATTTTTGCTTGTTTGTTTTTTTCCTAATCTTTAAAGTGTGCATACTATTACCTACTTTCTTTCCCTTGAACAGAAGAAATAAAAGAGTATATGCAAAAAACTCTTTCTAAGTCATAGTCATAAAACATAATTATAAAATACGAGGTGGCAACATTGATTATATTCATTTTTAAAGCAAACAGAAATAATCACAACAAACCAGTTATCCATGGATAATTTAAGGAAATAAAAATCGGGAATGTTACTTTTGAGTAAGATGAAGCATCACTAGAATACTTGGTAAGTGACTCCTTATGTTGACTTGCTAATATATTTTGACCAGACTAAATAGTTTTTCTCTTCAGTCATTCAACAGTTTCTACTTAATCTGGACACTTGAAATGTCCCAGCAATCCAACCAAGTGTAAGAAAGTAGCCACTTCTCTAGCCTTTATTTCCTGTCAACTGCTCAAAAATCAATGAAATTCATGGAGGGCATGAGTTAAGATTGTATAAAAATGTCCACAAGACTGAGAGGTCTGAAATTTTAAAATTTCCCAATTATGTCTGTTATGTTTATTATTTTAACCCCTTCCCTAAGAGCTGGGGACCTTTGAAGAGAAACCCCAGGAATGAAAAGAAATAAATATTATCTTACCATTCTAGGTGTTTTATGCTAACCAGAGAATTATATAAATACTCTGATATCTGCTCTTTTCCTGTCTTTTTGGTTTCATCTTTAGTCCATCCCTTACACTGAGTGGAGCATGCTCTAGCTGGGGTATCTTTGGTCCATGCTCCACCTAGAGTGTACCCGCTTTGATGTGCTCCAATGCTCCAGATCTCCTTACTTTCCTTGAAAGTGCCTTGATAGGTCATGTCTTGTGGTTTTGATCATACTGTGGCCACTCTTTAAAGTTTCGTGACCATCCCTTTGTTTGTGTCAAAACATCTATTCATCTTCTAACTATACTTTCCTCCTTCTATCTTTTCTCATTCCCACTAAGAAATAACTCCTCCCTTTTATGTACCTGCCTTATCACCTTGCTTGTATCCACTTGCTTAAAGCATTTATTGGTGCATGTTTGTGTGCCTTTCTTCTCAATCACAGCATAAGCTCCTTGAGGGCAACATCAAAATCTTATTTCTCCTTTATTGCCAATGATTGGGTAATAGTACAATAGTACAAATAGTACAAGTATAAAACATTTTGCTTATTGAATGAGATGAAATCAATGTAAGAGTGCTTGAAATGGTTCTCAAAAAGACATGCAACTTTAGAAAAGTCACTGTTATTCTTTATTTATTGTGTTAGTCACCATTCCATTATTATAAAAAAAATTGGAGATAATCAACTTATACAAAGGAAAGATTATTTTTGCTAATTGTTTTGCAAAGTTTTGGTCCATAATTCTATGACCCCTTGATTTTGGTCTTGTGGTAAAGAGCAAATCATGGTGGAGAATGGATGGCAGGGCAAAGTTGTTCTACAAATGGCAGCCAGGAAGCAAAGAGACAGAGGAAGATGCCAAGGCCTCATAATCTTGTCCTGTGCACCCCTCAGTGGTCTAAGACCTCCCACTAGGACCCACCTTTTAAAGGTTCCCCCACCTCCTAATAGTGCCATGGATTGGGGACACATGGAACTTTGGGGGACATTTCACCTCCACACTATAGCAATCAGAGTAAGTATTTCTCCTCATGTAATATAGTGATAGAACCTGACTCCATCTGTTTATTATTCATTTGATGAAGAATTATTAAGCATAAAATTGGCAGGGAGTTGGAGATTCTGAAACCAAATTTACATTCTCCTCATATACTGCTCCTCTTTCTTTAACTCTTCCAAATTTTAAACTTCTCAAAAATTTTTTGATGTTTCACACATCCTTTTTGTCAAGTTATCATACCATAGATAAGCATGTACCTCCCACATTCATGTCTTAGATTGTGAACAACAGTCAGGTCTATTTAAAAGCTTATTTTATGTCTCTATCCAGATATACTGGCACCTCAAACTTACCACATTCAAAACTATACTCATCCTTTTTTCTACCCTTAAACCTACTTCTTATCCTGTACTCTTTCTCCATTGAATGAACAATAAATAACATCATTTGTCCAAGAGAAAAAGATTTCTTCTCTCATATGCTTCACATGCAATCCTTAATTAAGGCCTACTTTTATACACATATATAGGCATTTATACATACACATATACTTGTGTGTGTGTGTGTATGTGTGTATATATATATATGCTTTATATGCAAGAAAATGCACCCCTTATAAGTGTATTTTTCAACAATTTTTTTTGACTAGGGATTGAACTCAGGGGCACTAGACCACTGAGTCACATCTCCAGTCCTTTTTATATTTTATTTAGCAACAGAGTCTCGCTGAGTTGCTTAGGGCCTTGCTAAGTTGCTGAGGCTGGCTTTGAACTTGCAATTCTCTGGCCTCAGCCTCCTGAGCTGCTGGGATTACAGGCATGCACTACCCACCTGGCTCCAACATGTTTTGATGAACATTTATGCCCAGGTAATTATTGGCCCAAGTCGAAAAATAAAATATCTCTATGCTGCCATAAATTTCCCTGTGACATATTGTACTTGAGTCATCCCCACTTCTAGTCTCAGGCAAACATTCTTTTAGAATTATTGAGATATATATATATAGCATTATTGATGTATAATATATATATATACACATAAATATACACACAAAATCATACAGTCTGTGGCCTTTCATATGTGACTGTGACTTCTTTAACTGGGAAGAATATATTTGAGATTTTTACATGTAGTTGTACTTATCAACCATTTGTTCCTTTTAAATGCCAATTAATATTCCTGGTATGAAGGTATCACAACCATTTATACATTCTTGGGCACTTCCCAGTAGGAACAATATAAATAGCACTGTTATAAACACCTGTATACATACTTTTCCTAGATACATATTTTCATTTATCTTGAGTAAATACCTAGAAGTGAAATTGATGAGTCACTTGTTACACATATTTTTACTTTTGTAATAAACTGCCAAATGTTTTCCAGAATAGATGTACCATTTACACTTTCACCAAGAAAAGAGAATTGCAGTAAGCATTCTCAGCCATGCCTAATATCACCCATCTTTTTACATTTAGTCATTTTGGTGGGTGTGGAATGGTATTTCACTCTGGTTTCAAATTTGAGTTTCCCTGGTGACTGATAATGTCGGACATTTTTTATATTCTTAGTAACTGCTCTTTTTTAATGAAATATCTGTTCAACTTCTGGCCCCATATTTCAATGAATGTCTTTTCTTATTAAAATTAAAGTTATTTAAACATTATAAATAGAGGATACAAATATTGTGCCAGTTTATAGCTTAAGTACATTTTCTTTTTCTTTTTTAATTTTTTTAGTTGTTGATGGATCTTTATTTTGTTCATTTGTTATTTATATGTGGTGCTGAGGATCAAATCCAGTGCCTCACGCATGCTAGGCAAGCACTCTACCACTGAGCTACAGCCCCAGCCCCTTAAGTACATTTTCTTAATGTTGTCTTTTAAAGAACGGTTTTCTTCCCTTCTTCTGCCACTCTCTTCACACTCATTTCTCCGCCTTCTTAACCTTTCACATCCTTCCCTCTCTTCCTTCTTCAATCCTTCCTTCTTGTCTTTCTTTTTAATTACTTGATATTTAGAACTATAGTATCATATCATTATCTTAAATTAAAGACACTTGGATTCCAAGATATGCTCCTTTAATTTCTTTTTATTACCTCATTGCATTGGCAAAGACCTCCAATACAATTGTGAACATGAGTGGTGAATGTCTTTGTTTTGTTCTCCACGTTAGGGGTAGGTGTTATATGCTTACCATGAAGTATAATGATAGCTATAATCTGTTATACATGTTCTCTATTAAGTTTTCTTTTACTCCTAGTATGTGTCATGACTGATCACTGAATTATAGTTTTTCCACTTGTATTGAGATGATCATATTTTTCTCCTTTCTTCTTTTCATATGGAGAATTAGATTTATTTATGGAAGCTAAACTAAACTTATGGCCATGGAATAAGCTCCATTTAGTTCTAACAGTACTTATTTATACCCTCCTGGATTCAATTTGCAAATATTTTGTTAAAAGTTTTTAAAATATATATTGATGAGGGATTTTGGCCTCTATTTGTTTTGTATAAATATATTTGTTTGGTTTTAGAATCAAGATAGTGTTGTGTTCAAACTAGGAGCTAATCACTTTTTATTCTACTTTTTTCCTTCCAGAAGTGAAAATTCATGAGTCAAATATATGAGCACTTTTAAGAATTTTGTCACAAATTACCCAATTGATCTCCAGAAAACATGTAAATTACCTTTTCATAGCAACATGTGATAACATCTCTATATCTTTTATAACACCAGAAAATATCATTAGATTGTTTAAAGAAATGAAGCATGAAAATGATCTCATATTAATTTGAATTTCTTTGATCATTCACAAAGGAGAATATTATCTACTTATGATGGTCATTTGAATTCTTTTGAGAATTGAATTATTCCCATTCTTTATATATTTTTCTCATGGGTATTCTTTTATTTTTGACTAAAATACTCTTTACAGATTAAGCATATTATCAAATATTTTTGCAGACATTGCATATATTTTTCTAGCTTGTTATTTTTCTCAACTAAAAGTTCTAAGAAGACAGGTAGAAATAATCTATAAGCATATAAGATGGTGATAAGTGGTTTCTACACACAGAAACCTTGAAAATAGGTTCAGAGAATGAGAATTCCATCTTCAACATGTGAGTCCTCAGATGCAGTTGTGAATTTTTCCTTATGGAAATGGAGAGTAATAGTATGCTTTGAGAAAAGAGATATAAATAACCCCCATAGGCTCTGGCCACAGATATTTTGTTAAGGAGGCAGCGTATCTTTGACAGTTTCACTCCTAATCAACCCTTATTGTTCCAGTTATTCCTATTTCTCATTTCAGTATTACCAACTATCTGCAGCCTACTACCCTCCACTTCTCTTAGTCTCCACCCATCCCAACCTAGCAGTACTGTTACTGTGTTCTTCACATTCCTGCCTTGTCACTCCCAAGGCTTCTCTCACCCAAGTTTGTTGGTCTTCTATTACAATATTATCTCCATGCATAATAAATATCTCCAGAGGAACATGCTAAGTGGAAGTTTCCTGCCAGACAGCATTCATATTTTCACAGTTGCCCTAGCAAAATGACCAAGAAGGAGTCTAAGAAATTTGAAAGCATCCTGGACACTGCATCAGAAAGTTCAAGCTTCAGAATCAATGGCTCTTAACTTAACCTTCATGATCCTGGATGAATAATTGAGCCTCTCTAGGTCTCAGTTTCTTGAAAAGTGGGAAGCATAAAATATGTCTTGCCTATTTTATAAGTTCGTTGGAAACACAAGACAATATAATATAAAGGCAATTCTTATCAAAAAATTGGGATAGATTTATAACTGCGTCGAGGATAGTGAAGTTTAATGTCTCAATCTATGGGCATCCCTTTTTAATTTTCTAAGAGTTAGAAAACATACACAGAGCCAAACTAAAGCAAAAGTACTTATAGTCACCAAAAGGATTACACTAGTCATGTTTGATAATCTTAAAAACTGGGATGAATAAATCAATTATTACTAACTTTCCTAGAAATAGTATTTTACTATAGCAAGTACTGATTTCTTATTGCCTGATTCTATAACCACCTGTCTATTTGAAAGAATCTTCCTACAAAATCAGGTTTCTGGCAAAGTGGGAAGGTATTTTGTTACAATATTTATTTTGCTTTTCCCAGATAGTAATTCTGATTCAAGGGCAAGAGAAAGAACCACCAACAAGGAATTTTAGAATATTGTAACTCAAATGGAAGTACCTATGGACAAATAATGACATAGGTCAGTTGCTAATGCTGATACCTCTCTCTGGTTATTTGAAGAAAATTGTTCTACAAGCAGAACTTAAATCTTTACATACTATTTTTCATCTTGATATTTGAATTCTGATTCTTACTGGTTCTACCTGGCTGATAACACAACTGGCTTCCGATATACTCTCACCATTTAAGGATTTTTTCTTAAGTGCTTTACCCAGATCACTTTGGAGCTACATCATAAATGACTCCCACCATCACTACTCATTATTCATTTAAGGTCTCTGCTTTCATCCTCAATGAAGTCCTTTCCTTTTGTTCCCTTCCTACTAAAAAATACGTATCTCTGGCTATGCCATCTCAGACCGACCTGTGTAAACAGCTGCTCCCAGTGTCCCTGCCTCAATACTATCTACTTGACTATAGGTCTTTGTGGTCACTATTCCTACCTGGTTCACATTAGCCTTTTGATAGAGACCCGAGCATGAACCTATGTGTAAAGAAAGCTGCATTTCCACCAACTGCTAGATACACCATACAAATGGAAGATGCACAAAATGTGCAAGTTAAATGTGCAGGTGCAGATATACAGGTTAAAATTATTATTTTAAAAAATCACCCAAATATCCTTTACCTGGTTAAAGATTACTAAAACCCCACTTACCAAGTGACCTGTCCATTATAATTTCATTCCTTCCTAAAACATAACCACTATCCTAACTGGGTGCAGTGATGCACTCCTGTAATCCCAGCTGCTTAAGTGGTTGAGGCAGAAGGATTGCAAATTCAAGTCCAGTCTGGTAAACTTATTGTGATCTTATCTCACAATAAAAATTAAAAAGGATTGAGGAAGTAGCTTAGTGGCAGAGTACCCCTGGGTTCAATTCCTAGTACTGCAAAACCAAACCAAACCAAACCAATACAAAAAGAAAGAAACAAAGAAAAACCATAGCACTACCCTAACAGTTGAAATGGAATTCTCACATTTATTTATAGTTTAGATGAGGGGATAGTGAATTTGTTTTCTGAAAAGAATCAGATATATTTTAAACTTTAAAGACCACTTCCTTTATTGTAACTTTTAATTTCCTCTTTGTTTTTTTAATCTCTCTTTCTTTTATCTTTTTTTTAATTTCATCTTTTGGAAAAAAAATTCTGTGGACTTTAGCTTGTTGTTCTCTAGTTTAGATCCTAAAAAGTATCGCTTTTCTTTCCCATTATATGTAAATGGACTAATAAATGAACATTCATTTCAACATTCTGTTGGTAACATTTATCTTTCTTATTTTATGTAGATGCACTTCATTCATTTTCATTGCTATATAGCATTCCATTGTTGGAATTTAACAACATTTTTTGATCCAGTTTGCTATACATATTTGTGTTGTTTAGAAGAATCTGCTTTTGATAATAATGCACATTTTTGTATGTACCCTGGGATACATATGAAATAAATTGTTGAGTCTGCTGTCAACTTTACTGAAGAATATTGCCCAATAAAATAATAAATATTTTCACTCTCTTCAACCGTGTATTGCAGTTCTCATTGATACATATCTTTAGCAATACCTGGGATTGAAAACAAGCAGTTTTAATATTTGTCAATCTATTTCTGTCTGCATTTTCCTAATTGCAAATTGTAGTTTTCATATTTGTTTCTCTGAATGCTAATGACATGGAGCAGAGTTTTACTATGCTCATTGGTCATTTAGATTTTGTATTTTGAAAAATGCCTGTTTGAAGTCTTTGTCATATGTTTCCTGGGCAGTGATGGGGTTCAGAACACATTACCCCAAAATATAGCATCTTTAATCTTAAGGAAATTGAGAAAACCATAGAAGTAGAAGAGTCTCCCTGCCCTTCTTCTGCCCTTTTCTCCTAAAGAGGGCTATAGAAACTAGAAATCCCTTTGCCTTTTTACCACAAAAAGGCAAGGACTCAGCATCTTATGAGACCTACCCGGCCTTCCCCTGAAGTAGCACATAAGATGCTCAATCCGAAGTGGTCCTCCCCATGTCCCAAAGATCTCTAAAGATGCAGAGACCCAGGGAGGAATCTGAGCAATAGCTCTTGTTAAGTTCACCGAGCTCACTACACTAGATCATATCCTCTTGTCTAATTATATTTCTTCACAACTAACCACCACTTCATCAAATAGCGTAAAATACTCATATTGCCCTTACATTGAGTCTTCATTTCCTTATGAAGGCTCCCATATCACATAAAATTTATTAAATAATTTCATATGCCTTTCTCCTGTTAATATGTCTTGGAATTTTTATTTTCATATCCAGCTAGATACCCTGAGAAGGTTGAGGAAAACTTTCCTCCCTTACAGCAATCTGTTCTTTTCTTATTGATTTGCAGAATTTTAAAATATATTCCAGATAACAGACTTTCTGGTTTTGTGCATTCATGAAAACTTCTTCCTGTTTGTGGCTTGCCTTTGTGATATCTTTTGATGAACAGAAGTTCTCAATTGCATTTTGGTGGAATTTATTAAAATGTCCCTTTATGATGACTGCTTTCTGTGTCCTATTTTAAATTTGGGATGGGCGAGTTTTGAGAGCATCTGCAGCTAAATGCTTGGTACATGACCCTTGTGACAGGAGCAAGGAAAACCCTGCCTCTGTGTGTTCAGCCCTTGCATCTTTACAGGGCTTCGTTTCTGACTCACCACATGTGACCAATGCCTGATGACCTAGGACAGCGCTTCCATGCTCCCCAGCCAATGCACTCTGAGTGCTTCTCCCTCCCAGTCCACTTCCCTGCGATGTTCTGCCTGTCATTCACACTAATTTTCACATAGTACCTGAAGGATCTTGGAGCCTTAGAACAGGCTGATAATTTTTATCTTTTATTTTTCTTTTACATCTTCATTTCACAATCCAGTAGACCTATTCATTCTCTCCAAATTTGACATTTTCAATCAATACATTCTTCCTCTCTCTTGGCTTCTAGTGCACCCAACTTTTCTACTATCTTCTTGTTAGATGTGTTTTATTTTATTTTTTTCTTTTTACCTGCCAACTTTAAGTTCAGTGATTCTTTGCTTTCCTGAACTTCTTTGGAAATTGACCAATTCTTTTTTCTGTAAAAATATGTGTATGTAAATAAACATGATTTATTCTTCATAAAATTCAGAGTATATGCCTCTGTTATTTTATTTGCTCCTCACAATTGTGGTGTGAGATAGCTTAGGTGAAACTCTGACATTCTATCCATTTTATAGATGTATTCAAGATTCAGGAATTTAAAGGACACCATGACAAAGACCAAGGCCAATGGTATGGAATGAAGTAGATGTTGATAAATCAATAATTGAATCTTTTGCTTGTGACTCTGATCACAATACATCAATGCAGCAGATTAATTGAGAAATACTTTTCAGTGCTTATGGGTGCCATGGATAAAACAACTTTAATTGCACTCTGAATAAACAGAGTTCCTGGGACAAGAGGATCAACTTATATACTATACATTAGCATTGGTCTTTTCACCATAGTATGACTGGTCATCGTGAAATTTTTTTCTCCATATATTTGTACATCTTATCTTAAGCTTCTTTTACTTATACAATCAACTTATCTCATTTCTTAGCTAAATCAAAGTAGCATATTTTGGGGGAAAAATTTTAGTCAGATGCAGAATTATCTTACATTCAACTGCTCACTTGTTCATTAATTTTGTGTTATAGCAATTTGTTTACCTGAATTATTTCCATGGCCTAGGATAGACTTATTTACTAACAAGAATTTGAAAAGCCATAAAAAGATTCTCAAGGTTACATGTATGTAGAAAAAAATGAAAGAAACGTAAACAAAGACTTAAATGTAATAAATTTCCCTGGGATCATAAAAGCTTGAGAAGCAGTAAATGGAATTTCCCTGGAAATCTGTGTTGTGGTTTATAAATGACTTTCTAATCTATTTACTTTTACTTTTACTGGAGTTTTCAACATCACCACAGAGATGGTTCTCTTTGAGGATTGTGATCAAGCAGTGTGAGCAGAGCTGGGGAGTTTCTGGCAGTGGTACAGGCTTTAGATTATAAAAGTGAAGAAGGCTGAATGCTTTCTGTTGAAATAGACTGTTAAGAACTTTGTCAAAGAATGAACTCTTACTGTAACCCACACCTCATTTGTCACCCTGATGGGCTGAGGAAAAGTGACATTTACAAACTGAGAATGAAAGCACATCCATTTCACCAGTCTGACACCCTGATATAATAACTATTTACCTTGAGAAAGAGGCACTGAGATTTCCGATTCTTGTGAATCTTCTCACTTTGGCACTTATTTTCTCACTCTGTCAAACAGCCCCAGATTAATGGAACAATTTGTTCAACAAATCATATTAGTAGAATGCGCACAGGGTAAAGAGAGAGAGGCGGGGGAGCAGAAAAATTTTACTCATTCATAGCAGTGGTATCTCTGCAAATAAAAATGTAGTTATGCCTGACATTTACAGAGGGACAATGTGAAAGGGAAAGGGTGTAATGACTTCGGGCAGTGGAGAGATCACTTTGTAAGAACAGTAGTACTCAGAGGGGAATAAGATAAAGTTACACATAACATCTAGATTGAGCTTCCTTCTAGAACATATTTGTCAAACACAGCAGGATCTGCTGGTGTCAGAAGAAAAAAAAGAGTTTTCAATTAAAATTAAGCATCCTATGTTTTCTATTCCACTCAGACATGCCTCTTTCTAGCTTGCACTCGGGAAGTCTCAAAGAATTCCAGGAACATCACGTTACACAAGAGATGATTCAATTCCTCAGAATAGGCTGAGGGCCCAGGCCTGGGCATATGATAGTTGTGTGTGATTAGGACTGAGATTGTTAATTTTGATAGGCATTCAATTCACATTCCTAAGGCCGATAAAATAAAATTATCAACCAGATAATCAGTAAAGCTTTGACACTTGGGATGTTTCATGCCTTTATGCCAGAAGTTTGATGAATATGTAGAATACAGAGAGCCCATAAATATGCCCTGCCACAAATCATGATTCTTTTAATATATGCCACTCATTGCTTCTCCTCACAAACAAACAAACAACAACAACAAAAACACTGTATAGTATCATCCTTCTCCCCTAACTTTCTAAGAACAAGTTTGGCTGTAATATTCATTGTTTTGTGTTAAGGTTGTCACTCTTTTATTCTACCTTGCATTCTCAAAAGAAACTGACACTCACTAGTGCCCTGTTTCTGGCCTTGAGTGTCAAGGGAAAATATGACTTTGCATTATTGTGCTGCTTTGATTTCTCTTTCCTTCATATCTCCTCTCTCTCTCTCTCTCTCTCTTTTACTTTAATTTTTTAAAATTCTTTTGAGATATGTTTGAGTTTCAAGAGAGATCCCAAACATCCTTTAACACAAAATTGATCCCTGAGAACCTGTAATTAACTTAGAAAGAATGCCATTTACTGTTTACCACTTTTCACCTAGTAATATTTTATAAAGGAGAATCAAAATATTACATTTTTAGGGGATACTGGGGTCTAACAAAATAGGAAAATACTTGCTACACCAGATTAGGCAAGTATTATTTTTGTGTGTATGAACATGTGCACATAAATTTGTTATAAAGAAAACATATTTATGTTAGAAAATTTGAAATATATATACAAAAGGAAATCATCTTATAGATATATAAGTGTGCATATAGATGCACATATATGTGTCTCTGTGCATATATTTCTCTCTTTTTCCCTATATGATATAAAGGTCTGAGATGCCTGTCTCATGTCACCCCAAATGAGTAAAGATGTGTTTCAGGGCTCCTGTTTACTAAAACTTGGTTCAAAGAGCTTTTAGGACTGCAGGTGACTCTTTGTTAGGTTACCTAGCCATCTGCTTAGTCCATAGAATGGACTATGACCATGCTTCTTATTACATGAATAGATAATGCCTTATTCTTCTAGACTATTTCTATTTCTTATATAAGTTAGAGTGGTTTAATACAATAGAGTTTGCTCTTTACTCAAGGAATGATTTAATGTAGGTATTTATGTCAGAGATCAACTTTTATCCCACAGTGATTCAGGGAGTCAAGCTCGTTCCATGTCATGGTTCTTTGATCCCTTAAGTTTTTGAGGTAGGCTGTGTCTAGCCTGTGTATGAATACAAAGAGAGTCAGGTGAATTGACGAACATTCGTAATTTCAACTACTGAGGAGTCTGAGACATGAGGATTCTAAGTTGGAAGCCAATTTAGGCAATCTAGTGAGACACTGTCTCAAAACAAAAATTAAAAAGGGCTAAGGACGTTGAGGGTGTAGCTCCGTGGCAGAGCGTCCATAGGTTCAATCCCCAATACTACAAATTAAGAAAAAAAAAAAGAAAAAGAAAAAGAAACAAAGAGAAGAGACTCTCACCCATCTTAAACATCTTATCCACACAATTTCACAACTTCTGTGGAGGCAATTAGGACTGGAAAGCACTGACCCTTCCTGGGCAGCTGCTTCTAAGACTGACTACCCATTGTGGAAAAGGAGGCATAAGGCCAGTAATCACTGCCAAGTAACCCTTGTGGTCTATTCATTGTCTTGGCTCTGGTTAACTTTTCTCCATTCCCACCCCCACTTACTCATTGTTTGAGTTACCTTCAAACTTGGGTTTGTTCTGACTCTTCAAGGTGTCTGCTCTGCCTATTGTGTGTGTGTGTGAGTGTGTGAGAGAGAACTTTATTTTCTATAGTTGATTACTTGACACTATTGTTTCCCACTCTGAGTTTTGGAAAGAGAATCACATTGGTCTATTGGCCATCTTTTAATGCATATCAGTCTATGGAACTGGTGTCACATTTATACTAGTCAGCTATGTCTTTATTTGAGGGCAGGGGTAGAGAGGTGAGGTCACACTTGAAGTTTTCTGTAGAATTATGGCAGCCTTAACTTTACTTGTCTCTCATATGTTGTCTCACAGTTTGTTTCTTAAATTCTACTCAATAAATATCAGAAGCAGTGTAGTGGAACTTAACCTTACCAACCTTACCACTGACTGAAAACAGCCCCCATTCCAGTGTTAGAATACTACCTTAAGAAAGCACTTGAGGCCAGGGCGTGGTGGTGAACACCTGCAATCCCAGCACTTTGGAAGGCTGATAGGAGAATTGCAAGTTCAAAGCCAGACTCAGCAATGGTGAGGTGCTAGCAACTCAGTGAGATCCCGTCTCTACTTAAAGCACACAAGAGGGCTGGGGACGTGGCTCAGTGGTGGAGTGCCCCTGAGTTAAATCCCGGTACAAAAAAAACAAAGTGCTTGAGGATGTGGATTCTTCTAGACTCTTCCTGAAACTTCTGTTTCTTTAAGCCCCTGAAGTGGTCCTAGTTATAGATGACAACTAAACATCCCCTTCTCTATGTAGAAATAGAATTGGCATGTTTGTGTTTAGGGTTAGTCCCTTCCTGTAGTCTAGAGCCACTTCAGGGAGAGAATGTCCAAGTCAGAAGGAGGAATTTTGAATAGTGGTGATTTCTTTAAATTTAAGGAACCATACCATTCAGTTATGATTGTCTATGAAATATGTTACCACAAACCAGGAAGTGTGGTCATGATTTAGATGTTGAATTTAATTATTTCGCTAGGCCTTATTGATAGAAGCCTTTTACTGAGTATATTCTTTCTGTAGGTACTCCTTTAAGCGGAACTTCATATCAATTGCTTTTGGTTCCCACAATTTTTTTCTCAGGTACAAATTTTAATATCTATATTCAAATGAAGAAGCAGTGATTCAGAGATATGACTGTATTTGTTAAAGGTCACACAGTTAAGTACTGGACCTGAAAGGTACATTTAGGTCCGCCTTTAAGTCCTTTTCACACTATATGTGGATAGTTCCTCAGTTTGAATATTTCATGCATCTTGCCATTACCTCAAATAACAAACAGAATGCAATAAAACATCAATTAACATTTCTTGAACAGCTGGTGAAGTACAGGCAGGTTCACAAATGCTATTTCATGTACTCTTTGAACAACCCTGAGAGATAGACATTAGTGGTTCCATTTTATAGATAAGGAAGATTAAGCACCTTGCTTGGGCCACAATCAATAATGGTACCATCCATGACTTAGAGGTCTTCTGGCAATAATAATGGGGCTCTTCCTATCTCCCCTCAATTTCTTCACTAGTTAATAAAAATAATTCAGAGAGACAATAATTGCTTCACATTAGCCTCTTAATATATATGTTTTTATAAGCCCTCAGTTAATGCTCCTTATATGTAATGAACATATGAATGAATTTACCGCCTGTATCTGATGGTAAACTAAAGCTGTTACTCAAGATTTTCCCTTTCCTTCCTAGTTTCCTTTTGATTTGGAATATTCTTAATTGGGAGGCATGTTTAAAGATAATTTTCAGAAAGAGGTAAAATCATAACTCACATACAAATTATGACGTATTAAAGAATTTATTATTCTTACAGTATGAAGGAACCAGATGGACAGTGTAACCAGCTCAAAGGAAAAGTCTAAAGAGTACAAGCTCTGTGGAATCTTCAGATAGACACAAATGTATCAAAGAATGTTGAGATGAATTGCAAATGGTGACAAAACTGGGTCCCTCCCCAACCACACACACAAGGGAAGTAGTGTTGTTCGACTAAATCTTTACCAGATAGGACAGAATTTAAAGTGCAGTCAGTAATCTACAATTTACAGAGAGTTACCAAACAGCTCAAAGACTATATGAGCAGTCCTAGAAATGGCAGCTGGGAAGAATGTGCTATAGATAATGCATATTTTTCCATTGTAAAGCATTTCCCCCAAGGGACCTTTAATGTAGTTTTGAGAAGCTCATTTAGAGCACTAAATGTAGTCAAAGACAGACACACAATTTGAAATAAACATTGTACAATCGATGGTCCTGTACATACAGTAACAGACTTATGAATGAACAGGATGTTCTTTTCTATGCTATTTCCCTACTCTGTGCTAAATGATCAGGGAACATCCCTGTGGGGTTCTTAGAAGGCATTCACAGGGAAGCCTCCCAAGAACAGAGAATGGGTTGCAAATATTCCATTCCAAAGAAGGCAGCGAGTGTATCAGACATTCTTGGCTCTGGCCTGGGGCACAGGATGGGAGTAGAGGATTAGAGAGCCCCTTGGCTCTGGCCTGCCATCCATAAAGGAGCAAAAATCCACCATTCAACTTGAAACTTAGGTCTCATTTCCAATTACAAGTGCTTTAAATTTGAAAAAAAAGTTGCTATTTTTTGAAATCTTGCAATTATCCTGTAAATACCACAATCATATTGATCCGTGCCCGTATGTGTGTATATTAAACTCATTAATTCGTATGTTTATATTCAACGAAAGAATATTCTGTTTCAGCGCTCCTTTTATTTTTTTTTTAAACCCTGAGGCTCATAAATGCAAGTGGCCTTGACTCTCCCAGAACTTGACAGGTTCCGTGGTGGCCCAAGGCCAAGGGTATTTTCCTTGGCAAATCGCTGGAGTTGCAATCTGTTTAACAAAGCTCTTTTAAGCGTCCCTTGCAGCGCCTTGGTCGCTGACACCGAGAGACGGCCCCTCCGCCCTTCCGGGTTGGCAGGGCGGGCGGCCGGGCGCTGGGCGCACAATGGCTAGCGTCCCCGCGGGCGGCGGCTTCCAGGTGCGGCGGGTCGGTGCAACCCGCGGGCCCGGACTTTCACTGGGCGGCCGCGGGCGCGCACACAATGGGCCGGGCGGCCCTTATCGCGGCGCGCAGGCCTTCCCCGAGAGCGGCGGGCGGCGGCGCTTCCGCGAGCCCGGGTCGCCCGCCCCCGCCGGCCTCGCCGCGGCCGCCGCCGCCGCTTCCTCCCCGCGACCCCGCGGCCTCCCGACGAGGCGCGGTCGGCGGAAAGGCTTGGTGGGGTGGCCGAGGCGGCGACACGCGCGGCCGGTCGGGAAAACAAAGGGGGGATGTGTGCGGCCGAAAGCCCGGAAACGGGGCGCCGGTGGGGGCCGGGCGGGCGCAGTCCTCCCCTCGGAGCCTATTGTTCGCCCCGCGCACATCCACACGCGCTTAACAAGAAATTAACACATCCTGCCGCTGCTTATCGGCCCATCTACGGCCAAACAAACAGCGCAGCTCTTTTGCAACGGGAGGGTTTGTAATGTGATGACCAGTCCCAGAACCTTCCTCCCAATTCTCATTGTTTCAGCACTCCCTGTCTTGATATCGTTTCTTAACAGGTGATACTCAGAAGATCTCAGGGTAGCATTGTTTTTTAAGTACTAAGATTAATCAACTCTTTTGATGTGGCAGGCAGTATTCCGAAGGCTCTACATGTAAGATTTCTTTACTCTCCATAACAACCTTGTGAGTTGGGTGGTATCTTTATTTTCCAGATGAGGAGAGGAAAACTCAAAGGAAAACCATTCAGGTGCATAACTAAGTCAATAGGCAGCTCCAACTGAAGCGCAGTCTTGCTAGGCCTGAGTCCATACTGTAAAATCTTACTGTGATTTTTAACTTTATTTTGAGTGCTGAATAAAGGCTTTTTCTCTAGCCGAGTTCTTCCTGAGCTGGTTGTATAGAAAAGCTTGTCCTCTCCTTGGAGCCTATTGTTCGCCCAGCGCACATCCGCACGTGCTTAACAAGAAATTAACAAGTCATTTTTAATGACTTTGTGCACTTTTTAAGACTTAGGCTCTCTTTTTTATTTTTTTCCTTTTAATTTTAAGTTGTGCAATTGAAGTGACACTTGTCATTTCTTTGAAAAGTGTGTTGTCATATCTATGGCACGTGTTCAGGTGGAAAGTAAAGCAAAATGAACACCAATATATTTGGAAACAGCTGATGAGTCAACACAGACAATTAAGCTGGAGTTCCGTTTTTTGTATTCGTTGAAGTTCGAGGAATGTGGCCTAAAACCCCCTTTAATAAATACTAAGTCTATTTTGTGTAAATCTGGGCCATAGGTTCTATTCACACACACACACACACACACACACACACACACACAAAAGTCAATTCAAGCTCCTGCATGGTTCAAGCCAGCCTTTCCTAGCCCTTGAGATCTCCCTGGTTAAATTGTGCTGAGGGTTCACTATGGTACAAATGCTCTTTGGTGAAAGGGTACACAAATAAATAGAACAGTCTTCATATGTAAAGTAGTAACTCACTGGTTGAGCTGGAGAGGTAATGACTGATAACTAAAATTTGATATGATGAGAGCTATAAAATATGGAAGAAGAGAGATGAATACTTTTACCTTGTGGTCAGATTGCTACAGACGATCAAATGCCTCAAAATCACTCTTCTATAAAGGAGCCAAGAAATAATTTATTCAACACAGCAAATACTGTGTGCCATAGTTTGGATATGGAATATCCCCCAAAGTCTCCTGTGTTGAATGCTTGGTCTCTGGCTGGTGGTGTTATTGGGAAGTGATGGAAACTTTAGGAAATGGGGCCTAGTTGCAAGGGTTAAGTTCCTGGGGACATGCCTTTGAAGAATATACTTTGTCCCTGGACCTTTTCTTTCTGTCCCTGCTTCCTGGCTGCCCTGAACTGAGCAACTCTGATCCAACATAGGGCTTTTCTGCCATGATGCTGTGCCTTACCACATGCCTAAAAGTGATGGAGCCAAGCTGACTATGGACTGAAACTTCTGAGACTGTGAGCCAAAATAAACCTTTCCTGTTTTGAGTTGATTTTCTCTGCTATTTTGTTCTAGCAAAAACTGATTAACAGGGTTAAAAACAAGAACCCCTCTGTATCCTAATTTCATGGAGTTTGTAATCTACTGGATAGAAATGTGTTAATGAAAAATACATAAATAGTAAATTATATGACAGGAGATACATGATGTTTTAAGGTACATTGGAGAAGGGTTTAAACTAGTCAGGGCAGGTCACTGTGGCAGAGTAGTTTTTTTTTTTGTTTTTTTTGTTTTTTTTTGGTACTGAGGATTGAACTCAGAGGTGCTTAACCACTGAGCCACATCTCCAGTCCTTTTCATATTTTATTCAGAGACAGGGTCTTGCTAAGTTGCCTAGAGCCTCATTAACTTACTTGGGCTGGATTGAAGTGGTGATCCTCCTGCCTCAGCCTCCTGAGCCATGTGTAGAACATTCTTGGTAAAGGAAACAGTAAACACAAAGTATGCTATAGTGTGGTTGGAATATTGTATGCCTTCAGAGATAACGAATATAAAGCAAAAGTCCCAGAGTGGCTGCCACTCCTGTATAGATTTAATTGCTATATAGAGGACAGACTTAAGAAGCACTTTCCTGATTAAGAAACTGTTACATCATTCAGGTTGAATATGGTGGCTGATGAGATTACCAAGTTGAAAGTGATGATAGGAAGAAGGAGGCAGATTACAGAGAGAGATATTCAAGAGTTTAAATAGACAGAACAGGATGGGAGATCGCAGGGAAAGAGATGACAAGGTGGATCCCTAAACTTCTGGTTTATGTACTTAAATGGAGCCAGAGTGCAGCCATTTTGGACACAGAGAAACATGGAGTAAAATCAGTTTTTGAGGGGATGGCTATGAGGTAAGTACTAGGTATGTTGAGTGTGAGGTACATCTCGATGATGAGTCATCGAGATGTCATCCAGTGGAGCATAGGTGTGAAGGGTGGGAGAGAATATCTTCTGTAACAAAACAAGAGTAGATGAGTAGTTTGATTAGAAATAAAGGTAGATTTGTCCTTAGTAACAGGGAGATAAGCACCTGGGTGGCCAGAGAAGAGAAGGTTTGGAATCATTGATAGAAAATAACTGGAGTATTGAGGACCCATTTCTTACTGTATCAGTCTGCTCTATTAGTTGACTTCGGATCCCCTTGGTGCATTGAAAGGTAGGTCAAGAGAGTTTGGGCATCACCCATGTAATCTAAGATTCTTAGGAGGATGTCAGAAAAGGAGGGGAACAGATGGAGTCAAGAATAGTCAAAGTCCAAGTAATTACATCTGAAATGTGGAGAGAGAGTAAGTAATGGTTGGAGAGAATGTGGCTGGTCTGTCAATGTGAGACAGTTTATTTGCTGCCAGTACTGAATGAATTAGTGTGGAGAAGGTGGTCACTGGAGATGAAGTGGTGAGGATGTTGAAAGCCCAGGTTGTTGGGTGGTCTTCCATGCTCAGGATGAGTTAAACTCAAGGGAGAGGAAGACTGCCAGCCCAGGATGATCAGTTTTGATTATGGTGAGGGTGATCAACTGGTCTGTCAAAAGCAACTGCAAAACAGGATTCAGGCAGCATTAGGAAAAGACAGGACAGGCAAAGAAGTTTGGTGTGCAAGAGGATGAAGGATACATTAGAAATAATTTAATTCTTCTGTGCCTTTCTTCCTGCCACCACCAAAATCCATCCTTGAAAAAAGTAATGATGTAAACTTTGAAATATTTAGAGAGAAAATTTTCCCTCCTTTATTTTCAGAAATTCACAGAATCACTGAAAGGGTTAGCTTTCAAGAGAACTGTGTCAAATTAGTAAACTTTAGGGACCCAGGAAAAGCCTTGAGTGGGGGGTGTAATCTTTGGATTTTATCTTAAGCCGAAATTTGTTTAATTGTGCTGTCTTTCCTTGGAATTTTACTTCTTTCTTACCTAAGTGGACCCATTCTTCAAAGCTCTATTAAAATTCTACTTCAATAGTTAGTCCAATTCTTAAAAATGTGGCCTTTCTTCAAATACATGTGGGACTTGGACTACTGGTGGCTACTGCTCATCTTTCATTCTTGCATCTTATTTATCACATGATAACCTGAAGGTAGATTTACACTACGGAATAATAAACCCAGTCCTTGTGCCAAATGTGATTATTCATAGAACATTTTTGTATTCCCAATAGCTATTTAAGGAGCTTAATATCTGAATAATAGTGTAAAAACACATTCAAAAATAAAGGCAAGGAAAGGATGAAAGAGGCTTTATAAGATAAAGAGATAGTGAAGGCAAGCAGATAATTATAAACTATTCATTTGCAAGTTTTAATACTTGGCAAGCACTGTTCTAAAAGTTTTGCATATATGATCTCAATGTTCAAAATAACCCTTTGAAATTAACACCATTATTTGCTTCATTCAGTTAGGGAAATTGGAGCTCAAAGAGTTTAGGTAACTTCTGTAGGTCACACAGTTATTAAGTAGCAGAAACAGGATTTGAATTGGTAAAGTTTAGGGATAGTTGTGAAACCTAAAAGTCTTCAGGATGAACCTCCCCTCTGAGGCTAGATTTCTTTTTTTTTTTTTTTTTTTTTTTTTTGGTACTGGGGATTGAACTCAGGGGCACTTGATCACTGAGCCACATCCCCAGCCCTATTTTGTGTTTTATGTAGGGACAGGGTCTCACTGAGTTGCTTAGCACCTCGCCGTTGTAGAGGCTGGCTTTGAACTCACGATTCTCCTGTCTCAGCCTCCCTAAGTGCTGGGATTACAAGCGTGAGCCACCACGCCTGGCTGAGGCTAGATTTCTGAGGCTCTTGAAAACTGCCTGTGAAGCAGGCTCACTATTTTGCAGGGCAGTGCACATCATCAATGGAAGGCTTCGATTCAAATCCAAGGCTGTCAAGGATCTGAAGAGATTTCAACAGTTTTCAAGTATGAGCTATCCCTTTCATCGGATCTCTGACCTCAGAATGCATTTTATTTGGATTTCATCAATAATTGGACTTTCAGTAATGTGTGGAACAAGCCTGGTTCCTTTGTTAGAAAGACTCTCAAATCTCTGAAAACTTTTGTGACCTCTTCCCACACCTAAAACTCTCGTCTCTGCAGACCATGTGTAACTGATTTCATCAACCATCCCTCTTGCAATATAATTTCAAGATCTCTCACTCTCTTAAATTGCTCTTTTCCGTATGATTCATGTAAGATGTAGAAAAAAAAAGAATTTGGTACAATATTTCAGGTGTGGTTGACAAATACCAAGTAAGGACACTGGATGGACAGCCAGGGCTTGTCTATTTACCAGCTGCACTGCTTTAAAAACATCACTTATTGACTCTTCCTACAGATAGTTCTTTTGAGGTTGGATAAAAAATGTGGCCCAATTTAGCTAAAACATTTTAGAATATCATGACTGAATCTCTTACCTGGATGTTCATGCTTTTTGTTTCCTGTTTTGGTACTGGGGATTTAACCCAGGGGCACTTAACTACTGAGTCACATCACCAGCCCTTTTTTCTTTTTTTATTTTAGAGACAGGATCTTGCTGAGTTGCTTAGGGCCTCGCAAAATTGCTGAGGCTGGCTTTGAACTCAAGATTCTCCTGACTTAGCCTCCCAAGCCTCGGAGATTACGGGCGTATGCCACCATGCATGGCTGGATATTCGACTTCCTAACATACAGCCAAACTGTGTGTGATTATTTTGTTTAGCTGTGAATGTTTTGTGTGGTTGGTTTCATTTTGTACACATTGAAATTGTAGCCAACGTGATAATTCTGGCTAATCAGAAGCCTTGGATTTAATTATTTAACTCACTCTTCAGATTCATTCATCTTGACGTTATAATTTGACAGATGTTTACATGTGGGTAGCCAGTAGCACAAGATATAAAGGGCTGTATATCAGCACCAACATTCTCCTGTGTCGTTCATACTGAACAGCCCAGCTTCTAGTCCAATAGTTCCTGGTAACCACTGGTATATTCTTTTATTATAATTTTGCCTTTCCCAGAACATCACATGAATGGAGTCATATAGCATGCAGATTGAGTCCAGTTCCTGCAACTATAGGTAAAGCTGCTGTAAATGTTGCATAGGATTTGTATATACATAAGTTTTCATTTCTCTATGATAAATCCTGCAAAGCAGTGTGAGGTTGCTGGATTGCATGGTAAATAAATATTTTACTGAATAAGAAACTGACAATTACTTTTCCAAAGTGACAGCAATGTAATTTCAAGATCTCTCACTATGTAAGTTTCCCTTCTCTGGATGATTCATGTAAGCTATACAGAAAAAAGGAATTTGATACAATTTTTTAGGAATGGTTATATTCCTGCTAGCCATATGGAAATATGTTCTATGAATTCCCTTATTCTTCTTCTGACGTTCATGATGACCCTCTTTTATGACTGATATTGGTAATTTATGTCTTGTTTTCACTCTTTTTTTGTTTGATTAGGTTGGCCTAGAGCTTGACACATATTGTTGGTATTTTCAGAGAAACTACTTTTAGATTTGTTGATCTTCTGTATCATTTTCAATTTCATTGATTTCTGTTCCACTTTTTATATCCTTTCTTGTGATTGCTTTCCATTTAGTTTGTTCATCTTCTGATTTCCAAAAGTGGAAGCTCAGTAAAATTAGTAAGTTTAGATCTTGCCTTGTTTGTAGTCATAGGCATTTAATGCTATACGTGTCATTCCAATCATTTCTTTTTACCTGCTTCACAAATTTTAATGAGCTGTCCTTTCATTTATTTCAAAAACATTTCTAAATTTCTCTTGAAACTTATTTGCCTGATAGGTAATTTAAAAGTGTGACCAGTATCTAAATGTTAGGAATTTTATAGTTACCTTGCTGTTATTGATCTTTTATTGGAATCTGGTGTGTGCTGGGACTATACTTTAGTTTCCATTCTTTGAAATTTGTTAATGGATGTTTTATAGTTAAGAGAGTGTTCAATTTTGGTAAATGCTCCATGTGCCCTTGATACAATTATGTATTCTATTATCATTTAATGGATTTTTTAAAATAAATTTCAATTAGATTAAGTTGATGGCTGTGTTCAGCTCTTATATCTTTTATCATTTTCTGCCTGCTTGATCTACTAATTAATGAGAGAAGACTATAAAAGTCTACAAATATAAATGTTGAATTCTCTGTTTTTCCTTGACATTATGCCAGTTTTTGCCTATTGCATTTTTCATGAACTGTTGTTAGGTGCACGTGTATTTAAGATGGTTCAATATTCAAGAAAAATTGACCACTTATCATTATATTATATATTTCTTTAACCCCAATTTGTTCTTAAGTTCCTTTTGTCTGAAATTAATATAATATAGCTATTCCTACTTTCCTTTGGATGCTGTTAGCATGGTATATTCCTTTACTTTTAACCTAGCTCAACCTTAATATTTAGAGCTGGTTTCTGGCTAGCATGCTACTACTAGCATGTAGTTGGGTCTTGGTTTTTGTTTGCTTGTTTCACTTTTTAAAAATCAAATTAGACAATCCCTTTCTTTTAACTGATATGTTAAAATAAATTCACATTTGAAGTGAATATTAATATAGTTGAAATAAAATTGACCATATTTTCAACTATATTCTGCTACCTTTGTGATTGGTTTTTGTTCTTCCCCATATCCTTCATTTTGTCTTCTCTGGTTTTCATTAAACTTTATGATTGCAGTTTATCTTCTATCTTGACGTAGCATTTGTACTTTTTAAAACAACTTTAATGTTATTCCTCTATAGTCTGTAATATACATTTTTATCTAAGTCCACATTCAAATAACACTATCACTTCACATGTAGTGCAGACATCTGTAAAAAAGACATTTCAAGTTTCCATCCCCTTTTCATTATGAAATAGCTGCTTGGTATTTCACTTATCTTTATGCTATAAAACCTCAAACACACTATTATTATTATTACTTTAAAGAGCTGTTATTCTTTACATAAATTTAAAAAGCACTGAAAATATTTTACCTGCATTTATTCATCTTCTTCTTCCTTATTATTCTATTTTAACGTAGGTACAAACTTCTGATCAATATCATTATTTCTTCAAACTAAAGAATATTATTTTGCTCTATGTGGGTTATGTTTCATAGTAATGGATTCCTTTGATTTTTGGTCTCTTTGGGTCTTCATATCTCCTTCAACTTTTAAGGATAATTTTGTTGGGTGTGGTTCTAGGTTGGCAAGTTTTTATTCTTTACTTTCTTTTTAAATACTTTGAGAAGTTCACTGTACTTTTGGCTTTCATAATAAGAATTTACTAGCCTTCTCCAAGATTATCATTCTGTCTTTGGTTTTTCTGTAATTTATGTCATATGACTTGGATTTTTTGGTATTTATATTTATTCTCTGAGTTTCTTAGATCTGTGATTTGGTGTCTCATATATATATATGTATATATGTATATATATACATATATATATGTATGTGTATATATATATACATATATATACACACATATACTTTTTAAAAACAGTTTTTGACTATTCTTTTTTAAAATATTTTTTCTGTGCCATTCTTGCATTTTTCATGTATTCCATTTGTATGTGTATTATAACTGTTAATATTATTCCATAGTTATAAACATTCTATATCGTTTATATAATTCTTTTTATTTTAAAATTTTATCTATTTTTTGTCTTTGTATATCAGTTTGGAAAGTCTCTGTTGACTTATCTTCAAGTTACAGATTCTGTTTTTTTTTTTTTTGGTACCGGGGATTGAACTCAGGGGTACTCGACCACTGAGCCACATCCGTAGCCCTATTTTTTTGTGTTTTTTTGTGTTTTTTTTTAATGTAGAGACAGGGTCTCACTGAATTGCTTAGTGCCTCGCCATTGCTGAGGCTGGCTTGAACTCGCGATTCTCCAGCCTCCCTAAGTGCTGGGATTACAGGCTTGAGCCACCGCGCCCGGCAAGTTACAGATTCTTTAATAGCCATATCAGTTCTACCAACGAGCCTACTAATGGCTTTCTTCATTTACATTACTCTTTGGTTTTGGATTTCTAGTATACTTTTGATTCCTAGAGTTTCTTTCACCTTGTCATTTACATTACTCATCTGGATTTATGTGTTGCCTGAATTTTCCTTTCACATATCATATTTTGTGAATATCCCCTCCAAAACTCATACTGAAGTTTAATTTCATTTTAACAGTACTAAGAGGTATGTTGTGATACTTAAAAGTGTGACCAATATCTAAATGTTAGGAATTTTATAGTGACTTTGCTGTTATTGATTTTTTATTGGAATCTGGTGTGTGCTGGGACTATGCTTTTGTTTCTATTCTTTGAAATTTGTTAAATTATGTTTTATAGTTAAGGGAATGTTCTATTTTGGTAAATGTTCCAAGTGCCCTTGATACAATTATGTATTCTATTATCATTTAATTAATTTTTTGTAAATTTAAATTAGATTAAGTTGATGGTATGATATTTAAGAAGTGATTTAGGCCCTAAGGGCTTCCCTCTCATAAGTGGCTTTACTGCCTTAATAGAAGGGCTCTGGGGCCCAAGCTCTTGCCCTTGGACCTTTCACCTTCACCAATGAGGAGTCATGCAAAGGACAGAGCATGTGAGGTACTGTCTTGCAAGAAGGGACACAGAGCCTGCCTGCACCTTGTCCTTAGATTTTTCAGCCTTCTAAGAGCTAATATATTTCCAATAACTGACTCATCTCAGTTCCAGTTATCCTTTGCTATTTGTGGGGGATTGGTTCCAGGCTCTGTCATGGATGCTCTGATCTCTTATAAAATGGCATAATTACTTATAACCTATACACATCATTTTTTATACTTCACTCAGATTACTTAAAATACCTAATACCATGCAAATATTATGCAAATAGTTGTTATACAACATTGTTAAGAAAATAGTGACAAGAAAAAAATGTCAGTAATTTTCAATATAGAGGGAGTTTTATTATTTTTCTAACTTTTTTATCTGAAGTTGGTTGAATCCTTGGATGTGGAACCTATAAATACAGAGGGCCAAGTATATTCTGTTATAGTAGCACAAAGTAGACTACCACAACATATGAATCATGGTTATTGCAAATTTCTAGTCTAATAATGTCAACCTCTCTGTCAAACATGAGTCTGATTCTGATGATTGCTTTGTCTCTGACAGTGCTTTTCTTCATTTTTGGCATGTCTTGTGATTTTTATTGTTCTTGCTTTCAGGGTCCCACCTTTCAAAGGTTTTGCCTAGATTTGTGGATTCTTAAGAGCTCCCAGCTAATTTTATGTCCAGTTGAAAAATATTTGTAGTTTTTTCCACATGTTGTCTTTGCTAATGTAAGATTATTCTAAGTATGAAGGTATTTTCTTGCTCCTAAAAAGTCAGTTTACAGTATTCTTTTTCAGATAAGCAAATTCCTTGACAGGCATCTTCATTCTTGGTAGTATGTCTGAGGTATGCTCTATTTTCCTGTCAGGAAGAATTAGGCAGCAGTCCAGAAAATGAATTTTCATAACAAAATTGCTATATTTTAATACAGAGTTTCCTGAAATGTTTGTTTTACTAGTTCAGACTTACATTAGCAAGAGAGTATTTTGAGTTCATATCCTAAAAACATTATTAAAAAATATTATGTTCACTTCTACCAGCAATGTATGAGTGTGCCTTTTTCCCCACATCCCAGCCAAAATTTATTGTTGCTTCTATTCCTGATAATTGCCATTCTGACTGGAATGAGATGAAGTCTCAGTGTAGTTTTAATTTGCATTTCCCTAATTGCTAAAAATGTAGAACATTTTTTCAAATATTTGTTGACTAATCCTATTTATTCTTCTATGAAGCATGTTCAGTTCCTTAGCCCATTTATTGATTGGGTTGTTTGTTTTTTGGGTGTTAGGGTTTTTGAGTTCTTTATATATTCTAGAGATCAATGCTCTATCTGAGGTCCAAGTGGCAAAGATTTTCTCCCATTCTGTAGGCTCTTCATGTTCCTGTTTCCTTTGCTGTGCTTTTTAGTTTGATTGCATCCCATTTGTTGGTTCTTGATTTTACTTGTTACACTTTAGGAGTCTTGTCAAGGAATTAGGTTCCTTACACAAATGATGTAGATTTGGGCCTACATTTTCTTCCATTAGAAACAGGGTCTCTGTTCTAATGCCAAAGTAAGTCCTTGATCTACTTTGAGTTGAGGTTTTTGCAGGGTGAGAGATAGGGGTTTAATTTCCTTTTGCTACATATGGATTTCCAGCTTTTCCAGTACCATTTATTGAAGAGGCTATCTTTTCTTCAATGTATGTTTTTGGCACCTTTGTCTAGTATCTGATAACTGTATTTATGTGGGTTTGTCTCTGTGTCTTCTATCATGTACCAATGGTCTACATGTTTATTTTGGTGCCAATACCGTGCTGTTTTGTTACTATAGCTCTATAATATAATTTAATGTCTGGTATTGTAATGCCTCCTACTTTTATTGCGAAGTATTGCTTTTTGGCTATTCTGGATCTCTTATTCTTCCAAATAAATTTCATGACTGCTTTTTCTATTTCTATAAAGAATGTCATTGGGGTTTTAATAAGAATTGCATTAAATCTGTATGTTATTTTTGGTAGTATAGCCATTTTGACAATGTTAATTCCGCCTATCCAAGAGCATGGGAGATCTTTCCATCTTCTAAGATCTTCTTCAATATCTTTCTTTAGTGTTCTGTAGTTTTCATTGTAGAGGTCTTTCATCTATTTTGTTAGATTGATTTCTAAATATTTTATTTTATTTGAGGCTATTTTGAATGGGGCAGTTTTCCTAATTTCTCTTTCAATTGATTCATCACTGATGTATATGCATACAATTGACTTATAGGTGTTATGAAAAGCAGTATGGAGATTCCTCAGAAAACTTGGACTAGAACCACCATTTGACCCATTTATCTTACTCCTTGGTCTATACCCAAAGGAATTAAAATCAGCATACTACGATGACACAGCCACATCACTGCTTATAGCAGCTGAATTCACAATAGCTAAAATATGGAACCAACCTAGGTGTCCTTCAACAAATGAATGAATAAAGAAAATGTGGTACATATACACAGTGAAATATCATTCAGCCATTAATAAGAATGAACTTATGGTATATGCTGGTAAGTGGATGGAACTGGAGAATATCATGGTAAGTGAAATAAGCCAATCCTAAAAAACCAAAAGCGGAATGTTTGCTCTCATATTCGAATGCTAACTCACAATAAGGGAGGGTCAGGGAAGAATAAAAGTACTTGGATTAGACAAAGGGGAATGAAGGAAAGGGAGGGGGGATGGAAATTGGAAAGATAGTAGAATAAATTGGACATTACTAAATGCATATATGATTACAAGGCCAATGTAATTCTACACCATGCACAACCAGAAGAATGAGAAGTTATACTCCATATATGTATAATATGTCAAAATACATTCTACTATCATGTATAACTAATAATAACAAATTTAAAAAATTAGAAAATACTATATGGGGTCCTCCTGATTGACCTCTTCAATTTTGCCATTTACACAAAAATACCATATTGCAATAATTACATGAGAATGAATATTTATTTAGCTTCTTGGAATTCTTCAGAAACAGAGATTACAAAATTATCTTCACAGATTGTAGTATATCAAGAACAATCAGAAGGCATGCTGACATAGTCACTGTGCAGTGTTCAACCTGGCCAACTGTATAATTTATGATGACAACTGAACATTTTGAGCATTAGTGCCAGTTGCTGGTGGCATAAAAATAAGCCTCCATAAGTTTACAACTGGAGGAAAAATCCTGTTTCTGTGTGTTGATCTTACTGGTGTTATCCTTCAGGTGCACATTTCATGGATGCAGCTGGGTTGTGCAAATTATTGTTGAAAAAATATTGTAGAGAAAATAGTTCCTGTCAAATAATCAAAGCAGAATTAAAAATTTAAAATTACTAAACTGTGTTGTACCAAGGTAACTATTTACAAATAGCTAGAAACAGTAATGATTTTTACCATGTATACATTGTGCTATTTATTTCTGAGTGCAAAAATTGATATATCAAAGTTTCATCATTGTATACTTTTAGCTAATCAATTAAATAGCTTATTTCTCAAAGAATAAGATATGTATTTGTGTTAGTCATGGCTTTGTTGCTGTGACCAAAATACCTGACAAGGACAATTTAGAGGAGGAAAGATTTATTTTGGGCTCACAGTTTCAGAAGTTCAGCCCATGGTTGAATGACTCCATTGCTCTTGGCCTGAGGAGAGGCAGAACATCAGGGAAGAAGGGTGTGGTAGAGGACAGAAGCTCAGCTCATGGTATCTAGAAAGCAGAGAGAGAGGAAAAAGAGTCCAGAGACACGATATAAGCCCAAAGACATACTACCAATGACCTCTTCCCTCAAGCTATTCCCCACCTACCTACAGTTACCACTGGTAGTCCATTCAAATTATTCATCTATCAAGTGGACTAATTCATTTATGAGGTTACAGCTTTCTTCATTGCCTAAAAACCCCACCCTCAGCCTTTTTGCCTTAGAGATCATGCTTTCAAACCATGAGTTTTTCAGGAGATATTTCTAGATCCAAACCATAACAATATTAAATTTAATAATTTATAAATCTTCAATGTAAAACTAAAAGTAGCATGTAAATGTTTATATTTACTTCTATATGTGTCACTTGTTTTTTTGGCTGGTAGTAATGATAATGGAGAATATTTTCCTTTACTTTATCACAACCCAATTGACTTCTCTTCTGGGATGAAATGCTTCCTAGGTTTAAGATTATTGCACACAGTGATCCTTCAGATGATAAGCCCTTATTTGTGATATAGCACATAAAAACAGCCATATATAAGGCAACACTATATTGGAAGTTCATGTGTTTCCTGACGAGGTGAAGCGAGGTTTATTTGCAAGCTCTTTGGGCTCATTGACTTTCATTGCCTCTCCATCTGTTTCAGTTGGTTTGTCATCTTTAGTGCAATGGAATATGGTCCATCTAATTCAACCGGCAGCACTCAGTTCATTTAACTAGGTCAATGAATGGTTCAGTCAGAAGTTGTGTATGTATGTGTGTGTGCGTGAGTGCAGGCATGCACCCATGTGGGGAGGAATACTGGTTTTGCTTTTTGTTTCCATGAAAAAAAAACTAGGCAAATAGAAAAACCATAGTGATCTCATAAAAAATGTGCTTGTTACACATCCCCCATCAGATCCAGTAACCAAGTTAGTACGATTTTTTGGAAATGTCATTAGTCTCAAAATATGACAGTATGTTCCTGAGTAAGGTGTCAGATCCTCTAAGGAATCACTCATCACTATGTGACACAAAAAGTCATGGATGATTATGAATAGCAGTTAACACTGAAGAGTGGAAATGAGGGGGTGGATTTTAACCATATTACATATTGCTATATTGTTTGAATTTTTAAACAACAGTTATTATATGTGAAATATAAAATAAACAAAAAATTTAAGGATAGATACAGTTTTATACTGCTTCCTTGTTAATTATGCACTGAGCCAGTGTGTGAGATGATGGAATCAAAGGAGACCACCCATATACAGCTTTAGTTATAGTCCACATTTTTGAATAGTTGAGAGCAACTCTGAGGCATTCTTTTCCTTGTTTTTCCTTATATTTTTCACTTTTTTCCTTTTGTTATTCTTTTTCTGTTTTTCACAACATTAAATGAACTACTTGGTACATTCACAATGTTACACAACCATCACATCTACCAAATTACATTCAACGTCTCTCTCTCTCTCTCTATACACACACACACACATACACACACACACACACACACACACACACACACACACAGATCCTGTATCAAATAAGCAGTTGTCCCCCATGTCACTTTTCCCCCAGTCCTTGGAAAGTACCAATCTGCATCTGGCTTATTTCTCTTAGGATAATGATTCCAAAGTTCATGTGCATTATAATCTGTACCAGTAATTTATTCATTTGTATGATTGAATAATATTCTATTACATGGATATACTAAATTTGTTTTGGACATTTTGTTGTGTCCCCTTTTTGACTGCTACCATGAACATTTATGTACAAGTGTTTGTTTGACTATGTTTTTAATTTGGGGATATATATATATATATATATATAGGATTGCTGATTCAGAGGGTAACTCAATGTTTAAGTTTTTGAGAAACCACCAAACTGTGTTTACTCTAATACTCCAACTGATCTTTCTCTTTCTCTCTTTTTTATTTCTACCTCTTTTGATTGTTTTTCCATGATTACTCTGCTCGTCTTAAGAGAGACAATTTTAATATTATAGAGACAACACTTGACTTGTGGGTCAGACCTGCCTCTTACTGTGAATTTGGGCAAATCACTTAGTTCTCAGAACCCCAGTTTCCTCACCTGCTAACAGGGATCAAATTTACTTCATAGGATGTGAGGAAGATTAAATGCTGTGGCACATGTTACAGTGTTTGGACATTTTAAACATTTGATACTTATCAAAATGTGTATTGAGGGCTGGGTTTGTGGCTCAGTGCTACATTGCTTGTCTAGCATGTATGAGGCACAGGGTTTGATTCTCAGCACCACATAAAAATAAATAAATAAAATAAAGATATTGTGTCCATCTGTAACTAAAAATATTTTTTTAAAAATGTATATTGAGCAATGTCAAATAATTCTGTAAGCTATGAGAGTACATTTTTCAGTCTCTTTAATATCTCTCTCCCTACCCTATTCAATGTTAGAAGTCCTTGTCCATTAAAGCACAATCATACAATTACAACCATATTCAAATTTAGGTAAGAAAGAGAGATAAAAATGAATGAATGCATTTGCTTGGATATTATGTTTCACTAAACTTTATTCCTTCTAAGGACTGAAAACATCAGCCAATTAAGGGAGAAATTTTGATTTGAGATTCTGTAAGTTTTAAATGATAAACACTTGTTTTCTGGGAATTCCAGTCTGTATTTGTCCAAAGTTGTCATCATTTCTCTGTGCAGAATCCTCAAAAGATACTCTGTCTCATTTGAAGGAAAATCCAAAGTCATTCCTTTGGCCTGGGAAGACCTTCATGATTCCATTTGCACTCTCCAGGACAACATCTAGAGACTCAGCAGCTTATTCTGCTGCAGCAACACTGGTCTTCTTGTTTCACCTTCCACATACCCTATGCCATCCAACGCATCCTTTGCATTTCTTCTTTCTGAAATTCTCTTTCCACAGACATCAATACAACTAGCTCCACAGTTCCTTTACACCAATAGTCAGTGGGTTCCTAAACAGGGAAGTTTTCTCTGATCATCTAATGTAAACTAGTTCTCCTACTCTACTGCTATATTTTATTCCCTTTATTGAAATGTAATCTTTGTATTTGTCATAACATAGTGTTTTCTTCAGCATCATATATTCATTTATTTACTAATTTGTTATATGTCTCGCCCTTAGAATTTAAGTTTCCAAAAGAAAGGCTTTTGTTTTCCTGTTTACGTTTTTACCCAGCCTCTAAAATAGTGTCTTGGTAAACAATAGGTGTTTCAAGAAGTATTTGTGCAAAAATGACCATTAATACAACTAATAATCCTGCAAAGCATTAAATTATTTTCTCAGAAACATTATACTCATTATGCAAAAATAAATTTCTCACTGAAGCAAAATTAAAACTTTTGTCATATTCCCCCCTTATCTCCCAATGAAATATGAAAGATTTAAAGGTAGAATGTGTTAATGTAGGTTATCAACTCCCACAAGGCTGAGAGTCTGTCCTCTTACATTTGTTATAGGAAATAGCCTATTATGAGTGCTGAATTAATATGCATCATGATTGATTTAAAATGCATGGTGTTTTGCACTGGTATTCAGCCAACATCTATATTCAATTAAATAATCATTACAGTTGCCTGCATGTGTGCATTATACTAATGGCAAGAGCTATACTACTTATAAGGGCTGGATTTTATTCTGGGATCATATAGGTAATATCCCAATCTGGGTGAGATGCAAAACTTTGAAATTCTGTCCTCATAAATTAGTATGTGCTAATACTAACACATAGTCAACACTAGAGAACACCTAATTTTAAAATCTACTTGTGCATATAAAAAGAAAACAAAGGAATCCCTCGCTAACATTGAGCTTTGGGGATAAGCTAGAAAACAGGTTTGCATTAAATTTAACTGTAAAATGTGTCACTTTTCCTTGTAGTTGAATCTACAGGCAACATCTCGTTCTTTAGTTAATTCACCTGCTCTGCCAGGTGTCCTCACCACCATATGTATAAATATTTGTCTCAATTCTTCCTTTTTTATCACTGTGTTTTTGTGTGTATTAGAAGAACCAGAGACAGAGCCAATTTGCTAAGGAAAAGCAGCATTTCCAGCATTTTTTTTTTTTTTTTGACTGGTGGTGACTTTCATCTCTCTCAATAGTTTTTATTAAAAACAAATTTCCCTGAGCTAAATGTAGTCTTGGTGCATTAAAAAGTAAAAGAAAAAGGTAGCCTATAATCTTTCCAAGAGTCTCAAGTTGCATAGATGTGTGAGCATCTTTCTCACATGCCTATTTCTTTGGGAAGCATTTCATGCTCACGTTTTTATGTCATGGCAAGGATATTGACTTTGAAGTCGGAGAGACTTGGACTTGCATTTCACCTTTTCTATTCCATAGTACAGCCATCTTGAGCAAATTGCTTGATCTCTCCAGACCTCAGCTTGCTCATCCGTGAAATGTGTGAAACTGCAGGGCAGAGGTGCTGTGCCGTTCGTCCTTCACATTCCTGCTCACGGGTCACCTTCTCCACGAGACCTTCCCTGACCACCCTACGCCTAGGACACCTTTGTCCCGGTGTGTAGGAAGCATTTATATGGTATAGGCTGACAATGGGGGCCCAGTTCACAAATCTACCCTCACCTTGGCAAAGGCCACAAAAGCAGTTCTGAGACTGCAGAGCCTATGTCATCCATGGGCTTTGCTGAATAAAAGAACTCAGGTCAGTGGACCCAATATGGACACACATATTTTTGATACTAAGATAGAGTTATCCGTTTGCACAAAGATTAGGAGAAGAGGACCCCCTCTCCCCTTTTAACAGACAAACAAACTCTAAAAGGCAAGAAAACAAAGAAAAAACAGAGCAGGCTCAATGAAAGTCAGAAAGCTAAATCCGATCAACCAATATTCAAAATAAATCCCTCCATATTTCTTCATGCCCTATTTATATTTTACAAAGTATAGTAGCTTATCTGCCCTATTATTGATTTTTTTTTCATTCCATATGGCTTTCATGTGGATTTTGCCTAGAAGCAGGTTTGCACAACAGAAAGTGGTGCTAAACTAGGAATTAAAAAGTTAGGAATTTAGTTTCTTCTTCTGTTAATTAGCTGAGAGAAATTAGAATGGTTGGTAAGCCATGTCCCTACAAAATAATCCCGCCTTGTTTCACTTTTAATCATTATTATTATTTGAGAGAGACAGAGAGATGGTTGTCCTGTTTTATATTTTAGGGTTCCAGAAATTCTGAGCTTCTGTGCTAATTTAGTCTAGAAATTTGGAAAAAAGATCCAAGGAGGATATGGTTGGTCCTTTGCCAGCTGAATCTATTCAGTGCAAATGTAAACACGATAGATTCTGAGACCTATTTATTGTTAAAACCTAATTTAGAGATCATTATGGCAGTTCTTCTAAAAATGTGACGTATTAATAGTGAATTATATTTGCAGGTGAAATGAGAATATCTATAGAAGTAGGTAGGATTTTCTTTAAATCATAGCTTTGTGACACGCTATTTTATGGACTTGGAAGTCATTTAGCATTTCTGCATCTCAGTGTTTTCACTTATAAAATAGGTATAATAATATCTAACTTTCAGGGTTTCAGGTAAGATTAAATCAACTAATGGTGTAATGTCTCTAGTATTTCTAGCCCAAAGGACTTGGACTATTTCGTGCATTACTACTTTTAAACAGAATGTGAAGGAAGCCAATAGAACTTATATGAAATTATGTTGGAACTATAACTAGCACCTAGTGTTCCTGTAGAATTTAGGGGTCTAGTTTCCTTGTAAGGTACAACTTTGTTCTCTTACTTAACAATCAGAACAAAACACAACTCTTCATGTAGTCATGTCATAGAAGCGTCATAGAACATTTAAACATAACATGACTTTGTGTGAAGGTCAGAATACCAGGATTGAATTCTTTCTATATCACCTAATTGCTAAAAAGGTTCTGCTTATTATAAGGAAAATGATTTGAACATGCTAATACCTGTATTGACACTCTTATTTCATTCTTTTCTGTAGTATAATCAATATTCCCAAGCTCAGTATATATTGATTTCTCTACAGGTTGTATATGGGAGATCTGGGGGCACTATTAATTGTGGTTTCTACAGGAGATGAAGTTTTCTCTTTCTATGCAGATTTTGGAAACTAATGCTCTTGTAAAATGTAACATTACATCCAAAGAATTACAGAAAATGATTCCAAATGGAATAACTCCATTGCTACATGAGTGGTTATTTAGCATTTCTTGTACGGTCTCATGAATATTCTTCACTTAACATCAGTC
>CM053401.1:122782540-122815245 GCA_028644305.1 Xerus rutilus | reverse complement strand
CTCCTTCTTTCTCAATACTTAGAGGATTAATGCCACATTTTTCCTTCTTTGCAAATTAGGTATATTCTCTTTTCCCCAAAAATATACCCAGCACATTCAAATCCATTACACATACATACATTATTATTTCTCCCTGAAATACCATTTCTCATCTTTCCTGCCAGCCACATTATATATATATATCCTGCATAACCCAATTCATATATTATTTCCTCAGCATAATCATTTTAAACTCTGCGACTCATTGGCATTGCTTATATTTATATCTCTCAAGCAGTGTTAACTATTTTGTTTTCACAATTATTTGTTTAGGCCCTTAAAATCCCTTTTGGATTCAAAGCATCTTAAGACAACCAACTTTGGGTTTCTTAGTTCTACAGTGTCCAGTACAGTGTTCACACAGAAAAATATTTTTTTGTTTTTGTTTTTGTTTTGGTACTGGGGATTGAACTCAGGGGCACTCGACCACTGAGCCACATCCCCAGCCCTATTTTGTGTTTTATGTAGAGACAAGGTCTCACTGAGTTGCTTAGCACCTTGCCATTGCTGAGGCTGGCTTTGAACTCGCAATTCTCCTGTCTCAGCCTCCTTAAGTGCTGGGATTATGGCCTTGCGCCACCGTGCCCGGCTACACACAGAAAAATATTTTTTGATTGAATGAATATCAGGAATGTAGAAAGAACCTGAGTCAATTTCTCATGCTAAGGCTTGGGAAAATAGAAAATAAAGCACAATTGGAAACACAAGGTCTGTGGTCAGTCTGAATGCTGTGTTCCACTGTTTTCTAGGTGCTTAGAGGGAGCATCTCTTCAGGACACACCAACATTGCATTACCTCTCCCATAGCTTCCAAAAAATCATACTTCAGTCAACTGAGTCAAGCTGTTCCATTATCTTCAATGTACCAAATCAGGATTTTGTTTCTCTGAGGAGTCAGCATCTAGCATTCTCTAGCCTACTACAAGTCTAGGACTTTGGCTTTTATCTCTGTATTCCTAGAAGCTATCAAGCTCTATTCTCAGTGGGTGTTCAATGACCACTTGGGGGTGAATGGATGAATGGATCCATGCTCCAACTTGCTCTATAGATGCATATTTACCAACAGTTCAGCTCAGAACCTGGACAAAGAAAGTCTGAGAGTACATACCTAAAATATTCTGTAATTGCAAGCTAAGTACTATCCTCCTACTAAGGTGAGAAGGGAATGCTGATCAGTAGTTTGGTTTAATTTGTAGGCATATGCCACTGGAAGAGCTACATAGGTAGCATAGCTTCTTTGATCTCTCTTGCTGGGATGTGATAGAGCTGAGAAGAGATGAGCATTCACATTTATTGTTTTCATTATTATTTAAACTATGTAATATCAACTTATAGCTGAATTAATGAAAACTTCTATACACCAAAAAATGGACAACTCTGGCAAAGAACAAGATTGGTGTCTAAAAAGATTTCCAGGATCTGCTGTTATATATAGACTTCAGATTTATCTAAGATACGTGCCAAGCATGAAACATCATATATCTCCCCTGAAAAAAACCTTAAATGCTATGACATTAGCCACTTGCTTATAATTAAAGTATGTTGCCATTTCACCAAGCTTTCATTTACAGGAGAAAGTGCAAATTCCATCTCCCTTGAACTTTAGCTACTTCCAACTTTTTTTCTTTGTTCTTTTCTTTAAAGCTTTGCAACAAATGCATCCCCATATGCTTATATTAGTTAATCTAGTATTAAACATATTGGCTGTGCAAAATGTTGGCACCCATTAATAAATGTTTTCATTTTTTCATTCTCTCTCTTTTTTTAACTTTAGATTCTTCCTTTGACTACACAAGCAACAGCTGTCTAGCTGCCTGCACAAGACTGGATCTAATGCCTCTACTGAAATCTAGGTCAAAACACTTGGAATGCATGAATATCAAACAGAGTTTTCAAAACAGCAAATGAATACATCTTTAACTGGTGACATTTTCCTGTAGCATATGGCTGCAAGCTCAGGGGACTGAATGCTTTTTTGATGAATATGTTCCATCAAAAACTAAGGGATGGCAGTAGGCTTTTGCCACCTTCTGTTTTGCCTTGTGAAATGATAATGCAAACTCATAGATAGATACACTGATCACCAGACTTTTACCTCCAGACCTATTTGAAAGGTATATTTTTCCCTTTTGGATGATTTGCTTTGTCTTTAGTTGGGTTTAGGTTTATACATAGCTGTCAGAGGTGACAACCAGTGGGAAGGAGATATTTCCTTCCTAGGATAATATTTGATTGGTGGAAAACTTCAAAAATATTGAACTTAACTACAGATACTCACTAGAGAGGAAGTGGGGAGAATGGTCACATGGGTAACTTAGAGTTGCAGTAGCAAAATATTGATCCACATTCCCTTTGAATGTCAACATTCAGAGATGGAATAATCACTAACCAATGAGAAATAGAGAGAAAAACCCTGGGAAATTGGAGGCTGGCTCCTTAGTCCTTAATCCACCAATAAACCAAATGGGACCGTTAACATCCTCTGTTACCCCCGTAACATCACTATCTAAACTCCCAGGCTTGGATAAGGTTTTGAAGCAGTTTTATTGTTAATGGTAGCATGTCACATGGAATGGTGTGGCCGAGAAGGGTACACTGATTTCTGTTTATTGGCTTAAGATTCATTTCTTAAAAAGAAAACATTATCCAGACTCTTTACTCATGCCTAACAATAAAATAAGGCAATAAAGGAACTAATCTGGTTAAGCAAAGGGAGGGAGGAGGAAATTCCCCTTAGCTTCTCTTGTCTCCTGCCTCTTCTGGCAGTATCTAAAATCTCTTAGTGGAAAGCCTGGGTCTCCACCAAGTTTAGTTTAATGACCACTAGTTTAGAAAACATGTCAGCAGTGGGAGTGATGGTGGAGAAAAGTGTAGAAATTACATTTCCTTCTTTTTGCATTTAGCTAAAGTGTATTAATCAAACAGTATATTTTCGGTTACTCTTTAAGCTCCTGGTTTGGATTTTGTTTAAAAAATAAACAACTAGTAGAACCTATGATTGTCACAGAAATCTATAAATGTACCATTTTATTTATAAGGTGAACCTGGAATTCTTTGCCTTGATTTAGTAGTGCATAATAGTATTCTTGAAATTACTTTCAGAAAACGTACTCACTCAAAAGTGGATTCCCCTTCCCCCAACATAGTCATTCTCTCTCCTAGTTTCATTCCTTAGAAGTTACCAGGTGCTTGAGTGACCTTTCAAAGTAATTTGTGCATATAAATGTGAATACATCCATGTGTTTGTATGTATATGTATGCTCAAATTTTCCATTTTAGGGAAGAGGTAAAATATGGTATATACATACAAGTATTTGCTTTTTTCTTTTAATAATATGATTTAGATATCTTAACAGGCATGTTTAATGTGCATACTTTAAGACTTCATATTCCCTTACTGTGAGTACATGAAACATTTTAAAACTTCCTTAAAAATCTTTTACTTGAATTTACTTTTTTATTTTTGTCCTATTTACTGAAATGTTCATAACGAATGTCAGGATATCTATGTGTATGAATGTGTGTGTGTGTATGTGTGTGTGTGTGTGTGTGTGTGTGTTTGTGTGTTTAGCACCAGAGATTGAACCCAGAGGCGCTTAACTACTGAGCCACATCCCCAACCCTTTTTATTTTTTATTTTGAGACACAGACAGAATCTTGCTAAGTTCCTTAGGGCCTCACTAAGTTGCTAAGACTGGCTTTGAACTTGCTATCATCCTGCCTTAGCCTCAGGAGACACAGGAACACAAATCTATGTATGTATGAATATGTGTGAGAACATCTAAAAACAAATTTCCTAGAAATAATGTTCTTGGTCAAAGGGTATGTATGTGCACATTTTATTTAGGCAGATAGTTCCAAATAATGTTTACCTACAGCTATTATTTGCAGTTTAAAAAAATATGACTATAGTTAACATCTTTTTGTATGTTTAAAAATTACTTTTATATAAAAACTGTTCATATCTTTTGTCCATAAATGGAGTTAGGACAACTTAGTAGCCATCTGGAAAAGAAAATAAAATTGTATTTCTACTCTATTTCCAACACAAAAATAAACTCCAGATGGACTAAAGATTTTAGGCTAAAAATAAGTACATTAAAGTACTATTAGAAAACATGAGAGGATATTTTTTGTAAGTCATCCAGAACTAAGGAAGATCTCTGTAAGTAAAATACAAAACCTACAATCCATGATGCTCTACGTACTTTAATGACTAACTCAATATATATTGAAAATAAAATAAGGACAAATTTAGATGAATGATAATGACATATTTGACAAGAGCTGATTGCTTTAAATGGCTGTAGCAGACACCCATTTAAGGCCAATCTGTAGAAAGTTGAGGGATTCATACTCTCATTCAACAAGCACAATCCTCTGAATAAGGTACAAAATTCTACTTTACTTAAAACCCATCAGAGGACTAAGAACACAAAGAAGCCAAAATGAAATTAATTCTAAAATGCAAAAATCCCTTAAAAATTACAATAGCCCTACAGATGGTCTCATCCCTCCTAGAGCTGCAGAAGGAAAGGAGAAGCCATAGTTGGAATAAGGACAATCCAGGTTAACACTCAGTGACTCTGTGTGGCCTGGAATGACAAATTAAAATCCCAAAATCCTCAACACATGGCCAGACTACCCCAATGCTCCAAATTGTCATCACCTACCCCCACAAGTCTCCACTGATTGCTTGACTGTTCAGAGGAGATTCATCAAATGCTGGTGACACCTTAGGAGTGCTCAGAGTTTTTTTTGCTGATCACAGGAAATGAGAGAAACCATCCAAGACCTGTTGCAGTTGTCGACAAGTCATCTCACACACACCGACATAACTGTCACAGTGAATAACATTTGTATAATTTTGCTTATTTTGAACTTTATGAAGATTATCTCATTCTGCAGGCAGTCCTCTAAACTTTCATTTTTTATTTAAACTATATTGGCAATCATTCATAATATTAAGTGTGGCTGTCTCTTTTTGCTTTGCTGAATTTTGTTTGGTCTGGCCAATTCCTTTTTCTTACTGTAAGTCAAGGTTTTAATCCATGCTGTCATCTAGTAAAACTGCATTGTTTCCAGGGGACTAAGGAGCTGTGGTAAGCATTCTTGTATGTGTCTTCTCACAGATAGGTGCTAAAGTTTCTATTGTATATGTATACCTATGTGGAAATCCTACTTTACATAACTAGGCCAAATTATTTCCCAAATGGGTTGTACCAATTTATATAGCAACAGCAAAATAGAAGAGGCCATATTGAAACTTATCCTTTCTGATTTTGGTATTATCAAGAATTCTTATTTTGGGGCTGTGGATGTAGCTCAGTGGTAGAACACTTGCCTAGAATGCATGAGGCCCCCAGCTCAAAAATAAACAAACAAATAAATAAGAAAGTGTTATTTTTTACAAGAGGTAAATAAATACCTCACATTTGTTTTGATGAGCATTTTTGCTATCACAGGTGATGTTCACTAGACAAATTTGATATGTTTCTTCTATGAAAATTCTTTGTCTTTTCACTATTTGACTACTGAGTTTTCCTTGTTTGTTTTTTAGGAGTTCTTTATATTTCCTCAAACTAACTCCTTTTAAGATATATTTTCTTGTGTATGAAGTTTGTTTCTTTGCTCTCTCCTTTTGTGGACTAATAGCTTCCTTTCCTAATAGTCTCACACACATTTCTGTCACACATAAAATCTCCATGGGCTATTTCTGATTTTCTGTTTTACTCTGCTGGTCTATTTACCTATGTTTCTATTGATGCCATATTGTTTTAATTATTATAGCTCTGTAATATGTCTTTATCTGGTACAAGAAAGAACAAAAACCCTCTACCTTTTCTTCTTCTGAAGTGTATTATGATGGGTGATTCTTTGTTTTCCACATAGACTTTGAAAAAACTTTCTCAAATTCCCTGAAGAAGGATATTGCAATTTTTGAATAGGAATGAATTAAATAGATTAATTTTTAAAAATATTTTTTAGTTGTAGATGGACATCTTTATTTTATTTATTATTTACTTTTATGTGGTGCTGAGGATCAAACCCAGTGCCTCACATGTGCTAGGTAAGCACTCTACCACTGAGCTACAATCCCAGGCCCTTAAATAGATTAATTTAAGGAGAATTGATCTCTGTAGGATGTTCTTTCCTTTCCTTGAATGTGTGTCATTTTTCCATTTATTTACACCTTATTTAATGTCCTACAATGAAATTTTAAAATTTAAGTCTTTCTTATCCATATTTTTATTAGATTTATGATGATATTTTATTGCTTGGTTTGCTATTATAAATGGGATATCATTAAAGAAAACACATTTTTCTAACTGTTCATTGCAATAGAAATTCAGTTGGCTCTGGAGGTACAAATATATCTTTCTAAATTTCTGTATTTTTATTAATAATTGGCTGACATTTTAAGAGTTAACTGCAAAATAATCACTGTTGTTCCTTTGTCTCCTATCTTAAGGTTGATAAGAGGAAAATTTCAAGATGTCCTAATTTTAACTGCAAAGGGCCAAAAGATGGAAGCAAGGAGAGATGGGGGCAAGGGGCGACAAATCAGTACCAAGCAAAGTGCTTAAAATTAAATTAAAACCTTAACTTAAATCCTATCAAGACCCCATAGGTGCGGTCACATTCTGCCTTTAGGCACAACCAATCCAGAGGCAGCTTCATGCCATCCCAATTCTCTTATCTACAAACAATGTTGGGATTTTGTAAGCAGTTTATTCCTTCCTTCCCAAATCTGCATTATTAAAGAGTCTCCCTTTTTAGATGTGATAGGCATTTTTTCAGCTGCTACCTAGCTTTGCTGCTGGAGATTCAGTGATCTCTTATCTCATGACTGGTGCTTTCTAGCTGGGGAAACTGGCTAAAGCCTGGATACACCCGGACGTAAATTTTTTAAATAATAAAATTTCCTTAAGTTGTCTTCTAGGGAAAAGCCTTTGTGGTCCAGTCAGAGTCAGCCTGAAACCAGTTTTCCAAAAACAGACATGTGCAGAAGTAGCCTGCTTGCCTATTTTTTTGGTACTGAAGATTGAACTCAGGGGTACTCGACCACTGAGCCACATCCGCAGGCCTATTTTGTGTTTTATGTAGAGACAGGGTCTCACTGAGTTGCTCAGTGACTCGCTGTTGCTGAGGCTGGCTTTGAACTCACAATTCTCTCGTGTCAGCCTCCCAAAGTGCTGGGATTACAGGCGTGTGCCACCACGCCTTGCTCTGATGATGACCTTTTCATGTAACAAACTCAAAATTCACTGAGGAAGACCATGATAACTACTCCTCCCAAGAAAAGAAACTTGTGAACCTGAATCAGGCATGGAGATGCACATCAGCCTCAGCAATTTAGAGAGACCTTGTTTCAAGAAAAAGATGACCTAGTGACCTGTGAAGAGTCATGATGACCTATGCACTCTCACTACCAGAAAGAACACTTCTTAAACTTCTTCTTCTCATCTGATTAACACACAGCTTTTGCCCCCTCCCTGTCTATGAATTTCCACTTTGCCAACCAACCATGGAAAGAGGTTTAAGTTTGCCTCCTCTTTCCTTAATGGCTAACCTTCAGTGAAAGCTCTTTGGTTATGAACAAAACTGGTGCCATGGTATTGCCATTTGTGCCCATTGGATAGTGAGTCCTTGCCCTGTCTCTCTAAAATCTGTAATGGCTCAACAACCCACTTTATTTCAGAGACACTTCAGTCTCTAGAATTTTGGCTTAATAATACCTTTGAATTTTTATACTTATTGCGCTCAAAACAATGCTGAATAGAAGTGACAGTAACATTTTTTTCCTGTAGTTTACAGTTGGTGCTCTCACTATTTCTCCATTTAGGCTGATGTTTGTCATTTTCCAGGTAAAATATGCTATATGTATATACACACACTATACACAATGCTATCATATGTATACACACACACACATATACACACACACTGACACACACACACGCACATATTCTTTTCTAGTAGACTTAGTTCTGTTTTATATTACTTTCCATATTGCATTGACAAAAAAAACTATTATTAATAGTGGTGTCCTTGGAAAGTACTACAGCAGTTTCCTTTTATTTATGATAATGGTTATTGGTTAGAATAAAAATAAATATTTTCTTTCTTTACATAAGGATGATTTACCTAATATCAAATAGTTAGGAACTCTAGAAAATAAATTGATTTTCATGTTATTCTTTTTTCTCAAGAGGTTTTATAGTATATGATTTAGTTTTTTCTTGAAAGTTTTAAGGAATCCACTCAGAATACTTTATAACTCATTAACATTTTTTCTGAAATTATTTATCAGTAGGTAAAAAGTAACATGTGTTCAATTACCTTTGAGTCAATTTTATTTTCTCAGTAAATGATCTTGTTTCACTGGTACTTTTAAGTATTTTGACGTAAAATTATACATTTTTCAATATTCTTAACATCTCTATATCTTTCATATTCTTTATATTTAGTTGGACTTCTTCCCCCCTCTCTTTTCTTGATTATACCTTTAACAAGTATATTTTCCCCTCAAAGAATCAATACATGTTTCTTTTTCTTATGAGGTGGCAGTGTCAATGTTTGCTTTACTCTGAGGATTCATTTACAGAGTTTCAAAAATTAATTTCTTATTTTTTTAAATCTTAGATTTTACCTTTATTTTCCAATATATTTATCCTAACAGAAATGCTATCTGCATTCCCCGTTATATACTTATGTACGTATATGTATAAAGACTTGAACTGTATCTGAGACCAGTGCTTCTCAAACAGGGCATTTGCTATTATCTGAAGACCCTGTTAATTGCTATGGCTTGCTCCAGCCTTGTGGGGAGTCACTGCTACTGTCATGCAGTGGGGATACAACACTGAGCACCCTATTCTGGTACTGATAACATTCTATCAGGCCCTGACTGCACCACACAACTGAGGATTATCCAGCTCAAATGTCAGTAATACCAAAGTTGAGCAGCTCTTGTACAGGCCCACAAGCATTCAGTTATATTGATCCTTGGTATTCAGATAATATTTGATCAAAATTATAAGCTATCCTAAGTAACAAGAAACTCTTTTTTCCTTTTTCTTCCTCATTATTTTATAGAAATGAAAAAAAGAAAACTAGCAGCATTCACATGTTCTTTACTTGAATAATGCCATTTTTTAAAAAAGTAATTGAATTCTATTAGATAAGAGATGTGTTCTAGGGATTTTTCTGTAGTTTTTTCTGTTTGTTTGGTATTATACATCTTCTCCTAGACAATTCATTTTCATATTACTCATTTAACCACTGTAGAAATTTGAGTTTGCAGCCTTGAACTATATACCAAATGGTCATCCATCTCCTCTCTTTTTCAGATCTTTGTTTCCCTGTAGGACACAATACATTTCCTTTGGCAATAGTGGCTCAGTGAATTATTGTAACTATATTTCTCTTTAAGATATGCCATTCATAGAAAGAGTTGGTCATACTGTCATCAGAAGGAATGGATTTTGTGCTCCTAGGCTCCACAAACACTTGACTTCAGGTTGGCAGGAAAAGGGCTTATTCCAAGTTGGCTTTGAGAAAGATAAAGGAGAGCTTTCTGTCTCAAATGCCCATCTTCAGGGCACTCGGGGGCACGGGAAGGTTTTATAAGAAGAGAGGAGCAAAGTGGGACAAACGGCAATAAATACACATACATAGATTTAGTTAGCTGGAGAACAAGTCAGCCTTAACACCCTTGGCCTCTATCTTCAAAATGAAGAAATGTTTCTTTCTCAATCTGAGGAAATATTGGATGCAGAGAAACAAGATATGAGGAAGGTGCCTTCAATTTCAGAGGGAGTCTGCTTCACTGTCAAAATCTTTTGACATAGGTTGGGTGATTCTGATTAAAGTCTACTTTTCTAGGGCTTCTAGGGGGCAGAGATATTCATTTAAAGGATAAAATATGAACTGCAAGGCTTTCTGAGATGGAAAAAGAACCAGGTTCCTAAAATTAAATGTAAATACTAGCTTGAATCCTACACGCTGTTATGGTTTGGATATGAGTTGTCCCCCAAAAGCTCAAGAGACAATGCAAGAAGGTTCAGAGGAGAAATGATTGGGTTGTGAAAGTCTTAACCCAATCAGTGAATTAATCCCTGATGGGATTAATTGAGTCGTAACTGGAGGCAGGTGGTGGGTGTGTGGCTGGAGGAAGTGGTTAATTGGGGATGTGGCTATGCGGTATATATTTTTGTATCTGGAGAGTGGAGTCTCACTCTGCTTCTTGACCCCCATGATGTGAGCTGCTTCCCTCTGCCATCCTCTCCTGCCATGATGTTTAGCCTCACCTCCAGCCCTGAGGAATGGATCTGGCCTTCTCTGGACAAGACCTCTGAAACTGCGAGCCCTGAAATAAACTTCCTCCTCTACCATTGTGCTGGTTGGGTCCCTTAGTAACAGCAGTGAACAAGCTGACTAAAACTCATGCCAAATCAAAAGGTTTTGTTCTTGAATTTTCTTTCTGTCTTTTCCCTCTCTTCTCTTTTTCAACTTTTTTTTCTTGGCCATTTGTTTAATGATTGAAATAGTAAATATGGAACACAAGGGTGATTATGATAATCTGCTTGACAAGAAAATGAAATTAGAAACTGGAATTTTCTTCTGTGGGAAACTGAGAAAGATGTCAATATAAACTGACGGGCTGGCAAGTCATTAAATATGGCCTTCTCTGGAGGGGACCCCAGACATTATCTATTCTACAAATTAAGTTGTAACTTTCTTACAGCCATACAAGAAGCTGGCAATAACATTTCTTGACTTTCACTTTAGTAATCAAATAATTCTCTCTAGTACCAGAAGACTAATTATCTTGTGAATTTTCACTCTTAAATTATGAATAACTTACACAATTTTACTGTATTTCCTTAGTATATTTGAAAGTATTGGTGACATTGAAATACTTCCCAAAAGAAAACCAGAAGTATCCTTTCTTGGTGTTGCTGATGTTTGTTTTATAAGAAGTAGAAGGAAGAGGATGTTAATTATTTCATGTTATAAATTTTATAAAGTAGTGTTGCAAATGGTAAGCTCTGTTCTGAAGTCTAATAAATTAACAGGATGGCAAAGGCTTCCTGTTTATGTAAGAAAACACAAAACAAGAAAACAAAGAAATAGAAGCCTTTAGTGAACTGATAGATGAACAATAATACAATGATATAGTGTGTTTGCCAGGAAGGTAAAGAGATATAGATGGCATTAACAAAACTAACAGATCTAGTTCATTCTGACTGTGTAAATCATATCTGTAGTAAAAATAAATAAATAAATAAATAATCCCTAATACATGTCTCTAAGTATTTGCATGCAACTAGGCATTTGGCACACGTTATGTTTAATCCTTTTCCTGCAAGATAATCTTCCTCATTTTATAATGAGAGAAGATAAGTGGACTGTCCAAGGTCACCTGCCTCATTAGTAAATGAGCTGGCACTTATTCCCATCTCTGTCTGTCCCTGAAAGCATTCTTTCTACTAAGGATCTTGGGGTTTAGAGGGGGTCCAGAGAAGGCATCCAGGATGACAGAACATCTAGAAACCATGCCACATGAGGAGCATTTGAAACACAGCTAGCTTTGCTATGTGGGTAGTAGCATCAGAGACCATGAAGGGAATTCTCCAGGGAACACTGTGTTGGGTTGAGGAGGGTTAGGATTTATTTTGTGCAGTGTCTGAGCATGAACTTTGGATCAATTACTGTAAGCTGGAGGGGAGACTGATGGAGCAGAAGTCATAATATTCTTCTGGTTTTTGTGGGATGGAAGTAGGAAAGAGAAGAGACTTTCAAGAAACATTTTTTAACAGAGAGGATCAAAAATTTGAAGTGCTTAAACTGCAACTAGATGAATGGGATGTTTTACACTATCTCTGCCTTAGGCATGATATTGAAGAAGGTGAATTTTAAGTTCCTCTCAATGTAATAATCCATGATTTCACTTCACCCACAGGTATGTCAGCTTCACAGGAGCAAGGACCAGTGTTTTATTATACCTGCTTCTTACCTCCCTACCCCGTGCCTTGAATGCAATAGATATGCATTAACTTAATGAGCAAGTGAATGAATAGAAAAGTCAAAGATAAAATCATCTAGTTTTAAAATGGTGTTAAAGTACCTTTATAACTAGGAAGAATCTTCTCATTAAAAGGCCTAGAAGGAAATAAAATGGAGCCAGTTATTTCTGCTAACTATTGCTGACTTTTTTTTTTACATTTTAGTGATATTTTGACATGTAAATATAACTTATGAGTCTGATTACAAAGTAATACATTAGATGACTTCAAAATGAAGAGCAACGTTAGAAGGGACATACATTCCTCTTCCCCTCCCCTAGCAGAATCAGTGTTTTGTTATGTGATTGAGAAAGATCATCGACAACTGAGCATGCTCAAGGCCCTGGGTTCAATTCCCAGCACCACAAATAAAATAAAATTTACTAATAATAAATTTTAAAAAGCCCCCAAAACAAACAACCCAATCAATAAATGGGGGAAGGAGCTGAACAGACACTTCTCAGAAGAAGATATACAATTGATCAACAGACATATGAAAAAATGTTCAGCATCTCTAGCAATTAGAGAAATGCAAATCAAAACTACTCTAAGATTTCATCTCATACCAGTCAGAATAGCAGTTATCAAGAACACAAACAACAAGTGTTGGTGAGGATGTGGAGGAAAAGGCACACTCATATATTGCTGGTAGGACTGCAAATTGGTGCAATCAATCTGGAAAGCAGTATGAAGATTCCTTAGAAAACTTGGAATGGAACCATCATTTGACCCAGCTATCCCACTCCTCGGTCTATACCCAAAGGACTTAAAAACAGCATACTACAGTGACACAGCCACTTCAGTGTTTATAGCAGCTTGATTCACAATAGCTAAACTGTGGAACCAACTTAGATGTCCTTCAATTGATGAATGGTTAAAGAAACTGTGGTATATATACACAATGGAATATTACTCAGCATTAAAAGAGAATAAAATTATGGCATTTGCTGGTAAATGGATGGAGCTGGAGAACATCAAGCTAAGCGAAGTAAGCCAATCCCAAAAAACCAAAGGCCAAATGTTCTCTCTTATAAGTGGATGCTGATCCATAATGTGGGAGGGGGCATGGGGTGAATGGAAAAAATTTGGTCAAAGGGGAGGGAAAGGAGGAGATGGGACATGGTGGCAGGAAAGATGGTGGAATACGATGGACAACAATGCCCTAGGTTCATGTATGACTGCACATATGGTGTAACTCTATATTGTGTACAACCAGAGAAGTGAAAAATTGTGCTCCATTTGTGTACAATGAATCAAAATACATTCTGCTGTCATGCAAACCTAATTAGAATTTTAAAAAAGGGGGAAAATAGAAAAAAGAATGCTTCCACAGAGAGGAAAGAAAGAATAAAAAATTCTAGAAGGAAGAAAGAAATGTTTCTGGGTAAAAAGGTCTTTATGCATTAAAGGCTTTGATGATAGCAAGGAAAATATTTTTCTGGATAGGAATATTTTTGTATTGTTATGTACAGGAAGGTCTGAGTAAGTGATATAGAAGGTTTGAATAGGTAGAGAACTTTATATTTAATTAACTTGGTTATAAATACATGGAACAATCAAAAATATTTAAGGCTTTTCCCTAAGATTAAATATTAGTATACTAATGTAAATTAAAATACAAATTAATTTCTTAAAAAATGCAAAACTCCTATGCAAACTTAATGCCCCAGAGATTGATGTGGGGCTGGCCTTACTTACCATTTCCATAAAGAATCCGGAAGGGGTTTGTCATAGCTCCTGCTCCTTCCTCCTCTTGTCATAGCTCCTACTCCTCCTCCTCCTCGGGGTCAGCTCTTTCAGCCAAAGAGGCCTCTCTTGCATCCATCTCTGACCCCAGCCTAATTCCTCCAACTTCATGATTCTGTGCTCCTGCTCCTCTCCATCCAGCCCCAACTTTGTTTACCTCTTGATTGGCCCCATGCCCACTTAGGACTTGGGTTTGACGTTAGGCTTGATGACTGGTCTGCAAAAAGGAGAAAGATATTGGAGGAAGTAGTGGTTAAATATATGGCCCAGGAGATATAGAAGGTTTTAAAAAAATTTTTAAAAAGACCATTGACCTGAAAATAGAAGAGAGTTCGCTAGAGACTGGGAAAGAAATGTGTATGGGCTGATGAAGGTAGAAAGGTAAACATGATCAACTCACAATGCATGGAAATTTCACAGTAAATACCATAAATCTGTACAATTGAAAAAAGAAAGAACAGAATGGCACAATGTAGTCATGGAGACAATAAAACTGGAAGACTGGTTTAGTGGCAAAGACACCTGCACATATCTTTCAATTCAGCATTGCATCCCAATGATTTTGGAGGGGAAATAGGGGTTGAACTCAGGTGGACTCAACCACTGAGCCACATCCTCATCCCTATTTTGTAATTTTTATAGAGACAAGGTCTCACTGCATTGCATAGAGCCTTGCTTTTGCTGAGGCTGGTTTTGAACTCGTGATTCTCTTGTCTCAGCCTCCTGAGCCACTGGGATGCATTCCGATTTTGAAAGACATGTAAATACTGAAAGTAACTCAGTCATACAGAGATCAATAGTTACTGGAAGTGATGGGAAAATTGAAGAAACAGAAACTTATGGAATAGGAAGAAATGGACAGTGGGCATGTGGCAGCTATAATAATAACTATAGTATTCTCCTAAGTTCTGGGAGTTATTCTAGGAAATTATCAAACTTGAGGGATAGTGGGAATCTACAAATTCCTAGTTGGTCAGAAGTGCAGGGGACCCAGGATCCCCTGAGCTGGTGACTGAAGTGCTCTTAACCTGTGAAATTTGACCTATGTAGCAGTGATTAGCATCTGATTCTCATTGCATTCATGAAAAAATACTATCCCTTCAGTATAAACCAGTATGAGCGAATCCACAGCATGGTGCTAAGACCTGCTGCCTTGGCAAGAGGTGGTCCTCACCCCATTCTAGCCCTGCCACTACCCAGATCAGGGAGCTTCTTTCCATAATTGTAGCATCTAATTGATTGAATTTGTAGAAGTAAAATCCTTCCATGGTTATTATAAAATGTGAATGAGCTCATCTATCTCAAGCAGTTACAACAGTAACTGGAACACACAAAATCCTCATATGACTCTTTTCAAGTAACCTTTCATGGCTCTTTTTAACTAAATAGTGGTTGTTTAGAAAGTATAATTTGAAGAACAATAGTTTCCTGGTAATTTGCATTCTTCCAATGGTTAAGACAGGTGCAAAGAAAATAATATATTAAATATAAGGTAACCATATGAAAGTAATTCATATATTTAGAGCAGAGAAGCATATACTAGCTATTTAATGGATGTTATTAAGTCTAAAGTTTCAGTTGTCTTGTCCATGATGTGAACTTTTATCCTGTGTGTAAGATGCCCTTTTAGGTTCAGGCTACACTCCAAAACGGAAGCTCCTATTTGACAGAAAATAGGATAAAAACAAGAGATGGGTAATCACATCTAATCTTGAATGGCTGTGCTGATTTATGTTCTGTGCTTATTTAATTTTATTTTTTAAATCAACATTGAGAAGGAAAAGTTGAAATATTAATTACCCGTTTACTGCCAATGTAGCGGAAAATGTAATTTATAGCCTACTTGCAGGAAAAAAAAATCTGTGTGCTTAATTTAAGAACTCAAATTATTCAAATAACATTTGGAATTTGATTATTCGTTTAATTGAAATGTTGCTCTTTCCATCAGAATCGCTTTTGAGATTCCAATTTCAGCAATAGTTAATTAAGAGCTCTCTGTGGAAAAGATGGAGTGAGTAGCAAACTACAGATAACAATGTATGGGGAAATAAGAGTATTTGGTGAATTGCACTCACCTGCAATAAATGGTCAAATTCATTAGCATTTTTCTTTTGCAGCTCATTTGTTTCACTGTAGAATGGTATCATAGAGATAATCTGGACTCATAAAATATCTTAAAAAAGAGAGTTAAAAATAGAGCCCAGAGTAAAGCTTGTCCCAGGACTTTTGAAAGATCTGAGAGCCACCGAGGTGAAAGTCATCCTCAAGATTCAATTCAAAAGACTAGCCAGTCTGTACCTCAGTGGAAGGAGGCTCTGCTTAGACAGGAAGTCCCTCCTTCCTGCTATCCTGACATCTCCTGGCCTGCTATCCAAGCCAGGGTCTAAACTCTGCAACTTTCCCCTCTGAAAAAGCATATCAGTTATATTTTGGCAGAGACTAAAAGCTGCAATATTTTTTAAAAAATAGCTTTTAGGTCGGGCGGGGTAGCGCACGCCTGTAATCCCAGCACTTAGGAAGGCTGAGACAGGAGAATCGTGAGTTCAAAGCCAGCCTCAGCAATAGCGAGGTGCTAAGCAACTCAGTGAGACCCTGTCTCTACATAAAACACAAAATAGGGCTGGCATGTGGCTCAGTGGTCAAGTGCCCCTGAGTTCAATCCCTGGTACCAAAAAAAGAAAGAAAGAAAATAGCTTTCAGATTTTTTCTACCATTATTATGTTATAATTTGCACCAGCATTTGCAGTTGCTGAGTGTATGTTTGACAGATTTGGGTAACTGTGTACTCTCAGGTTTTACCCACCACAACAATCAGATATAGGACATCTTTATCATCTTCGAGCTTCTCTGAGCTCTTTGCAGTTGATTGTTCATTTGAGCAAAAACACAGGAGTCATTTTGTCAAATCACAAGATAACTGGAAGCATAACTTTATAAGATACTGACATACTCTGTTCTAAAGTGCCTATACCATTCTGCAATCCCACCAGCAATACACAGGAGTTGTGACTTTTTTAGACCTTTGTCAGTATTTCGCCTTGACTGATTTTGAATTTTAGCTACTCTAGTGGGTGTATAATGCTATTTTGTTGTGATTTTAATCTGTATTACCTTGGTGACTAGTGATGTTGGGTGCATCTTCATGTTTATTGTCATTTACACATATTCATTTGTAATGTGTTTTCACAAATTAATTGTCCACTTTTTAATTGGATTGTTGTATCATTTAGTTGTAAGAGTTCTTTATAAATTCTTCATATAAACTCTTTGACAGACATATATGCTTTGTCAATGTGTGTACCCAATATGTGGTTTCCCTTCATGTTTATTTAAGTTCATTTGTCAAAAAGAAAATGTTTTAAATTTAAAGTCTTTATTATTGTCATCCCTACTACTATTTTCACTTTTCTGGTTGTGCTTTTTTCTGTCCTCATCAACTATTTCAAGTTTTCTAATCCATGTCTCTGGTGTATCTCTCCATTATATTAAAACTTATTTTATTTCCTTTTGTAATGTTTGATGGTTTTCTGTGGTAAATTTTGCATATCTTTGGTGAAATTTTCTCTATTTTAATTTTCTGTCATCAGTGATATTTTTAAAAAATTATTTTCTAACAGTTCATTGATCATGTATAGATATATAATTTAATTTTTGCTTTTGCTGTTTTTTTTTGTATCTAGACCTTGTATCCTTCAATCTTACTAAATTTGCTTTTATTTTTAGCAGGCTTTTTTCTATATTAGGATTTTATTTACAAATTACTATATCATTTACAAATGGAATAATTATATTTCTCCCTTCCCAGACTGTATGCTATTTTATTTTCCTTACTTCTCTGGCTAAGAAGGCAAAACAATATTGAAAATAAATGATAAGAATACACATCTTTGCCTTGTTCTTGATACTAGGTAAAAAACATTGATCTACTCACTGTTGATTTTGATCTAACTTTAGTTTCCTTACGGATATTTTAATGAAAATTAAGGAAGTTTCCTTCTGTTTTTAATATATCTAATTTTCTTCTTTCATGAATGAATGTCAAATTACTTCATATGATTTTCTCTTCACCTGGCTTAATGGTCATATAGCTTTTTTATTTGCTTCATTAATTTGAGGCATTTGAGGTTGTTTTTTTAAAATTTTGAAACAACATAGAATTATTGGGATAAGCTCAACTTGATGATGATAGATTATGCTTTTTATATAGTGTTGGATTTTATTTGCTAATGTTTTGTTAAGCATTTTTGTGTTTTTAATCAAAACCAATGTCTTTGTTTCATTTGGTATTATATTTATACAACTCTCAGAAAATAACATGAGAAGTATTCCCTCTCCTCTGTTTTCTGAAATAGATTTTGTGGGATTAATATTCCTTCCTTGAATGTTTGAACAGAATTTACCAATGACAATATCTGAACCTGGAGTTTTTTGCATGAAGTTATTTAAAGAATTTTCCTATCCAAACAGGGTTTCCCTTTGACCTCAGTTCCTGAGATGTCATCTCTAAGCCTTGGAATATCTTGTCAGGTAAGCATGTCCTTTTTCCTCAAGTCCTTGGTGCTTAGCCGTCTAACAATATACTTTATGTTGGCATTAGTCCACCTCTGTAAATGCCAGAGACTGAGGGTGCAGTCACACTCATACTCAAAGACATCTATCTGTCTCAGACCAATGTAAACTCTGGACCGCAAGGTTGAGTGTTGTCAAGACTTGAAAATATTTCATGTGTATAAACACACATTATTTCTAGGTAAAACTAGCATCACTTATGACTCTATTAACAAAGGACAACATGAAGCTTTACCCTTAGAAATTTCTTGTACTCTGTCCCATAGGTCTCTTCCCTTGGATGAATTTGTAACTGGAAACTTTTATTACAATAAATCATAATCACAAATGTAAAAGCTTTTGTGAGTTCTGTGAGACCATCTAAACAAATTATCAAAGCTGTGGGTGGACTTGGAGACCCTCAAACTTTCAGTTGGTTTCACAATGATAATGTTTTTAAAAACCAGCTTTTGGTTTTATAATATTTCTTGCAATTGTTTGTTCTGTTTCATAGATTTCTTCTCCCCAACCCCGTGTATTTGTGTGTTTGTGTGTGTGTGTGTGCACATATGCACAATGTGTAATTCAGGGCAGCGAACCCAGGGACCCATGCATGTTAGGCAAGAGCTCTACCACCGAACTGAATCCCCAGTCCCTTTAACAAAAAACTAGCTACCTGGGCTAACCTTGATCTTGCAATCTTCCTGCTTCAGCTTTCTGAGTAGATGAGATTACAGGCAACAGCCACACTGATCCATTCTAGATTACTATATTTAGTTTCTATTTTTACACACTTTGAGGTTAATTTTTTCTTCTAATAATAATTTCTTAAGGTGAGAATCAAAAGATTATACTTAGATCTTTCTTCTTTACCAACACAAACATTTTAATGCTATAAAATTTACTCTAAGTACTGCATTGGCTGCATCTCTTTCATTTTGACAGAGTATAATCATTCAAACTATTTTCTGTTTTTTCTCTAGATTACAGATTATGTTGTAATTTCTTCTTTCATATATCATTGAAATTTGTTTATGAATTTTACTATAATTGACCTTACCTGTATTATTTATTATTATTATTATTATATTAATTTCTAGTATAAACTCCAGTTTTTTAAAAAACATATTTTACATGATTTTAATATTTTCTAGTTTTTTGAGACTTGTTTTTATAGGGTAGTATTTGTTCTTCTTGGTAAACATACCCCTTTAAATAATATGTATTATATAGATTTTTGGTGTTCTATATGTATTATTCAAGTCCAAGTAGTTGATAGCATGGTTTAGAGCTTTTGTTAATTATGTATAATTGTTTCATTAATTGCCAAGGAAATAATGTTAAAATCTTCTACTGTAAGTATACAACTTTTAATTATTTAAAACTTTGATTAATTTTTGTTTACTTTCTTGATCTATGTTTTAAGTTGCAAAAATATTTCTAATCATTATGATTGCTTGATTGACATCTTTATTATTATAAAATGTTCTCTTATGTCTGGTAAAATTTTTGTCTTGAAATTTATTTTATTCAATGTTAGTACAATCATTTTGGCTCTCAAATCCATGGTTTACATGGTCTGACCATTTACTTTCAGTCTCTGTGTCTTTATACTTGATGTGTATCTCTTGTAGGCAGCTTATATTTTGACAATGTTTTTGTTTTTAAATCAATTCTGCTCATCTCAAGCCATTTCTTACTATTTTCTATTTTTTAAAAATTCATAATGAATATAAGTAGATTTATTTAGGTGAGGATAGTTGCATAAACTGCTTTAACAATCTTTGCTGGTTTCAATATTTGGGTCATCTTGAATTTAGTTTGAGTTTTTACCCTCTTGAACAAATTTCATTTTTCTGATTTGTTACATGACAACTGCTTTTACATAGAGTTACAATCATGAGTGTTAAGATGTGGAGATTCTGGGATCTTTATTTTTCTCTGATAAATGTCATTTCTTTTTTTTAAAGTAGGAATTTTCTTGGTTGACCTTTAACCACAAACACCATTTTGGCCATTATCTCTGATCTCTGCCCAAAACTTTTGGCTTCATATTTTGACTTCAGACTGTTCCATTAATGCATAGTTCTGACTCTTAGAAAGGTGTGGGAAGACACAATTTGAACATCTATTTCTGCCGTTTGCCATTCCGATTCCCCCCATCTCTATATTAATCCTGGCTTCCAAAGTTTCAAGATTCTAGTCACCAGGTAAAAACTCCCTTTGCCTCCTAAAATTGAAAACAGTTGCCTCATTTCACTTGATACATTCCAGCTCATTTCATCCCACGTTACAGTGTGCGTGTATTCTCTATTGGTTTGTCTGCTGCTGTTTATCTTAGATGAAGTTTTATGCTTGTTTTCTTCATGTAAATCAGTTTGGTGGGTGCTAGCTTCTGCTACTACTGAAAGTGGAATACAACAGCAGCAATTTTTATTTAAGCATTTATCTAAAGTTTGAGACTAAGTGAATCCCTCATGTAACATTTTCTATGGACTAAGGATTTTCCAATTCTTGCCCTCAGGGTTAATTTTTCCTTCCTTCACTCTCTCATCACATTTTATCCATTTGTGTATGACAGGATGTAGAACATGATGTTTTATAATAAATTCCCCAGGACTGTAAAGAGTGATGGTTTATTTTTCACTTCTGTTTTCTCAGATTTTAACATGAAGGAGGAGTACGATAAATGCATTTGAATGAATGAAGAATGACTCTTTACACTAAAGGCACGTATATTAATGTGACTAGTTCAGTAGTAGTCATTTTGGGGCTTTCTTAAATTTGTCCATTTTGTGAGTGTAGTGAATCAAACTTGTTATATAATATGTATGACAACTCCATTTCTGCTTCTGCTAAAACAGGATTTAAAGAGGTTGTTTAAATATTGTACTGCCCATTAATTCCTCCATGAAAAATTGTGAGATCGGTGCCATTTTGTCTTGGCTCTTGTTACAGTTTAGATATGAAGTGTCACCCAAAAATGTTCATGTGTTAATGTAGGAATGTTCAGAGGTGAAAAGGTTAGATTATGAGAGCTATAACCTAATCAGTACAATAATTCATTTGATGAATTAATAATTTGAAAGGACTACTGTACTGGGTGGTGACCACAGGCAGGTAGAATGTGGCTGGAGAAAGTAGGTCAATGGAGGGATGCCATTGGAGTATATATTTTGTTCCTGGCACCTTGCTCAGGCTCTCTCTTTCTGCTTCTGGACTACCAGGAACTGAGTGACTACCCTGTGTCATGCCCTTCTGCCATAATGTTCTGCCTCACTTTGGGCCCAGAGCAGTAGAGCAACCAAGAGCTAAGACCACTGAAACACCTGAGCCAAATAAATGTTTTCTCTTCTAAGATGTTCTTGTCAGGTACTTTGGCCATAGCTATGAAAGACTAACACAGCTGTCTTCTGCCTTATTGCCCCCATCACCTGACCCACCAAATCCTCCTCCCACTTCTGTTCAAGAACCCTGGTTTATTGTGAGAAAGGTATGAACCCTTAGAAATTCACAGTGAATCTGATGTAAAATTCTGTTTAAGGTCCACATTTATAGAAATGGTCTCTAAATTTTATTTCCTTGACTAAGGAGAATAAGCATCTTCTGTACACAATGAGTTTATTTTCCCATGTAGAAAATGAGCTTAATATTCAAAACGAAATCCTATCTTAAATTTAGAATGCTGGTCTAAACCACTGGTATTTCTGTTTTCTTCTTTCAATAGAATATAGAATGGTGCAGCTTGATCAAATTGCATAAAATTTATTTTTCCTTTTTTCATAATTTGCCTATTTCTTTTTTGGGTGAGAGCGGATGAATCTGGCCAGCTGGGAATCCAGGCTGATTCTCTGGTGTGGATGCCAGTAACAGAATGGTCAATTGGTTTACTTTTTTTTTCCCCCTGAAGGCACAGATGCCTGAAGAACTGAATAAAAGGTCTGGTCATAATTTATAAGACATGAACATGCCTTCACACACAATAAATAAAGAAAACTTTCATTATTTATCTAATTCAATTTTTTAAATAAATCATTGTCATTTTTAGCTTTACATATTGTGATTTCCTGAACTTTTGCATTTTCTGTACACAAGACCTGTTAGGAAACACTACTGTTGTGTATAACTAAAAAGAACAAAGAAAAATTTGAAAAAAGAGAAAAAGAAACACTGTAAGCCTAAGCAAGGAATATCAATACTTTAAAAATTTAGGATAAATGAATTCAGCAAACCAACCTGAAGGGGGCTTGATCTTTCTGTTACATAAGCTAAAAAAAACCCAAAAACCTGTAGGAAGTCTTTTTCCTTGGTCCCTGAAGATATCCAATGTTACTATAGTACATGGTAAGGCAGGCATTCTACCACTGAGCCACAACCCTACCCCTCTATTCTGTAATTTTTGTCTTAATGCCCCTTTGGCAATGAAGGGTTAAAAAGGCCTGATTAAGCCATAAATGGCAGTTCTCTATCAAGTCTGAATATGCACTTAAAACATTCTTGCAAATGAGTCTCAGAATCTGCTTTTTTAACAGGGAAGCTTTGCATCCTTCTCCTTTCTTCTATCTCAGTACTTCATAATGGCAGGGGACAAATCGCAATACTTTTTTTTTTCTTTCTGTTCCCAACCCACTGAAGAATAAGACTTTCAGAAGCAGTTCTCATTTTGATGCTAAAAGGCCCTGATAGTTTGCCTGACAAATTCAAGGTGGAATTAAACAGAATCTAGTGGGCTTTCTGTGATGTGTTTCTACCTTCACACACATGCAGCCACTAGCAGAGAACTTGGAGAAGCAGCACCCACGCAGCACAGAGACCCTGTAAACAGTTTTAGTATCTGAGGGGTGGCTGGACAAAGGAACTAACTGTTTTCCTACTGCTCCTTCTTGCATTGTTGGTTAAATTAAAACTCCTTTTATTTGGGAAACTTTTTTACAATAAAACAATTCTCAGTCATTCACAAGTCAAAGGCAAAGAAAAAATTGTCCCAGTGCACAATGCTGCAAACTAGCACATTGTCTTCATTTTCTCACTACTCACAGCTGAAAGGGGAAGAAGATGAGAAATGAAGGGAGGGGCATCTTTTGACATAAATGTGTGATCACTGACATTGAGGCCTCCAATCATGGCACGCACTTGAGCAGCGTGATCTGGGAGGGAGCTCTGCAGCAATCCCTTCAGGCCATGCTCTAACCTCCGCCACCTTTGCAGCACTTCTTTCCTTCAGCTCCTTTCATTTCATCTGATCAGACAGTACAAATGTGTAGTTCAGTTCCCTGTTAGAGGCAGTCTACTTAATTTACAGTCTGGTATTACAGATATTAGACTATAATATGTTGTGTGATTCAAAATGTTATTTTGAAAAGTCTAGCTCAGTGCACTGTCCTCATGATTCATGCAAAACTTGATTCTGGTTTTGCTTTTGGAGATGTGGAGAACTAGAAAAGTTATGTTGAAGTATGTAAAACCAGTAGTAATAACAACAGAAAGCAAACAAAACTCTGATGTCTCCCTCTTGCTTATTGCTTTGTTTAAATTTCTGTCTCAGTCATGGCAAAATGTATTTGCTCCTAGTGATGTCCTCATTGCCAGGATCTCTCTGTACCACAAGGAAGCAGGGTCACAGAAGATGACCATATTGAAGAGGACACATAGACTTTCTCCAAGGTCCCAGTTATGTCCTCCATATTAGGCATTGGGCGAGGGCAACTAGATCGCTTTTTATGCATTCAGTGTCCATCTTCTGTAGGAGGGTGGAGCTAGTTTAAGACAGGAAATTGTTAAATAATCAGGAATTCTGTGAAATAGTCGTCAAAACCCCAGCTGCTTGAAAGTAGCCAGGGTGGAAACAGTTATACTGCAAAAATTGGCAAATATTACAAACTAGATCTTTTATTTTTATTATCATCAATAATTCATTTTCTTGTTTTTCCAGAGAGCTGGACTATTAGCAAGCCACTGCTGAAAGTATACCATCTAAAATTCCCTGATAAAAAAAAAAACTTTCTAGAAATTCTTCCAAATGCTGTGCTATGCTTAAGGCTTGAGTGAATCTCTTTGCTCAAGTGACCAATCCTGCATTGGAATAGAGTCATCACATATTCTAAGTAGGCTACGCGATCCTAACAAGTTCTGCCAACTGGCTGCCACCTCACAATATCACACAGAGTTTGCTATCCACCAGTCTAAGTGTTCCCCTAATCAAAATTAAAAATCCACTAAGTACCTGAACTGAACAAAGAACATCAAACAATTACATTTCCCTTCCGCCATTTCCACATTAAGTACAACAGACTTGAAACGGAGTGATTATGCCTGGAATTGAACACAGAAGAATTCAATTCAACCAACAACTGTGGAAAGCCTGTTGTGCATAACATAATAAATACAGATAAAACGATTTTAATATTCTCGACCACTCAATTGTGCAGTAATGTAGATGTGTAATAAATATTTATTAAGGATATGAATGGATTTCATACCATACCAAAACAACTTTTAATGTCCTTTTAAAATAGATTTTCAACCCCTTATTTTATGCAAAATGCCCAAATCATTCTCATTTCCCTACTTCTTCCTTTTGCATTTTTTCACACCTTTTCATTCTCTCTCCTTCTCAATGAACCATTTCCCTTCTGCTTTATAACTTTTCCATTTAGATATCTTCTCCTTTATGCTATCTCATTCAGCAACAAAATGTCTCTGGGCTTCTCTAGTTCAGCAAATCTTCCCATTGCTCAGCTCAGCCCAATGCTGGTAGGCATCAATTCAGATATAGAACTCTTCATTTTCAGTAGCAGGAAGACATGTCATTATAAATGTCTATGATTTTGTTTCCAGAAATAAATGTGTTTGTGGGGATTTTTAAAAGTTTTGTAGTGCTGGTGGTTTAATCCATGGCCTCAAACAGGTAGGCATGTGCTCAATCTTTGAACTCCATCCTCAGCCCTCTATGATTTTCTTATATAGTCTGCCTTTTTAAAATGATGTCTTTACTTCTTCATGACAGTATTATCATTTATTGAGAGTCAAAACAATTGATATCTGTGATTTCTCATCTTTATGATCTAGTAGACCACTGTATATATATAATGTGCTTTGTATATATTTTGGAGGTGGAAAGAATGGAGTGGTAACCCAAAGGCATAATAAGCAAGTCACCTGTGTTAAGTCTATTAAAAACAAAACAAAACAAAAAACTTCCCCTCACATTTATACCATGGTGTCTAAAATCCATTTCCTAGAGATGTGGGTTACTATACTATATAGAGTCAGACTCTTAAAAAAGCCCAAAAGAAAATGTCAGCTTTTGACATTGGTAATAATACAGTGGTCCTATTGTCAAAGAGAGTGATTATGCATACATGTGTCCAATACAATTAAAGTAGGAAAGAGAGAAAAATGTGACCCAAAAATGATTTCTTAGAGAAGAGACTCAGGATAAAATTCCGGATTATTGTGGATATATGACTAGTTAGATGCAGGGTGTTGCCTAGCTAAGTGGCCATTGCTCAAGCTGGACTGTTTACAGGTTGAGTTGCTGTGAGATTTCAATTCACTAGAGGGTGCTTGTAGGTAGGAGCAATGCAGTTCCCACACAAGGAAGATTGATTGCATTCATTCAATCCCCACAGCCTGAAAAATACTTCCTATTTATTTTATTCAGGAGCTTGTTGTAACATATCCCAGAGTTGCCCAGTCATTTTTTTCCACTAGTGAAAAGTCTAATTTCCTTTTCCATTTTTTATTCTTCTCTGCAATTCACTCAATCCCCGTAATGGTCTGCCATTCCACTGTATTTGACTCTCTACACTCTTATCTGGTTTCATCATCCACGTACATTTTGTCCCAGAGAATGGCCAATAAAAGAGTTAATCCCATTGGAGTCCCAACCTGTTTCATGTTTGAGTGATAAAAGTTTTTCCTGATTGTTCAACCACTATTGGAGCAGTAAAAAGAATTGGCTTACCCTTTGGTTTGCAATCAATCTGAAATATCTTATTTCCTACCCTACAAGTTGATATCAAGCACAGGGAGCACATTTCCTAGCATTGTGTTTTTACTACTTGACTTATCTTTAACTTAGATTTTAAATGAGAGGAATTAGTATAATTTTAAAAGAATTGCTTGCCATTTTATCAGTCAGCTTAAACCAAAATATTAGAGAGTAGTTCAGATATCAATCATATCAGGCTACATTTTGGCATATGTATTTGTTTCACCTATTGGTTAAACATGTATTGAAAGAATATTTGTGTGCTTATGTCCCTGTGTGTGTGTGTGCTGCATGTCTATTCAGAATTAGATATCTCTACCTTTTAATTTGATGAGTGGAATATCCCCAAGTCAGAGTCAAAACTACCAAAGACTGCTTCTTCATCAATGTTGTCTAATGGTGGTGTCTATTTTTTTCTCCAAAGTATACATCAGAGGATATTCATTGTTAGTATCACTATCATCACTGTTTCAAAAAATATTTTGTAAAATTTGTTGATTACAAATAGCTTCATTGCCCATGAAAATTCATTTCTGTGAATATCAATGAATAGGTGTGTTGTAGTGCCCAAAACCACTCTTAGGCTTGGCAATTTTCTAGAAGAAGGCAAAGACCTTAGAAAAGTTGTTGTACTCATTGTTCTAATTTATTATAGCAAGAGGATACAGATTAAAATCAGCAAAGGGAAAAGGCATAAGGTAGAGTTCAGCAGATAATAAGTACAAGGGCCCAGGGGATCCAAAATGAGCTGCATGATTTTTCCAGCAATAATGTGTGACAACACATATGAAGTGTGGCCAGCTAGGGAAGAATACCTGGGCTTTGATATGGGAGCTTTTTATTGGGGTCAGTTATGTAGGGGTAAGGGCTCTCTTATCTAACCTCATCTACTAAAACTCCAGGCCCACATGAGCAAAACAGGTAGGTGACCACAAGTTGCATTGTTAGAATAAATGTCTCTGGTCAAACTTATATAGCATTGTGCAAGGCTTCAGGCATATAAATCACTATTATCAAGTAAATATCCCAAGGACTCAGAGTTTATCTCCCATGAACCACCAGCCAAGGCCCAGTTTTGAAGACAGACCTTTCTAGGATTGTCCAGAGTTTGAGCAATCCAGGCCTCCCAAGTTAACCCTTTCTTATCCAATAGTTATTACCCAAATTCAGTTTCCCTTGGCCAAATATTTGGAACACATTGAATTCAATAATATTAGACAGCTTTCTCCAGCACTCTTAGCATGCTAATAACAATTGCAACACTCCAGATGTGTAAGTGTATGCATTAACCTTCACTTAATGGATTTCAAAATTCTTTTCTTCCCTGGAGATCCAATTTTAGGAAATATTACTCTGAATGACTCTTTACACTCAAACAAATTTTCTCTGTCTAAAGAAAATATTAGTTAAAAAGGCAAGTGGAAAAGCAACTTGAAACATATGATGAAGGATCTATGCATAATTAAGTACAGATAGCAAGACTTGTGTTTGTCTCTTATTAGCATCTGCTATCTCTCACATTTTAATTGATAACTTTCTTTCAAATGTTCCGTAGATCTTCATCTTCAGTGTTTTGGTAATCAAAAATCTATATATTTTCTTAACCTTATAACTTGGGTCACGAAAGTGAATAGCATGCTTATTGGAATAAGTACCAGAAGTTAATAAGTATTTGGTTGTTAATGGTCTAGCAATATGTCCTTGAAAAATCAGGAGCTCATGTTGACTGACTAATAGCTAATCTACCAGTTTTTGAAGAAAAGCTTGCTACATTATAACTCATCTGTCATACTTGAAATTGCTCAGATACATGCCATGATTTATTGAATTTACTACAGGACCATTAAAATTTTTCTTATTGTAGTTGTTACTAGTATTCTTATGCTGTGAATCTGCAGCTAAGTCCCAAATGAGAAAAAGGGAGAATGTAAAAGGCAATTTGAAATTAGCAGGCAGTCATTTGAAAACTTGGTTAAAAAAAAAAATCCTGTGGTCCCATTAATGCAATGTGGTGTGAAAAGACTCAAGCATTTTGCCCACATAAAATCAGGAAATGCACACATGGATTTTTCAGAGACAAAGGAGAAGTGAAATCAAACTAATTCATTCACAGGAAGATGTCTCAGGGTTCAAGGATTATGAATCATTTCTTTAGTTCTGAAATCTAATAAAACATCCTTATTAAAATGAAAGTGTGTTTCATTACCAGAGATATTTTTGATCTGATGGCAAACATGTTTCCTTTTATTTATTTAGCATATGCATCACATATGCTTTTGACATAAATATATCAAAGCATAACAAAATAAATACTATCCAACCAGACATATTTAATATGTACTGTGTTGTGCATTAGACGACTACATTGTAAACAAATGGGAAGTATATTATAGTATTTTAGTATGAAATACATCTTAAGATCTGTCATGTGTGTATTTTATCTCGTAACTGGTATTAATTAAGGCAAATGCACAAATATAGTTCTTTTTTCCTTCCTTCCTTTTCTCTTTTTGCAATGCTGGAGATAGAACCCAGAGGCTGTGCACACCAGGCAAGCACTCTACCACTGAGTGGCACTCCCAACCCTGTAAACTACTTTTTTTTTAACAGAAAGTTCATAGAATCTTTGAACTTTCACACCTTCACTTTGGATAATGGATTTCAATGGGATCCCCTTACAACAGATAGTATGATGTTTAATTAATTGATAAACCTTGATATCCAGCAATCTTAGAAATAAAGCTATGGCTAAGATCAGTAAGAATAAAAACCCACAATGCAGATCATTTGTTAGCATAACACAATATATACAAGAGGTATAGGTATACAAATGAACAAGGCATCATGTGAAGAAAATAAAGAGCTGTATTTTGCATGTTGGAGAAAAGATGGTATAATATTTATAACATGAATAACAGCTCTGAGGCTGCATTAGGCTCTCTGGGACCTTCAGTAGCTCATCCAGTCCCTCAAATATTTGAAGAAGCTCAAAGATGAGCTTTTCTTTATCTTCAGACTCCAGCTTGCCATAGGATTTAACCTTAAATTAATTCTACTGCAGACCAGAAGGACCCATGAGGTGTTCTGCAAATGGTAACCAACCAGGATCTTGGGATTTTATTAGATGTGGCATATGAAGAGGACCTAAGGCAAAAGCCTCTCAAACAGACAGGTCTCCAAACTGCTTTGCTTGCCTTTTGCCTGTATAACATCATCTTGACAAATCAGAATACTTCCAATAATAACGATTTCAGGTTTTCTTGAGGAATTCAGTACCTCGGGCAGCAGTGGCCATGACAATAATGTACTAAACTATGTGGAGGTCAGCCCCATGAACTGACACAGCTCCTCATTCCATTAAACTCACTCCATCATCCTTCTCACCCCTATAAGCATGTGTGTTTACAATGCCTGGACTAAGTCCACCCTGTTACACCTGAGAATAGAAATAAGGAAAGAAAGCAAAACCCTAGAACAAACACATTAAATGAATAGTGTATGCGTATTTATGGGACAAATACAATTTATGGTCTCTTCCTGGAAATTGAATATGGACTGTAATCCATATTCTCCTAATAAGGATGAATGTCTGATTTGTACCTTAACGTGATTACATGCACCTCTCTGAGGACTGTCATTAATAACTCTTCCAATGGGAAGGAAACAAAGTAATATGAGAAAAATAAATTACTAATCTTGGGCTTTTGAAATATGCCTAGCCTGGCTTACAGCTTGAGAGTTAAACTCTTCTTCCATTAAGGTAAGAGAAATTTGAAGTTTGCACGTAGTAGAATGAAGGAGAGGGAGAGGTGTTGCCCTATAGGCAGAGTAGGGGTTCCAGGACGCTAGACAGAAACTAAGAAAGGATTAACCCAGTGATGAATTCTCTGAACAGCAAATGCCTGGGGAAACTGGCAGAGATTTAATGTGCAACTAAAGTTGCTTCTGGGTCTATAATATACTAAAAAGTTCCTCTGTCATTTCTTCTCCTTCAGTAAATCCTGTTATACACGAGAACCATCAATAGTGATATGTTGTGGGAGTAAAAGGAAAGGAGCAGTACCTCTTTGAAGAGAAATAGAGTCAGAAGGGAATCAAAGTCAAGAATGTGAACCCAGATAGTTACAGTGTGTCCTCATGTGACCTAGACCTTGGTAGTGCTTGGAGAAGAGTTCTCTGGTAGACAAAGACTTGTGTGGCCTTTCTATTTGTCAGATAAACATCAGGATTACAATATGGATGGGTACCCTATATTTAAGATTAAGAGTATTGATATTTTCAGTTTGAAAATTAAAAAAAACGAAACAAAATAAAACAAAACAAAAAAGCTGAAAAAGTTAGGTGAATTTGTCTAAGGTCACCTAGTCAGCATGTCACAGAGGCTGGATTCATAACCAGATTTATCTCATCACATATTTTTTTGTCCTCGTGTTTTACTTGTAAGGCACGGTTTACAATGATCACTACATCTAGGTGCAAACACAAGAAGTGGTTGAATTAGACATCAGAGAGAGACTTGTGTATGGGGACTGGCTACTCAGTGGTATTGTTTCATTAAGCAATTCAGAATGATCTTTGGGGCATGGTTTGCATTATCCTATTTGCATATGTTTTCTGTCAATTGATAGAAATAACTGTACATGTATGTGAATGTAGAAAATGTACATTCTTTAATGTTTTTCTTAAAAACTGTTTTATTACGTATAATGCATGAATGCACACAAACAATTTGGGAAAACTAGTAATTTTGTCATTTTGTCATTTTCTCATTTATATAAGTGTTATACAGTTGGGAGGGGGTACTGGGGATTTAACCCAGGAGTGCTTTAACACTGAGCCACATCCCAGCCTGTTTTGTTTTGAGACAGGGTCTCGCTAAGTTACTTAGAACTTCACTAAGTTGCTGAGGTTGGTCTTGAACTTACGATCCTCCTGCCTCAGCCTCCCGAGTCACTGGGATTACAGGTGTGCACCACTGCATCCAGTGATGTTACACAATTTTTAAGTTCAAAGTTTTTTGACTATTATAGACAAAGTTTCCATGGTATATAAAGGACATTTAACTTGAATTCTAAACCATGAGTCTTAATGCATAGCAATTTCCTACTGTGCTTATATTTGCAAAATTTCTAATTCCTAACTGCATATAAGGTTTTGAGCTATATAATTGGCCTCAAAGTTTGAACCTTTCAGAGTTTTTCAAGCTCTCTTCAAGAGGATTCTATAAGCTTACTGAATGAAGAGAACACATTTCAGAATATTTCTTGATATATGCTTCGAAGACTTTTTTCCCCCTGGGAACTTTTCGTAGCTTGAATACCCTCATTCATTTGCCCTAAGCTCTGCAGTATAAGAGCAAACATCCTTAAAGTTTTAGAATTATTTCTTCATACACAACTAGTGGGTTTAGTGGAACATTTCAAATATACTAGTGCCAAATTCTACAATTTTATGGCTGATTCATGATATTCCAGTCAGCACCACCCAAGCACACTCTTGCTATTCTTTTTTCACCATTCCTTTTCTGCTAACCTGTAGAAGACCAGCTGGGGTTTTTAATCTATGAGCTAGGCTTCAAGCTTTTGCCAGCTTCAAGTTATACAAACAAACATAAAGGAGACTGTCTCCATGCATCCTTAAGTTTTTATACGCCTTTTTACTTGCAAAAACTAAGGGGTTTTATAATCACCCCCAACTCTGGCACTAGGCAGAGAAACTTGGTGACATGTTGAGTGAAATGCTACACTGTGTTAATAACGGTTTTGAAAGAAATCAGGAAAGTTAATCATGTGTGGACACAGGGTTAAGAAGCAATGTAACAGACTATTAAGCTTAATATAGATATGTGATATAAGCATATGCAGACAGCCATTAGCATAAATTCATGTTACAGAAGAGCAGCGTGGCATGCCACTAGGTGGATTTATAATGTATGTGAGGGGCAGGATGAAGATCAATAGGCGAAGGAAGGGGGTCAGGGAATCCATATACAGGTCTTGGATCAGGTTGATAAAACTGCCGCAAATTATAACCACATTATTTTTGAATGGTGTTATTGCCTGAGACTTTATTAACATAGACATGTCAAGAGAATGGATCTAAGCCGGGCGCGGTGGCTCACGCTTGTAATCCCAGCACTTAGGGAGGCTGAGACAGGAGAATCGCGAGTTCAAAGCCAGCCTCAGCAACGGCGAGGCGCTAAGCAGCTCAGTGAGACCCTGTCTCCACATAAAACACAAAATGGGGCTGGGGATGTGGCTCAGTGGTCGAGTGCCCCTGAGTTCAATCCCTGGTACCAAAAAAAAAAAA
>CM053401.1:122594370-122782040 GCA_028644305.1 Xerus rutilus | reverse complement strand
CCAATCTGGAAAGCAGTATGGAGACTGCTTAAAAAACTTGGAATGGAACCACCATTTGACCCAGCTATCCCACTCCTTGGCCTATACCCTAAAGACTTAAAAACAGCACACTACAGTAAAGCAGCCACTTCAATGTTTATAGCAGCACAATTCACAATTGCAAAACTGTGGAAGCAACCCAGATGTCCTTCAATAGATGGATGGATAAAGAAACTGTGGTACATATACACAATGGAATATTATTCAGCAATAAAAGAGAATAAAATTATGGCATTTGCAGGCAAATGGATGGAATTGGAAAGCATTATGCTAAGTGAAGTAAGCCAATCCCAAAAAACCAAATGCTGAATGTTCTCTCTGATTAGTGGATGCTGATAAATAAGGGGAGGTGAGAATGTGAAACATAAGAGAAATGGAGGAACACTGGACGCAGCATGGGGGAGGTGGGGGGCGGGAAAGGGGAATGGGTATAGTAAAGATGGTTGATTGAGATTGTCATCACTACCCTTGGTGCATGTATGAAGACACAACTGATGTGACTTTATCTGGTTTGCAACCACAGAAATGGAAAAACAGAGCTCTATATATGTGCTATGACTTGAAATGCAATTAAATAAACATAAAAAAATAAAAAAATAATTTCTAGTATATAAAAATATAGATGATTTTATTTTTAATATATTGTGCATCCTGTAACCTTACAAAATGTCATAGATCAAGACTGGTAGCTTTTCCATTTCTTCTTCAGAATTTTCTTCATAGGTTATAACATCCCCAAGTAAAAATTCTTTTACTTCTTTCCTTCCAGTCCACATAGTTTTATTTCTTTTTCTTGCCTTCTTGTAGAGGTTAAGACCTCCAATATGATGTTTAATTGAAGTAATAATAGCTAACTCACTGGCTTTGGGAAAACATGTTAAGTCTTTTTCCTCTTAGTATAATAACAATGTTTTACAATATATTATAATAACATTTCTTTCATAGATGTTATCCAATTAAATAAATTCCCTTCTATGAATGCGCTATTTCTGTACTGAATAGTTGTTGAATTTTGTCAAATTTGTTCAACATCTAAAGAAATAAATGGATTGTTTTTCTTTCTCCTGTTTATCTGGTGAAGTGTAATGATTAATTTTCAAATGTTGCACCATTTTGTATGCTGTTATAAATCTCATTTTCTCTTAATACATCATTTTTATGAATTATAAGATAGATTTGCAAGCCTTTTTGTTTAGACATCTTCATACATGCTAGTGAAAGATCATGGTTTGTAGCTTTCTGGAAATGTTTGTGTGGTTTTCGTTTCAGAATAATTATTATTGTGTATGACACTATACATACCGTCTCTTCTTGAGCAACCTGTTAGCTTGTGTCTTTCATGGAATTTGCACATTTCTATGATATTAAAACTTATTGTTATGCAGTTATTTATAATACTCCCTTATTTTCATTTAAATATATGCACATACCTAAGAGTACCTTTGATTTTATTGCTAATATTGTCATTTTGTATCTTTTGCTTTTCATAACAACTCCCACTAGAAACTCATTCTTTTATTTGACTTTTTCAACTAACTTTTAATTTTGGTTGTATTTGCTATTTTTTTGTTTATTAAAGAAGAATCATAAATCATTACTTGACAGTCATTTCACATTTTATAAGTTTTTAAGACTATTAATTCTTTCAAGCAGTGCCTTAGTTACCACAAGTTAAAATTTGATTTATTCTATTTTTGCTTTCAGTTGATGCATAATATTATCTTAGTTTGTGTAACTTCCTCTTATAAAAGTACTTTTTAATTTTTAAATATTTGAAGTTAATCTAGATATCTTTCTGATATTAATTTCTAGTTTAATTTAACCATGCTCATAGAACACTACTTTTTAAATTTTAAATTTTATTTCCTTTAAAAATTTTTGAGGCTTATTCTTGACTGAGAATGTGGTCTAATGACATTGCATGTGCACTTGAACAAAAGTTTTATTCTGTATTTTTTGGGTGTAGCGTATAAATGGTCATTATGTGAAACTGGAAATAGTGCTTTTTGGTTCTATACTCAATGATTTTTTTTTCTTTCTTTCTTTTCTTTTCTTATAGTGTCTTCTATTTCCTTGTATTTCCTTGTTTGAAATTGATCTGTTTAAGTTCTATATGTCTTCTTGGTTCAGTATGGGCAGATCATATGCCTCTAGAAGCTTGTTGGTATCTTTGGGATTTTCTATTTTACTGGAATATAAATTTTCAAAATAGTTTCTAATTGTCTTCTGTATTTCAATAGTTTCTTTCATGATATTTCCTTTATCATCACAAATTTTAGTAATTTGAGGTTTCTCTCTTCTTCTTTTCATTAGAGTGGCTAAGGGCTTATCAATTTTATGTATTTTTTCAAACAACCAGCTTTTTGTTTTCTCATTTTTTTGAATTGTTTCTTTTGTTTAAATTTCATTGATTTCAGTCCTAATATTAATTATTTCCTGTTTTCTACTTCTTTTGGTGTTGATTTATTCATCTTTTTCTGGAGCTTTGAGATGTAATGTCAGGTCATTTATTTGTTGACTTTTTATTCTTTTAATGAATGAGCTCAATGCAATGAACTTTCCTCTTAACACAGCCTTTATAGTTTCCCATAAATTATGATATATTTGTGTCAGAGTTCTCATTTACCCCTGATTTTTTTTTTAATCTCCTTCCTGATGTTGTCCGTTATCCATGCATTATTCAATAGCAGATTATTTTGTCTCCTGGTGTTTGAGGGATTTCTTTTTTTTTTTAATTTTATAATTGATTTCTAATTTGATTCCATTATGGTCTGACAGAATGCAGGGTAGTATCTCTATTTTTTTGTATTTGCTAAGAGTTGCTTTGTGGCATAACATTGGTTTATTTTAGAGAAGGATCCATGTACTGCTGAGAAAAAAGTGTATTCATTTGTTGATGAATAAAATATTCTATATGTCTATTAATTCTAAATTATTGATTGTATTATTGAGTTCTGTGATTTCTTTGTTTAGTTTTTGTTTGAACTATCTATCCAGTGGTGAGAGAGGTGTGTTAAAGTCACCCAGTATTTTTGTGTTGTGGTCTACTTGATTCTCAAAATTGAGAAGGGTTTGTTTGATATATATGGATGCTCCATTGTTTGAGGCATAGATATTTATGATCATTAAGTCTTGTTGATGTATGATTCCCTTAAGCCGTATGAAATGACCTTCTTTATCCCTTCTGACTATCTTGGTTTGAAGTCCACTTTATCTGATATGAGGATGTAAACCCCTGCTTGTTTATGCAGTCCATGTAAGTGGTATGTTTTTTTCTATCCTTTCACTTTCATTCTGTGGATGTCATTTTCTATAAGATGAGTCTCTTGAAGGCAGCATATTGTTGGGTCTTTTTAAATCCAGTCTGACAGTCTATGTCTTTTGATTGATGAGTTTGGGCCATTAACATTCAGGGTTATTATTGAAATATGGTTTGTATTCCTGTTCCTTTCAGTTTATTTTTATTTTTATTTTTTTTACTTGACTTGGTTTCTCCTTTGATTGGCTTTTCTTTTAGTGTAGTTCCTCCCTTTACTGATTTTCATTTCCTTCTCATGGAATATTTTGCCAAGAATGTTCTATAGTGCAGACTTTCTTATTGCAAATTCCTTTAACTTTTGTTTATGATGAAAGGTTTTTATTTCATCATCAAATCTGAAGCTTAAATTTTCTGGGTATAAGATTCTTGGTTGGCATCCATTTTCTTTCAAAATTTGGTATATGTTATTCCAGAATCTCTTGGCTTTGAGGATTTGGGTTGAGAAATCTACTGAGATCCAAGTTGGTTTTCCCTGTATATAATCTGAAACAATTCTCTTATGGCTTTTAAAATTCTATCATTATTGTGTGTGCTAGTCATTTTCATTATAATGTGCCTTGCTGTAGATGTGTTGTAATTTTGTACATTTGGTGTCCTGTAAGACTATTGTATTTAATTTTCCAATTCGTTCTTCATGCTTGGGAAATTTTCTGATATTATTTCATTGAAGAGATTGTGCATTTCTTTGGTTTGTAACTCTGTGCCTTCTTCTATCCCAATAATTCTTATATTTGTTCTTTTCATGCTGTCCCATAATTCTTGAACATTCTGTTTATGGTTTTTTACCATTTTCTTTCTGTGGTCAACTTTATTTTCAAGATCATATGTTTTGTCTTCATGGCCTGAAGTTCCATCTTCCAAGTGATCTAGTCTGGGGCTGCGGATATAGCTCAGTTGGCAGAGTGCTTGCCTTGCATGCACAAGGCCCTGGGTTCAATCCCCAGCACCACAAAAACAAAACAACCAAACCAAGTGATCTAGTCTGTTGGTGATGCTTTCCATTGAATGTTTATTTGACTTATTGTTTCTTTCATTTCAAGGATTTCTGTTTGGTTTTTTTTTTTTTTCAGGGTCTCTATTGCTCTTTTGAAGTAATCTTTTGCTCCCTGTATTTGCTTTCTTATCTCTTTAGAGGTCTTTCACCTCTATCTCTACTGTTAAATTGATTCCCAAGTTTTTTTTTTTTTTTGGAGACTACTGTGAATGAGGTAGTTTTCCTAATTTCTCTTATACACAGTGAGTTTCCATCTACTGTTGTATGAATTTTGAGAGAAAGTCGTCTATGTCTCCAATTACTATTTTGCATTTTTCAATATCTTTCTTTGTTGTTTTATTACTTTGTACTTCATATATTTTGAAGCTCTATTATTAGGTGCATAAGAATTTGTAATAGCAATGTATTTTACATGTGTTGACTGCTTTATCACTTTGTAAAGTCTCTCTCTTTTTATTTTATTGACAAATTTTACTTGCTTATATTTTTGGAGTTCAAAGTGATTTTATAATTTTTTGTACATTTTAGTATAATAAAATTAAACACATTGACATGTTATTATGTATCAGATTTTCAACATTTTTTGAGATCCGAACATTTAAAATTTACTCTTGTAGTGAAATAATCCTTCATCCATCATCAAATACCAATATACTTAAATTAATATAGATTATAGTTTATAGTTTATAGTAACTTTATAATATAGATTATAGTTTATAGTTTATAGTAACTTTTATCTCATCCTATTATTTTTAGCCTATGTATGCTTTTATATTTAATGTGAGTACTTGCAGACTACATAAACTTTGGTCTTACATATATGTATAATCTAAAAGTTGTTGCTTTTTAATTGGGATATTTAGACTATTTATATGTCATGGAATTATTGATATCATTCAAGTGTATGATCTTGATACTTGTTTTATGCATTTCTGGTGTGTTCCATGTTTCTTCTCTTTTCAGTTTGCTATGGGATTGAAGTTTTAAAAATTATTATTTTATTTTGTCTCCACTATTAATCTATTTGTTCTAACAATTTAACAACTCTTTTAATGGTTGCTTGGTACTTGTATATAAACCAAATAATGCATTATTATTATTTTGCTTTAAATAATAAATTGTCTTACATTTTTTTCCTTTCAGTTCATTATTTTATTTTATTTTTTCTCTTATTTTCCCCACATTTTTATTTGTACATTATAATTGTACAAAATGATAGAATTTGTTACTTTTTTTTTTTTTGGTACTGGGAATTGAACTCAGGGGTACTCCACCACTGAACCACATCCCCAGTCCTATTTTGTGTTTTATGTAGAGTTAGGGTCTCACTTAATTGCTTAGCACCTTGCCATTGCTGGGGCTGGCTTTGAACTCAGGATTTTCCTGTCTCAGCCTCCCAAAGTGCTGGGATTACAGGTATGCGCCACCACACCCAGCTTGTTACATATTTTTACATGAACACAATATAGCAATATGATTTGTCCAATAACACTCCCCAGCACTTCACCTCTCCCTACCCACCTCCCACCCCTTGGTTCCTTTCTTTTACTGATCTTTGTTAGTAAAATCTACCTCTACTTTTCTTTTGCTTTTGCTTCTCTAGCTTGACCTTCTGAGTTTGGCTTACTTTGCTTAACATGATGGTCTCTAGTTCCATCCAATTTTCCTAAAAATGCCATAATTTCAATTTTGTTTATGGCTAAATTGTCTTTTATAGTGAATTAAAATAAGAAAAAATGTTTATATAGATGGTCTCCAATTCACAATGGTTTAACTCATGACTTAGTCTTTAACATAATATGAAAGAAAAATACTTATTGAATAAAAACTGTATTTTGAGTTTTGAATTGCGCTCTATTCTGGGCTAAAAATATGTGTTAACATACTTTGTTGTTATGCCAGGAAGCACCAGGGAGCTACAGCACACATTCATTTACACAATTATCAGTGTAAGCAAATGATATTCTACAGTGTGCTGCGTGGCTAAGCTATGCTGTTTGGTGCATTAAATGCATTAAATGCATTAGATGAACTCTTAACTTTCAATGGATTCATTAGGATATACTCTCTTTTAAGTCAAGGAGCATGTGAATTTACTTTTAACCTTTTCCAGAGCATTTCATTTGTTTACGTAGGTCCAATTTTTTCTCTGGTACCTAGTTTCTTTGGAGTTCTATACCCAGAAATAATATCCTTTAATATAAAATTCACTTAATTATCTTCTAGTGTGTATGTAAAGAGCCCTGCGGTTATCTTTCCCTTTCTTGTTCTGATCTAACAACCACTACCATCAAATGCTGGCAAAAGAAAAAATCAATCACTTTTCTTGGATCCATTGAGGAACTGAAGTCAATGATATACTGAAGGGTATATCATTGCTCTGAAATCCATTAAAGCAGACACACACAAAAGGAAAAAAGTCAAGATATGTTTACCTTCTATAGTAGCCACTAGAGCTTTAAATAGTAGAAGTACTTGAATTATTAGTTTGATTAATTGCTGGAGACTTAGTGTGAATTAAGTGAGAAAAACATGGAGATAAAGCTTTAAAGTAGTGAGAGGAACTTCACACATTTATCAGCTTTACCTCCAAATATAACTACAGATTTCAAAGTGAAAATCCAAGAAAGATCACCTTATTGCCCTGATATGAAAAGGAAAAGAATCATTATTTTGATATATATTAGGAACATTTATAAAGTATATTGACAGAGCCTTATCTCTGCTGGAAAAAGGGAATTCTCACTCCAGCCTTCTACTTATTATAAAGAAAGGAAACTAGTGTCAGGGAAATGAATTGAACTTCGATCTCAGTGATAATTCAAAAAACACATTTAAATTGATGGCTATTATTATGATAATATTATTACAACTCTATTTTCAAGGAAGTATTGGTGACTACACTTTGTGTATTTCTTCAGATGCCATTAGATGTCTTACTCTTTTCTACATTATCATTATGAAAATGTAGTTTAATTAACTTGGCAAATTTCTTCATGGAGAGAATATTAGTTAAAATTGTAATAAAATTTTACATAATAAGAAACTGTGGAGACTGAAAATTCTCAAGATTTACAGTTGGCAAGTTAGAGACACAGGAGAGCTGATGGTACAGTTCCAGTCTGAGTCCAAGGACATAAAAAATAGGAGAGCTAGTCAATGGCTAAGTCAATGGCTTACAACCCAACCCAAGAAGAGCCAATGTTTCAATATGAGCCTAGAGGTTGCATAAGACCAATATCCCAACTCAAGTCAGTCAGGCAGAAAGAGCATCCTCTCCCTCAGTCTGTTGTATTTATGTCTAAATTGAAGGAGGCCCACTCACAGTATTAAGGGCAGTCTTTACTATGCAGTCTACTGATTCAGTGTTAATCTCATCCAAAAACACACTTATTGGTCTCACCCTGAATAATGTTTGATCAAATGTCTTGGCACTCTATGAACCAGTCAAATTGACAGATAAAATTAATCATTATAGATAATCTACTTAAACCTGCCTATTCATCTTCATAAATTTTTACCTATTTGCTCAATTTTTCTATAATATTATGTTATTTAAAATCTTCAAACAAATTTTTCAATTTACTTCTGATAATTTCAAAATCTAATGTCTTTTTAGAGGCTATAAACCTATTGCCTTTCTAAACCTGTAATTTAAAAAAAATGCTAATTGTTACATATAGTCATTTGTTTCCTTGTGTATTTGGTAATTTTTAAATTATTATTATGCTGAATTTTTAATATTTTACTAAATTAACCTTTGGGTGTTTTCTGTACACAGGTTAGAAGATGTTTTTGCTGTTTTCTCTAAAAAGAACTGACAGTTTTTTTCTTTTAGGTCCTGCTATGATTTATATATGAGATGTCCCCCAAAAGATCCTGTGTTCATGCAGGAATATTCAAAGGTGAAATGATTAGATTATGAGTGCTGTAACATGATCAGGCTACCCTGGTTTGATTGAACTAAATGGATGGCAAATGTGAGGTGTGTTATGGGGGGTGTGCCCTGAAAAGATTCATCTTCCCTGAAGCCTCATCTTCTTAGCCTTACTGCTTCCTGCCCATCATGAGAAGAGCAACTTCCTTCTGCCATGTCATCCTGCTATGATGTTCTGCTTTACTACAGGCCCAGAAAAATGAAGCTGGATGAGGATGCAGTAAGCCTCTGAAACCATAAGTCAAAAAACCTTTTTCTCTTCTAAGTTGTTTTTGTGAGATATTTTGGTTACGGCAGCACAAAGCTGACTAACACAGAAATTGGTGTCAAGTAGTGGGGTCATTGCTGTGACAAACCTAACGATGTAGTTAGATGCCTTTGCAACTGTTTTGCAGAATTTTGGAAAAGTTTGGTGATGCAGGCTGGATAAGCCTTAAAATGTTGTATGAAGGGCTTAATGAGTGATTCTGTTGGGATTTCAGAAGACCAGAAAGCTAAAAAGAATGAAAACACAAAAGACTGTGCTCACAAGTTTTCAGAGGAAAACCTATTGGTAATTAAAACAGAGAACACTGGTACTATATTCTGGCATGGAATATTTCTATATTTAGCCCAGGTGATGGACTTGTTAATCTGGCAGTGAAATTAAAAGACAGCACAGCATTCAATCAGTGGCCAGGATATTGCTATCAGGTTTTAGCTAAGTTTACTATGAGAATTGTGAGCAGAAAGCAGACAAGAAGAATTTTAAAAACTTGAAGATTGGCCAGAAACTTGTTTGTAAAACTGGGGCCAATGAAGGTGTGGTTGTTGAAGAGATTGTCACCATTAAAGAGATGCTAGTTACTTTGCAAAGAGACAATAGGAAAGATGCCTCGAGAGCATCTCAGGAAATTGCAAGATCATATTCATAGCAGGCTCAAGTGTATAGAATTAAAATTACTTGTAAAAAAGAACTTGGGAGTAACCTGCTCACACAGAGGGAACTAGGAATTTGTTTCACAATGCTCAGCTGCCCAGGCACTCAGAGGCCACTGAATCTTGTGTCCAAGGTAACCTGACTAATGCTCAATCTGACAGCCATCCTTGGCATTGTTCACATGATGCTTTCTCTGAAGTAATGAAGGATTTTGGAGTAAAGGGGTCATGGAGGTTTCCACCAAGAATTCAAAGGAAAGCCTGGGATACCAGGTAAAGTGCACCAGGGTCAGAATCCCTGCAAGGTGTCCCTGAGAAGGCAATGGGTTAAACTGTAAAGGTGAAGCTGAAACTGGACTGGAGACTCCGGGAATTAAAAGATGCCAGTAATATGCACTGTCTGCTGAGGAAAGCTGCTGGTTCCAGAGAAAGCCAGGATAAAAGAGAGGCCATTGGAACTATAAGCAGCAATAGCAAAGGGCCAGGACTGTTCCGGTCCTTTGGAAAGAACATCTTTTTTTTTTTTTAAATTTTTTTTAGTTGTTGAACCTTTATTTTATTCATTTATTATTTTTATATGTGGTGCTGGGGATCGAACCCAGTGCCTCACGCATGCTAAGCAAGCGCTCTACCACTGAGCCACAGCCCCAGCCCTGGAAAGAACATCTTACAACCATCTGCTCAGATACCTCAGATGGAGTTATAGGACATGTTTGCTCAGTTAGGTTTAGATTTTACTTTTATCTCATCCCTTCTTTCTGTGTACCTATTTCTTCCTTTTGGAATGATAATGTTTGTTCTGTACCTTTGTATATTTTGTATATATATATATATATTTATATATATATATTTATATATACACACAAACATATATATACACATGCATATGTATATATATATACATATATATATACATATGCATGTGTATATAAAGCTATATATATATATAGCTTTTGATTTTTACAGGGTTTCACAGCCAAGAATTTACCTTGAGCCTCCAATGAGAATTTAGAGTTGGACTTTTGTTCAATGCTGAAACTGTGAAGACCAACGAACTCCTAGAGATGGACTAAATACATTATGAGTTGGACATGAGCTTTTGAGGGCCAGGAGTAGAATGTTATGGTTCAGATAGGAGGTATTACCAAAAAGGCCCTGTTAATACAGGAATATGCAGAAGTGAAATGGCTGGATTTAGAGAGTTGTATCCTAGTCAGTCAATCCTAGTTTGAATGAACTAACTGAGTGGTAACTGTAAAAAGGTTGGGCATGGCTGTATGTGGTAAATCACTCGGGTCTAGTCCTGGAAAGATCTGTGTTCCATACTGCCCTTTCCTTACTCTCTCTGCTTCTTGGCTGTCATGAATGGAGTAACTTTCTCCCATCATGCTTTTCTGCCTCACTTCAGGCCCAAGGCAATGGAGCCTGTCGATCATGAATGGAAACTCTGAAACCATAAGCCCAAATTAACTTTTCCTCCTCTAAGTTCTTCTTGTCAGATATTTTTGTCCCAGCAATGCAAAGCTGACTAACACAGATGCCATCTGCTGTTCCACAACCATCACATTAATTTCGTGGCCTTGGGATTCTGTGAAGCTTGGTGATAGTGAAACTTGATTCTGGTACCTTTCTCACAAAAGCAGGTATTGTGGTTTAGGTGTGAGGTGTCCTCCAAAATCTCATGTGTGAGACAATGCAAGAAGTTTTAGAGGTGAAATGATTGGGTTAACCCAATCAGTAAATAAATGTCCTCATAGGGATTAAGTGAGTGACAAATGAAAATAGGATATGGCTAGAGAAGGTAGGTAGGACATGCCTTAGGGGTGGATATATATTTTGTCCCTGGTGAGTGGAGTCTCTCTCTCTGCTTCCTGGTGCCATGTTACCAGCTGCTTTCCTCTACCACAACACTTTGCTGTAATATTCTGCCTCAAGTTGAGCCCCAAGGTATGGAGTTGGATATCTGTTGACAGAGACATCTGAAATGTGAGCCCCCAATATTTCTTTTCCTTAAAATTATTCTTGTTGAGTGATCATAGCAGTGAGAAAGCTGATTAAAACAGTGGGGTTTTACTTACATGTTCTGAGGAGACAATTTTGTTTCTTATATAAGCAAAAGCACAGAAAAAAACTTTCCCCTGCCTCACTTTGCACAGGTGACTTAACCCTATCTATGGCTCTTTCTTTATGCAGGAATCCCTGATTGAAATCTTCCTCTTCATGTTTGTCTAAGTCATAGTCTTTCATTTTCTTGAGCAGCTATTATCTACCACAATTTGTTTCCAAGGGTTTGCTTTGCAAGAGAGTATCCTCCTCTTTGGTGTCCTATTTGTCAACATCTGCACTTTTAGTTTACCCCTAAGTTCTTCAGTCTTTGGTTTCTTTGCAATCCAGAAATATATAAAAATGTATAATTGCTAAAATCCATTCACCATCATGGATTTGAAAAAAGGGAGGGCTAGTCATAATGGCACTTTACCATGTTGTTGCAGATATAGTCCCTATGGGTCATTTTTTCATTTGAAGATATTTTGGGGGTGCTCACACCTATTTTCTTCCTATGTCTTTCTGGGGTCATAAACATGGGAATAAAGCACATTGTGTTCTCATGGAGCCTGGATTCTACTGTGACCAAGGAAACAAACTTTGTGCATCTATGTTTGAAGTAGTACTTAATGTTATAAGGACAAATTAATAGAATTCATAGGTAGTATAAAGATGATAATGATGGTAAGGAAGAATTTATTTCAGGTATAATAGTCAATGAAAGTCTCATTGAGAAGATAATAGGCAATCAGAAACCTGGGTAAAGTGGATAAGAAATTACACTAAAACCTTGGAAAAGAAACTTTTTTCTTCTTCTTCTTCTTCTTCTTCCAATATGATGCAACAAGTTCTAAGTGTAGAGATCTTAACATTTCAGACAATTTGCAATACCAGGGACAGGCACAAAGCCATTGTGGCTAAAGCAAAAAGAATCAGAGTGAGGATTATAGTAAATGTGGTATATTGACCTTGGGAAGCAGTTTGACCTTTGATTTGATTATGATTGGAATTTTGCACAAATCAGTAACATTTTATGAAATTTTCTCCCAGAAAAATAAAAATTATTCTAGCTACTGAATTATGAATTTTAAGTGACCCATTGGGTAGTTTTTGCAAGAACTCAGCCAAGAGAAGATAACTTGGAAGGGGAAAGTAGTGACAGATTTCAGGATAAATCTTAAAACCAGAGCTTGCTGAACTTATTTATTGGATATGCATTTGAGGAAAAGAGAGAATTTAGTGATAATGAGATTTTGGTCTTTACGGTCTTATTCATGATAAATGCATAGAGACTTTCTGGGGAAGGAGAAAGTGTGAGTTTTGGTTTTGACTTGTTTAAGCATGTAATGTTTATTAGGCATTTGACAGGAGGTTGAGAGTGGTAGTGAATACCTGAGTTAGAAACCTCAAGGATTTTGGATTCAGGGGAGTGGCAGTATATCTAGTGTTGCTCTAGTATCCATAGTATATTTAGTAGGATTCCATGATACAATGAAAGTGAAAATACTTCAAAATTTACAAATAATAATGTAAATTGTGATTTTAAAACTATAACCATTACTTCCTTTTTTGCCCTATCCAATTTATAAAAGTAAAAAAAATATCCACGTAGCTAAAGTTAAGGGATTAAAAATTACCCTTTGGCTGGCAGTGTAGCTTAGAAGTAGAGCACTTGTTTGGTGTGGACAAGGCCCTAGGTTCAATCCTCAGCACCACCAAAATAAATTAATTTTTCTAAAGTCTCAAAATATATATGCTGAAAGAGATGCTTTTTATTTATGGAGAGTTTTCTTCCTAAAAATAATTATGTATATCCACAAGGATTTACTTGTAGGTTAACTACAAAAAATGTTTACAGAAACAAATGAAGAGACCAAAAATTATTATAAAATAGCATAATTTTCAACCATGAAAAATTGATACTATAGATGTGGCTATTCCTAGCTCTCAAACACCAGGAATGTTGGATGATTGTATTTGATAGTTGATTGGAATTATGTGAATAGTTCTGTCCAATGAGTTGTGAGAGCTGGTCAATTTATTTTCCTCTTTTCTGCTTTATAATTATCACAGTCCAGATACTATTATTTTTAACGTTAGTCTCCTTTAAATAAGAAGCTTCAGCTGAATTGCCTACCACTTCCACTAGCAACAGTTTGTAAATATTCACCTGTGTGGTAGCCAGGGGCACAGGTTGTAGCACAGTATACTGATCCTAGAAAGGCTCTAGAGTTGATTGCCAAAAGGAATATGAAGGAGAGGGAATGGAGAGTGACTGACCTGGCTACTCATCATTAATAAATATAATGGAGGAAAATGTTGGGAGATTGGAGAACTGATAATACTAATTTATTTTAGAGTTGAGATAAATGTCAATATGCAAAGAAGCAATGTCTGAAAAACAGTCAAATGTGGGATTCTGGAGACATGAAAGGTTGATCTTTCCTAGATCAGAATGGTAGTTAAGTATGAATGCATGCTGGAAATGTTGATAATTTTGGTTTTCCATATTTGAGTGTGGATAAGTGTTTTTATGGGAATATAGACATGGACTAGACTCATAGACAACAATTATACCAACAATTGGATAGTACGTAGTGGAATAAACAAAGAGTTATGGGGTACAAAGGTTGCATTCCAATAAACCATTGCCTATAGGGTGAGTCATCTTGAGGAAATAAATTTCTTAAGTATTCAAATTTCTCATTGGTGAAATTAAAGAATCAAATGTTCTTTCTAGACCTCATCTTTCATAGACAGAAAATAAATCAAATAAAATTCTGCATAGGGCTTGGGGACAGTTTAGTCATAGAGTACTTACCTAGCATGGGGCAAACTCTGGAATCAATCCCCAGTAATGTATTAAAAAAGGAAAAAGGAAAGAAAAAAATTGCCTAAGACACTAACTTTCCAATTGGATTTAGAATTAGCAGATTGTTCACAATTTTAGAATCTTCACTTCTAAGTTATAATTAAAGGGAAAATCAACATCATTGTTTATCAAGCCAAATCTACTTTATACAGTTTTCTAGAGACTCCAACTGCATGGAGATTTCAGGTGGGAGGAGTTTGTTTACTCTATAGGAATTTGCCTTAATTTTTCTGGAATGTCACAAAGAGTTTTCAGTAAATTTCATTCAGTAACATGTGAAGGGCAATCTTTAAAAGCAACAAAATGTTGAACCACATCATAAAGGGTATGTATGTCCATAGTTTTCTTCAACATAGAGACAAAGGGAAGAGCTCTCAACTCACCAGTTTAGGTTATTAACATCAGATGCTAGGGCCAGTGGTCTCCAGCATCCTTTGGTTACTTATTATACTTCTTATATTCTACCTCCCTCAGTATTTTCTCTTGATATTTCCTTTTTTTAAAATTGTGTACAAGTTTTCTCATTTTTTTAGTTGTAGATGGATGCAACATCTTTATTTTATTTATTTATTTATATGTGGTGCTGAGGATCAAACCCAGTGAGTGACTCATGCATCCGAGGCAAGCGCATATTTGATCATGTTTATTGTAGCAGTAAAGCTTCTATTTATTTATATAGTTTTATTAACCCATTCATTCAGAAAATATTTATTGAACACTTACTAAATGCCAACATATTGTACTGGTACTGAGGATTTAATGATGAAGAATGAGGTGGCTCCCTTCTTTTGCCCCTATGAAATTTGCAGTCCAGATCTCCTAAAGAGTCTAGAAGGGCAGTTAATTTTGTAATTGGCATAGCTGAATGATCAGTAGTGAGGAAAAGGAGGGAAAGCTGCACATACCATCTGTCCCAAAAACTGCAGGGAAATTTTAGAGAAATCAAACATAATCACAGATTACATTAGGGATAGAATTGGGCAGAGGGCATTAATTTAAGGTCTTAAAATAACTTGTAGGCATTTATTCACTGTGTGGCATAACTTAATCAAAGTACTTAGAGCAGAATAAAAGACAAAACTGAGCCATAAGTTTATAAGATTACAATATAAATAGAGAAAACAAATCTAAGTCTGTATGGTATTTCTAGGCATAGAACTGCTGAGAGTTTTCATTTTAGATAGATGCTATCAAGTAAAGTGTTTATTAAGAGTAAGATTATAATCCAAATCAGGCATGATATTCCAGATCACTTTTAAATAGAACAAAAATCTAACAAATATTAATAACAATGTCAAAAGCATATTCATTCATCTACTTATTCTTCTGAACATAGCTCAACTCAAGTACCTTATGAAAGATTTTGTTCTTATCTAATTTCCTATTTAAAGTTCACCACAAATTTTGAAAATAGAGATGGTAAAATGCTATTTTCAATGAATAAAAACTATTGTATTATCATAGGACTATTGACTTGCATCCATTGTATTAAGCTGAATAAGAATGATTCTAAGTCTTAATTTTCTTAGTATGATGTTTAAAAGGACATAAACTCCCTTGAAACTAAATTATGATGGATATGTCGCTTAGTAGCAAGTAGGCAACTTGCTTGGTGAACTGGTGTTTTCAGGATGAGCAAATGACAATGTGCAAATAATCAGTTCTTGTGAGACAAGGAGAGGGAGTTGGGCTTTAGGGACTGTGTGGTTCATATTTATAGTTGAAGGCTCTGAGGAAGCTTGCAGATGTGAACTTTATTAATCCCAATATTTTATTTTATACCTGAATTTATAATTGGGTCTTAAAATCAAATGAGATGTCATTGTATCACCATCTGCTGTTTCAAAAATAAGAGACACACTCAGATGTTGTTGACGACCCCTTTAAAAAGATGAATACTTTCAGGGTTCCAAAGCTGTTTTGGAAGCATTTTCAGAATATTTTCCATTTTAATGGGAAGAAAATTTATGAATGTATGTAGAAAAGTTTCCAGCAGCTTTGTATCTCCTGTTTAGAATAAATAATGGGCAAATGTGTTGAATTTTGTAATATTCTTCCTTATCCGCTCAACACACCTTTGTGAGTTTCATGTGGACTTAGGTTTTAGAAGGTGGAAAGACTTCAGTCTTCTATGATGCGGCTGGAAGGGGACCTCATGACAGAAAGAGGACACCATTTTATTCCTTCTAGGTGTTAGCAGTGACACCTGGCAGGGGATTGGGATAAGTGATTCCTATGAGATATGCATTATGAGGTTGCTGAGCAAAATTGTCACAGTCTCATTTTCCAGATTTGCCAATCTGAAACCCTGCTAAAACAGAATAAGACAGAGGATAAGAAGTTTTCAATGTTGTGGTGATTCTTTTTAACATACAGAAAATTGCTTTTAATTCATTTATTTTTGGTACTGGGGATTGAACCCAGGGGCACTTTACCACTGAGCTACATGCTGAGTCATTTTATTTATTTTATTTTAAGACAAGGTCTTACTAAGTTGCAGAGACTGGCTTCAAATTTGGAATTCTCCTGCCTCAGCCTACTGAATTGTGATCATTTTATTTTGTCCTTTGAATTATATTTCTATTATTTCTGTTTATCAAATGATATGTATTGATGTAAACACAGATTTTTTTTTGCTTATGGCTACATAAAATTTATTATATTATTTACAAACCATACATATCTTTATATTTACATATATGTACATATACATATATATATTGCTTTGTGTAAATACATAATGGATATATACAATCTATTCAATACCATGGCAGCAATAATTCCAAATAAAAATACACTCCTTGAGTGTAACTTTTATCTTTTATTCATTTGTGCTTTTAATTCAAATTTTAATACAGTTTTCTCAAGTAAAAGGCTCAGTACAGCAACCCAGGATATCGTGTATGGGGATGGAAATAGGGGAATATTTTGATCACTGTGACCTGGAGGCTGGTTGTAACTGTCAGAAAACTTCTATTTTAGCAGAGTGAAATGCCTCATGATCAAGTAGTTTTCAAATCACTGAAACTTGCATGTTTCTGAATCATATTATTAAATTCCACAGAAAAGATCCTGTTGGGTGGACTTCTGCTTTCATAGCGAACTTTCTGCCCATCACAAGACTTTTAAGGAGTAACCATTTATCCTTGTTTCCCTCCTTCCTTGCTTTCTTTTAACCACCTGTCACTCCACAGTAAGCCATCCTAAGTCAGAAGGAAAAACACTTGAAGAAATAAAAATGAGGCTAACAATTCTAGCAGTTTTTCATAGGAACTTTAATGGTATATCTGTGTAAAAGTAATAAATGGGCTATAGTCCATTAGGCAAGAACAAATTTTCCTCCATAATTTTATCTTTGTTTAATTGAATATTTAATTAGTATAAATATAAAACTAATTTTTGAATGTGTTCAGTACATTTAGCAGGGAGGTTTGGTACTGGGCTGTCTTGAGATGTGCTCCTGCAGATGTGGACAGCCACCGTGCCCTTCTTGTCCTCCTTGGTGTGCTGATAGAAGTGAGTGGGTCATTTGGCATTAGCAAAGGAGTAAGTTAGCATTTGCACTGAGCTGGATCTTGCCAGGCTGTGCATATTGGAACCCGCAGACAGAGGCTGCTTTCACGTTGATGAATGGGTTTTTTCAAGCGTTCTGCTCCCTAGTTATGAGAAGGGTGACCCGGTCAGGAGACGACTTTATGAAGCTATAAAAAATGTATGTCACTTCGGACTCTCTAATGTCACAGGGAAGGAAAGAAAAAAAAAACCTGTGCAAAAATGGCAGGGTAATAAGGCTGTTTTCAATGCTTGAAATAGCTTTCTGTCTACAGTCATATGTAGCCCTGAAACCGGGGCCATGGAGGGTACTCACGATGTATTGTTGTTGGGTGAATTAAAAAAAAAATTTTTTTTGGCTTTGTTTGGCTTTGCTTGCCTTTGCAGAAATGCTTATGGTGATGACAATAAGACATTTCAAAATGCAGGTCCGGTAGCTCAGTGTCAGAACTGAAGAGGGTGCAATGTGTTTTTGAAAGCAAGCAATCGACTCAAGGTGGTGATGACTTTTAAGTACGCAGAAGAGCCAGGAAGGGAGTCACCACAAAGCTAACACAATTTGAAAAGGGTCTTTTCATGTAATATTTTATAAAGTCTTTCCTCTGCATCACAAAGAATTTATAAAAGAGAAAGAAAAGGAAGGTTTGCCAGGTACACTTGCCCCTATGCTTTTGGTTGAATACTCCGGAGTTTACAGATAGTGACATGTAGATTTTAACAAAGGCAGCCCTCTGAAGACCCATAATTTAGCATTCATTGAATTGTCTCATTCTTCTCATCAATATGCATATTTTGCCATATCAGGTGCTTTCCTTTTGATATGTCATCCATTTCATAACTCATGTTCAAATGTTAATTTACACGAGATAGGGGACCCAGAGGATCAAGGTCAGGGGTTTTGTCTTTATTAGGGTTTCAATTAGTCACAGGTGAACTTTGGAATGTCTCAAATGGATTCAAACACGCTTTGTCATGGTTGAGTTGTACAGCAGTGTAGCATCCCCTTTCAAACCCAGGACAACTTTGTCATTTCTATTCTGAGACATGTAAACCTCCTCCATTAACTCGCTTGGAAAAGCAAAAATAATTATATGAAAGATGATGAGCTTAAAAATCCAATTATAGCAATTGTTAGGCTCATGGATAATTTTGAAGACAGAAGCATGGAACTGAGATTTTATCCATAGAAATTCGTTGTGATGTCCTATTTTCCTTTTTTATTCCCCATAAAGATGTTCTCTATACGTTGGTTATCTTCCTAGTGAGATAGAAGAAACAATTTCAAGGGGCAAAGAGACTACTGAGACTGCCAGAACACACCAAAAATGCTGTGACATCAGAGCAGGTTCTAGGATTCCCAGAGACCTGCTATTGGCTGCTCATCCTGACTTCCCTGTAGTTATTAAACCTCAGCACCTGTAAAGTCCTTAGCTGTTTTTTACTTTGCTGCGTGAGTGAGCCAACATAATACAACAGCATACATCCATGTGTCAAAAAGAAGCCCCATCATTCTAGAAAGGAGTTTTTCACTTTATAATAGAAGCAACCCAGACATAAAAAGGGAATTGACAAATACTCGCCTTTGAGCATTTTAAAGACAAGAGTGGATATACGCTCCCTGAAGCGCATTCAGATATGTCATTTCTTGAAAATGTTCACTGCTTCTTATAACCTGGATACTGAAAATGATGTGAGGGAGTTGGCTTTTCTACGTAAGGTTTGTTGTTTTCCTTTTTTTTTTTTTTTTCTTCTTCAGTAAAAGAACTTCTTTTTTTTATTTGGATAAATAGGTTTTTTTAAGGCTAGCCCTGTAAGTTGAGAGATGAGACCTATGATGTTAGGGAAAATAGGAGCAGATTCATAGAAACTGTAATGAACACAATTTAAGAGAGAGGATCAGTGGTGTTTTCATTCTCTGATCTTGCAGGCTCACCATAGTATCACTACTTAATGTCTTAGAAAGGGTAAGTGCACAATGAGCAAGCTCTGCCCTCAGAACAGGCAAAGAAGGGGGGTGTTTTAGCTGAACAGAATTATAAAAAAATAATAAGTGACTAGAGTAGATCTGCTTTTTAAAAAGTCCCCAATTATTTCCTTCCCATCCTAATGTTTGTAACTCCATCGCTGCCTTGCAAACACTAAAGAATGTGCATTTTAACTGTGCTAAACTGAGGAGGTCTTCACTAAAAAGCATGCTCTTTTCCAGTCCTACCTGATGAGAAGGCCTAGTCACAACAAATGTTGCTGAGAGTTCTCCTTGGACACATTTAGAGCAAGGTTTTCATTTATCCCGACTTCCCACGTTCTCTAAGTATTTGAGCCCAATAGCATAAAACGGATATTTTCTCAAGAAAAATCCCACATCACTTAAGAATTTATTAACAATTTACATAATTGCTTAAGTAATCTGCATAATTGACAGAAAGTTTAATTTGACCCTAGTTCAACTGTAACACTTATGGTTTTAAATTGAAATGGGTATAATTCATTTATGAGAGTAATTAAGCTGTGGTGTCTAACAAATACAACGTATGCTGCCTGAGGCCTGCGAGGCCAGAACACGCTATCAGAATGTTTTATTTAAATATGTCAAATCTGTTCATCTCCACAGTCACCCATGTTAAACTAGAGCAAATTGATGGTTTGACCTTGAGCATAGTACTTCTGAAATGAGGATATTTAAACCAAATAAGTTCACTGTCCTTCTAGAGGATTCCATAAACTAGAGTGTTTAAAGAAAGGCTAAACTTTACCTAGGTTTTACTTCCAAGAAGTGTTCATAGCTGATTCAACTATAATTATTAGAGTTGTTAAAGACAATCTTTTTAATAAGAATAAAAAAGACCTAGAATAGTATATCGTTAGGTCATAACAAGATGACTAATACTGACTTGAGTGAGGGAATTGGAGAATCTGTCCACCTTTCCTGCAATGCATACTTTTCATATTTAAATGAATAATTAATCCAACTCACTGGAGACTAGTTATCCCAAAAGAAAATATACTACTAAAAAGAGCCACTGCATATGGACTACAAAAGGGTAGTGCATATGGGGTGCGGTGGCTCAAGCCTGTAATCCCAGCACTTAGGGAGGCTGAGACAGTAGAATTGGAGTTCAAAGCCAGCCTCAGCAATGGTGAGGTGCTAAGCAACTCAGTGAGATCCTGTCTCTACATAGAACACAAAATAGGGCTGGGGATGTGGCTCAGTGGTCAAGTACCCCTGAGTTCAATCCCCAGTACCAAAAATAAATAAATAAAGGGTAGAGATTAATTTGGCCAAGAGCTTGTGGCATACAACATCTCTTCTCTTGGAAAAAATCAGACCTAGTGAATTTATTCTGTCACTGCTACCTCTGTAGCCTGAGAGAACCAAAGAATATGTATGAGGGTCAGCTGCAAGGGGCATGGTTATGTAGATAAAGTCTCTCCTGGGTACCCTCAAGATTCTTCTCTTTGCAACACTCCTAAGAGTATTCCAAGGAAAATCCTCTAATGCATCATCATGTGTAATACCAGACTCTAACACTCCAGCATCTTCACTCTCTCCCTCATTCTGCTATCTGGATCTATTTTTCATGTTCCTTTTCTCACTGATACTTTACTTTCTGTCTCAATTTTCCTATTTCCCTCAATTCCTGCTTCCACTGTAGTTATTTGCCTTCTTCCAAACCTAGGATCTTCCTTGCCCCTGAGTTGTGCCACAGAATTGATGGTAACAGTTGCAATTTAACAAGTTCTTAATGACAAACACTATGCTGGTATTTGACAGAATTTATCTCCTTTAATCATCGTTGTAGTCCAGCATTGCAATTTTGTGAAGATGAGGAAATGCAGATTTTAGACAAAATATATGGTAATAATAACATTCTGAAACAGTTTGAGTTGCACCATGACCTTTTGTGACCACATGCACACTTGGTAAATTCTACGCTATTAAATAACATCATCTCCCTTTTGTTGCAAAAAAGAAAAAATAAAAATACTGATCATCATTATCATCATAATAACAAACATATGTAGGGAAAACCACATAAAACGAGCCTATAGTTTAATAAATTATTTTAAGATCAATAGTCTTGTAATTATAATCTTGGTCAAGAAATAGAACTTGGTCAGCCACACCAGAATCTTCTGCATGCCCTATTCCCATTGGGGCCTCTGTCCCAACACACTACCACTACCCCTTCTGACTTTTAAGGATCACATCTTTGCATTTATTTCTAGTTTTATCATCCAGGCAGGCATCCTGTAGACTATAGTTCAATTCTTATTTAACCTTGATAACTTCAAAATGTCTTTTGGTTTATAGATTCTCTCTGTGTGTCCTTCTTAAGGGACATAGTTAGTGAAGTCACAGAGGTTCCCACAGCCTGGATTTTGCTGATTGCACATCATGCTGCAGTGTTTATGTCTTTTAAATCCCCTCAAAATCCACATGGATCTGGAACCTAGGTAAGATTCAAGTTTGATCCCTTTGGCAAGGGAAAAAGTGGTTTTCTGCAAGCAAAGAAGAGATCCTTCACCAAAAACCAAATTACCTGGTACTTTGTTCTGGGACATTCTTCCTGCAGAACTGTGAAAGAAATACATTTCTTTGGTCTAAGCCACCAGGATAGAGTGTTATGTGGGAAAGGGTATTTCAAATTATGATCCATGTATTAAAGATGACTACTGCTACTGGGATGGCCACCGATTTTCTTCAGATAGAACTAGGCAAGCTAACTAGCTAGGTAGGTAGCTACCTAGATAGAGAGACATAGAAAACAAATTTCATTAATTTATACTGTGCATTCCAATGCCAATTCAGCACTGCAGGGGTTCTTACATAACCTATCTTCTCTATTATATCTCTGCCATGATCCCATACCAAGAATTCTGGCTTTCATGGATGCAGGAAATATGGAATTAGAATCTGTCATATATACTCAATTATTTTATAAAATATTGTGTACCTATTTCTCTCAGAATAAGAATACAAATATTGCAAACTTGTGCAGACTCTCTCCATTTTTGCCCAGTTTAAAAAAAATTTGTAGTGCTACTACAATATTGAAACAAGTTCATTGCATATTACTTTTCCTGCTCTTTGATTAACATGTAGTCATGGTTAGCAAATAAATGTATGTTTATACCACTAATCTTGTCAGTGAATCTCTACACATTTTAGATATTTCAAGCTCACTTTCTGGTAAATTCATCAGGAAGGTCTCATGATAACAGTATTTCCTAATTCTTGAATGTTAATAAATGTTTGTTCATACTCTTTACATTAAAAGTTCATTTTTCTGAACAAAATTAAGCAAAAAATGTAGGGCTTACTTTACTTCCCATGTTTTGAATAATATACGTTATTTTCTTTTGAAATGTGCATTGATTTATAAAAATATAACACTAATGTTATTTTATGTCTCATATAAGTAATTTGATTATTTTCATCTATATGCTCAAATTATTTTATTTTTTACATTCCAGTAATTGTGCCAAAATTATCTTCTTGTTATTCATTCCAGATAAATGTTCTCAACTATATTAAATATTTTTTAATAGTTTCAAATATTTTCCTGTATTCCAGGGATATTTTACTTGAATTATAAGTTTAAAGTATTTATTTAGTTCTATGTAGTATTTAAGCAGGATGAGACTCCTATTGCCCATATGTTTTATCTTCTTTGCCTATATTAAACATTATTTATTTTCTATTGAATTCTTTCATCTCTCTTTTAACTAATTTGTGGTAAAGTTTCTGGTTAACATTTTTCTAGGAAGATATTATTATTGGTTTATTTGCATTTATATTCCTTTCAGTTTATGTCTGGTTTAGGCTTTAGGTCTAAAGTAATTTTTTTCACTGTGCCCAATCTTTTTCTGAATTCTGCTACTGTAATTTTGTAGGGTTTTTTTTTCAAATTTTAATTTCACTTTTTTCCTTCTCCATCTCATAATATCATTAAAATAATTTAGCATTATTTTGGAATAGTGGAATACAAATTAGATCTCTTTCATGAAGCTTTTTTCTTCTGTGCTTTTATAAAGTAGAAAAAAACATGATAAATTTGGCTTCACCAAAAATTAAACTTATGCTTTTGGAAACACCTTGTGAAGAGAATGAATAAAGACACTTCAGACTGGTAAAAAGTATCTGAAAACTGACAAATGGTATCAAGATATTAAGTACTTTCCAACAGTAAATAATAATGGTAATGCATTTAGAAACTGGGGTGGGAGGTAGACCCAGAAAGACATTTCACTTAGGAGGATATACAGATGGTGAATAAGCACATGAAAAAATGTTCATTAGTCTTTATGGAAATTCAAATTAAAACCACAAGATTAGTGTTACATATATAATAGAATGATTATGAATATATATGCATATTAATATGTATATGTAACATATCACACAGAAAATACTGGTAATGATACAGAGAAAATAGATCACTTGAATATTGATGATGACAAGCTAAGATGTTACAACCACTTTAGAAAAAAAGATTGGCATTTTCTTAAAAACTATGCTATTAACATGGAGTTCAGCACTGCTTGGTATTATCAATGCTATTATCTGGGTTTTGATATCTTACTATACTTTTGCAAGATGTTGCCATTGGGGGAGAACTGGATAAAGGATAGAAGAGATTACTCTGTATTATTTCTTACAACCACATGTAATTCTACTTTTATCTCAAAGTTTGTAAAAAAATAGTTTAACGTAAAAAAGTTAAGTCCCATTTCTGCTTCAACCGTAATAGTGCGGTTTATCTTACCAAAACTTCCATTACTCAGGGCTTTTGCTCTTATCACATATGATAAGCTTAATAATGTTGATAAAATTCTTCAGATCAAAGCATGAACAATGCAATGCATTGCTATAAACTGGCTGCAAATAAATGTGCTCATGCTACATGTAGCTTGAGATGGCAAGCTGCTTCTCTGATATTGAGCTTGAAGTAAACTAAGAAATTCATAGTTTTTAAACACATAATCTTGCATCTGTGCAAGGTGTCCTTATGCCTGGGCCATGGAGAAGTTTTCACAATTATTACTACCTGATTATCAGAATTTTCTTAAAGGAAGTAGAAGGAACATATAATAGGCTTATAGATTCCATCATCTTGCTTAGGAATTTCTCTATCTATGTGTATCCAACAATGAGTTCTATGCATGCTGCTCTGGGTTCCACTTCCTTATTTGAGTCATTTTTCACTTTTCTGGCAGGTCTTTAAATGCTCTTTTTAATTCTCTTTTCCCTGGCAAGCCCCTTTTGATTGGTATTGTGTTTCCCTTCTTAATTTGCTCTATTTGGAACCCTATCCCACAAAACCAATGACAATATTGTGTTAGGCGACACTGATTGCAATGTAGAGGCTGCGGGGGTATGTCATGGGTGTTCTTGAAGTTTGAGCATGTACAAGAGGCCACTAAAAAGACAACCTTATTGCTTATCAGTTTTCCAGACTCACTCAGGGGGTCTTGCTATTTCCTGTCCTCTGAACTAAAAGCTAGTTTGAGTCTTATGATTTTCAGACTTGCAAAACATCCTCTTATCTTTAAGATTAAATGATTTCTTGTTCAGGAATTAATGTGCCTTTTCTAGTTAAGAAGCAGAACCATGTTTCTGGTCAGCTTTTCACCTCAGCTCAGCTCCATCTGGCATAGGTGTGTTGGCAAGTAGCCAATGCCATGTTTATTCCCTCGAGTTTCACATCTTCATCATAGTTACAGGCCAAAGTTAAGTTCCCCTCTGGACTTGCACAATCATGACTTGGCATTGGTTTCCTCTGGCTGTGATGGATACTTAGAGCTAGGCTTTTGGATCTTAGAAAAAGCCAAAGCTGATCCTTTGTCGTGAGACTTTTTGGGGTACTACTATCATCCCTTAGACGTTAGACTTCACTTCTCCTGATGGGGACAATTTATTTTCACCCAGATGGTCACTAAGGTGTCTGTTTGCCATCTTGTGTTTCATCCTATTTTGGTTTAATATTCTGTCCAGGCAATTGATCTGGGGAAAGTAAACATATCCCCAGTCTGGCTCTCTATGTTCCATCAGGCCCCATCTAGGCCATGAAAAAATTCCCACTCATCCTAACCTCTTCAGGAGTGAAAGTGTGGCAGACTCCTAACCTAGCCTGTTCCTTTGTCCTCTGGCCAATAATTATAGACTTACCTTGTTAGATTTCCTACTTAGTATTATACTTAAACTCATGTTCATAAATCATTTCCAATATGTGTCACTCAACCCCTCTAACTCTAAGAATCACATATCAAACTCTTCTTGAGAGCCTATCTCGCCAAGCTGAAGACACACAGGAAGCAAACTCCATCTTCCTATTTTTCAGGAAGAGAAATGAAAAAACAAGCTATAGCATTTAAAGAATTTCTCCAAACACTCCACTTTCCTTATTGGGTTTTATATTCTCAAGGGGTTAGAGGTGGGAGGGAGCTGCAAAATCAGCCTTTACACATGCCCTTTTCAAATCTTGAAATGATAGCCTAATTTCTTTTTTGGAAATACCGGTTTGGTGACTGCCATTGTTGGGAGGGGGGAATTCAGTAAAAATAGAGACACACTAGCCCCATTTTAGCACGCTGTTACATGTAGTACATGTATGAAAGAGGAGTTCACGATGAAATTGTGTTCATCGTTGAAAACCTGTGCTCTACAAGATGTGAGTATTTAATTAATTATTGATCATTTTGCAGGAGGTGAAGTAAGATTAGAAAAGTCACATTGGAACCAGAAATGACAGGCCATCCCCCAAGTGTGCAGCACTAAAGATCACTGTTATGAGAAAAAGAAGACTGTAGGAGACAACAGAAAAATAGCCCAACAGTTCTACCCCAATGGAAATTCTACACTTAAGGTGCAAGAAAGTAGCTCCTAACTGAGGCTGGTCTCCTCAATATTCTGAAGGAAAAAAATTTTCATGAGACTAAGAATCTGAGTTTCCAAAGAAAAACACATGCTATGTGTACAAATGAAATGTTTTACTTTGAATTTCTTAGTTGAGAAATTAGGTAAAACATTATTTTTCAAGACATGATAAAACCACAAAAGACTACGATTCAATTGACATGTCCAAGTGACACATCTTAGATATTCATTATTTTAAATAGCCTGAACCTAATTACAGGGTATTAATGTCATGATTATTAATTTTGAAAATAAAAATAAAATATTAGAATTTCTAACTTGATGCTGTTTACTTTTGAGACAAATGAAATCATGGCATATTGTAGCCATTGAAAGAAAATGCTTTTAAATTCTGCGTTACACAGAGCTAAGTGCAACCAAGAAAGGATTAAGAATCCAGCACAGCCATCCTCTAGTCCAGCTTTTGAATGTCAGGTAAGATTGGATATGGCAGTTGACGACATGCTAAATAAAAAATATTCTGTGAGAAATGTTTCCATAGTTCAGGGCATATATGAGATTGAAATATCTAGAATTATCTGACTGATGCCATAAAATGATTGCTGCTATTACTGAGAATCTGTATTTGTGATTTAATATTTTCTAATATAGTAAAAAAGTAAGAGAAAAGAAAACAGTGCTAGATAAATGATAGCAGAGCCAGCTGTAGTTAATCAACCAAAACATGTTCCATGGCTATGAGAGGATTCATCTCTTTCCCTTTCTTTATTATGAGAGTAATATGCTAAATATTTTATTATTCATACTAAATGGACGATTGTGTTTTATTTTATATTTTTACCTTAAGTTTGTGATCAGTGCCAGATACGTTTTGCATGACATAAGCACTTGACATATCAGGGCTACCTTTCCCCATTTTGTACAGTTTTGTGTGATGAGAAATTGTTTAAAAACATATGTCATATCCATGCAAACTTCTCTCCATTCAATGAACATGGTAATGCTTTTTGCAAAGACCACCTCTATTGTTTTCAGTTCATTGTCATCTTTGATCTTAGTTATTCCTTTTAAAAAGCCTAAGCCATAGCTAGCATATAAGTATAAGTATTTCTGTACTATGAATGGAGAAACTGAGGCTTTGAGAAACTGAATAGCTTGCTGTTGTCCATGTAGCAAATTATAATTGGAATTAGGCCCCAAACGTGTCCCTCTTGTGCCTTACATTTGAGTGCCTAAATATTAAAAACCACAATATGGATGGTCTCTGAGTATGTATTTGTTTTTGCATGGTAAAGAATGAGATAATATACAGTATTCTAGTACATTATTAAAAATCATCTGCATTCTTTAATATTTTGAGCTTACTACCAGTCATATTAATTAGCCTCCATCCAATCATTTTTTTCAGGTACTACATAAAAGTGTCCTAGAGCCTTGAAGTTCAGAGTGTATTTGGGAGCTACCAGATATCAATTATACATAGTCACAAAAATAACAACATTCATAAATGTATATGGTTAGAATTGTCAAATAAATAAAATCAGGTCATTTTCAAAGTTAGACAGATTCCTCATATCTATTAGAGTGGCTACTATCAAAAAGCAAAACAAACAAATAAAAACCCCACAAAATAACAATTGTTGGTAAGGATATGGAGAAATTGGAACCCTTGTGCATCGTTGATGGATGTTATTATATTTTAGTCAGCTTTTGCATCCTTGTGACCAAAAGACCTGCAAAAAACAGTGTAGAGGAAGAAAAATTTGTTTGGGGCTCACTGTTTCAGAGGTCTCAGTTCACAGTTGACCAACTCTATAGCTCTGAGACCAAGGTAAGGCAGAATATCATGGTGGAAGGGCATGGCAGAGAAAAGCAGCTCAGGGCATGGCAATAAGGAAGGAGAGAGAGAGCTCCACTCACCAGGGTCAAAATATATATAGCAAAGGCATGCCGTCAGTGACCTACCTTCTCCAGCCACACTCTACCTTCTTACAGTTACCACCAATTAATCCATATCAATGAATTAATCTACCTATTAGTTACAACTCTCCTAATCTAATCATTTCACCTTTAATATGTTCTTGTATTTCCCATACATGAGCTTTTGGGGATAGAACATATACAAACCATGACATATGGACTGAATAAATTGTATTTCTCCAACATTCATATGGTGAAGCTCTAACTATGTTCAAAGACAGGATTTTTAGGGTATGAGCAAGGTCAAATCAGTTCATAAGGATTGTGCTACAGTTTAGATCTTAAATGCTCCCCAAAGGCCCACATGTTAGAGATATATTTCCAAGATCATACTATTGGGAGCTGGTGGAAGGGTTAAGAAGTTAAGATTGCTTAGTAGGTGATCTTAGGTTATTGGAGATAATTTGCACTATCCCTTGCAAGGGATAGTGGAAATCGGCTCCCTCCTTTCCTTCACTTTCTCTTCATAAAATGAGGGGTATTGCTTTGTCACATGGTCACCTTAATGTGCCCCCACAAGACCAAAGCAAAAGGGCCAGTCATCCACTGAAATCTCTCAAATTTTGAGCTAAATTAAAACTTCTGTCTTTATAAGTTATCTCAAATATTTGTTCAGTAATAGAAAACCAACTAACACAAGTGAATCCTAATTCTCCAGGATTAGTGATCTTATAAGAGTAAGAGACAGATTTTTCTCTCTTCCCCTCTCCACACAGCAAGAAGGCAGTTGTCTAAAAACCAAGAGAACCTTTGTCAGAAACATAGCATGTTAGTATACTAATAACAAACATCTCAGTTTCTCAAACAGTGAGAAAATAAATTTTTGTTGCTTAATACACCAAGTGTCTGGTATTTATTATAGCAGTCTGATCCTACTAATATAGTGAAAATGTAAAATGATATGGTTTATATAAAAACAGTGTGGCAGTTTGTCAAAAAATTAAAATTAGGGCTGGGTGCAGTGGTACATGCCTTTAATCTCAGCCACCCAGGAAGTTGAAGCAGGATGATGGCAAATTTGATGCCAGTTTCAGTGACCTAATGAGAACTTGACTCAAAATAAAAAATAAAAAGGGCTAAGGAGGTAACTTAGTGGTAGAATATCTGCCTTGGGGTTGAATCCCTAGTAACAAATAAATAAATTAAAATTAAATTACTACATTATCCAGCAATTATACTTCTGTGTATATGCTCAAAAAAGAAAAGGACCCAAAGAATGGAAAAAAGAAAACCAAATCCTAAGGAATTGCTCAAAGCAACATCATTCCCAATAGTCAAAAAGTGGAAATGGTCCAAGTGTCCATCAGCAGGTGACTAGATAAACACAGTGTGGTGTATATATATACACAAAGGAAAATTTTAAGTCTTGAAAAGGAAGGAAATTCTGATACACACTACCATATGGATGAAGTATAAGGACATTGTGGTACACAAAATAAGACAGTCACAAAAACACAAACACTAGGTGCTTCCACTTACATAAACCACCTAGAGTTGTCAAATTCAAAGTAAAATGAAAAGAAGAATTGAGATTAAATGACTAGAGACAGAGAGAAGCAGGGAGTTAATATCAATAAACATGGAATTTTCACTTTTTGAGACAAAAATGTTCTGAAAATTGATAGCATAACAATGAGAGAATATTTAACACTACTGAGCTGTATATTTCCAATGATTAAAATAGAAAATTTTACATTATGCATATTTTACTAAACTTTTAAAAAAATTAAAGGGAAAGAACTGACCAGATTTTCTGTAGGAATGTGCCATGAGCTGAGCCCTTAATTATACCAAACACTTTTCTAACCATTGAAAACATAATTCTTAACTACAATCAGCTATTATCCAAAGGTCCTATAAGTTTATACATGCATCTACACTGAAATTCCAAATGGCCTAGAATAATAGTTTTAGCTCTCTATATTTTGCTTGTCTGGGAAAATTGCATTTACTCTTTGCTTTGATGGAACTGGGAGTTTGAGAAGGAAAATAATAGAAAGCCATCCCACCAGGAAATTAAATGCTGCCTTCTGCATTATTTGTGGGTCTGAGATATGTGGTTTTATATCACAGCGTATGTTTCCAATATGTGTACATCAGCAGACACTTTACTCTTTGCATACTATTGTGCTAAAGATTTCAAAGCACTTTGTGAATAACAATTTCCTGAGATGTTGGTTGGCCTCTGGGAGCCAAAATTGGTTTTTCTGAGAGGAGAAATTCAACTTCATACTGAAAGGTGTAGGAAATGTAGAAAAGAAACCTTGTCCATGTGTAGGGATAGTCTGTGGTAAGCAAGGTGAATGGGAAAGATGGGCTCAAAGAAGACCCTCCTTAGTCTCTGGAGTTAAAGTTTATAAAATAAATATAATAAGCACGATGCTATTTATAATGCATTTGAAATGATAAATCACTATTACAATTCTTGATGAAAAGATTCAAAGAGTATGGAAACAAGTAAGCACTGAATACTTGCAGTATAGAGTGAGTTGTAAATGAGGCTGGGATATAAAAAGGAGAAAAAACTTAGTTTATAACATGGAACAGCTTCCCTTTGCATTAGTTTTCAATGGTGTAATGAGTCAACACAAATATAGTAGCTTAACAGAGCACAAATTTCTTATCTTAGAGTTGTGAGTAATAAGTTAAAGCAGAGATCGACTAGGTCCTCTGCTCAGGTCGGACAGTGATGTTGGTAAAGCTGTATTTCTTTCTGAACTCAGGGTCTTCCTTTGAGCTCTCTGGTGTTGGAAATATTTGAATACTGTGGCCATATAACTGAGGGCATATTTGGCTGCTCAGGACTGCTCTTAGCTCTTATAACCTGTGCTCCAGTCAGTCTCAGAGATTCTTGCCTTTTCAAAACCAGAAACAGAGGAGAATCCCCACCAACCCTGTGAAATCTCTCACTTCAGAAAGCCTTTTCCCTTCTCAGGGATTGTGTGATCAAGTCAAGTCTGCAGATCATCTCCCCACAGGTGAACTCAGGTGCAACTGACTTATGACCTTGATTATATTTGCCATATTCTTGCCATGCAAAGAAAGATGTTCACTGTATTGACATCCTGTCAAATTCAAAGATTTCACTCACATTTAAGGGTATAGCATCAACATGGGCATTGAGAAACTTGCAAGCCATCTTGGAATTCTGCCTTTCACATCACCTGTTCAGAGAACAAGGTACATGCATGGAAAACGTAACTCTTCAATATGGTAAGTGCAGGGAGCTATGTGCTCAGGATGCATGGAGGCTCAGAGGAGGGACTCGACAGTCTGAGGATATGAGAAATTCTGGATAACAGGAAGGCACTGGAGTCTTGGAAGATCAGCAAGATTAAGGTGTGCAATGAAGGCTGAGGTGAGTGTGGATGGACACAGGATACATTGTAGGGAAAAGAGTTTATAGAAAGAGCTCAGTAGTATGCCAACATAAGAATCCTGGGAATCACTGCTTCAAAGGGGGAAATAGAGAAAAACAATGATGAGAAAGATCCGGAAGGCAAGAGGAAAATAAAGAGCGCATAGTGGCATAAAAAAGCTAATAAGATGAAAAATTGAGTGTTTATATTAATATCCTACAGCTGCTGTAATAAAGACCCATAAACTGGTGGCTAAAACCAATAGAGATGTCCTCTCTCACTATTGTAGATGATAGGAAACTTAAATCAGCCTGCTAGCCTGGCATGTTCTCTGTCAAGGCTCAATGAAAGGAATCTGTCTTTGTCTCTCCTCAGCTCTCGAAGCTCTCTGAAGTCTTTGGCATTCCTTGGCTTGTAGATGCATCACTCCATTCTCTGCCTTTACCTTCACCTGGACTTCTCCCTTGTGTGCCTATGTCCAAGCTTATCTTTTTTAATAAGGATACCAGTCATTAGATTAGGGAGTACTCCAATCCAATATGGCTCATCTTAAACTTGGTTATATTTGCTAAACCTGATTTTGAAACAAGTCACATTAACAGGTTCTGGATGTAAGAATTTCAAAAATCTTCAGCTTACTTTATTATTTGTTTGTTTGCAGGATGAGGTAGGCAGAATTCAAATTATAACAATAATTCAACATGAATAGAGAGTGCAGGAAAGAAAAAATTGAGAGACGACACTTGACTCACTGGTGAGACTTAGAGGCATACTCTGCAAGTGAGGTATGGTCAGAAGGAAGACTTTAGATGCTTTGGGGGAATTGACAGTGCAGAAACAGTGCAGAAATGTAGACACATGGCAAAGAAAGTAAGTGGTAAAATTAGAGGAATCTATGTGAGATTAAGTTAGAGGTTGACAATTTTTAGATGAATGAGAAACAGAGAAAGATTGGTACATAAATAGTTGTTTTGGAGAATGCCTGGTCATTGCTGTAAATAAGTGTTCATATTATCAATATTTTCAGTGAATTAAGATGTGAGGCTAAGGAAGAGGACATTGGAAACAAGGAAGTATTGTTTTAAATATTTGCTGAGCGTAATGTGAAAAGAAGCTTTGAAAGGACACTGAGGCTTAGCTAAAGCTGGAGACTGCATCTGTGATGTGTTCTGTCTGGAGAGCAGCAGCTAAGGAAGGTCTCAGTGTGTTGAGAATAAATCACAATGGCCTGTATGGCAAGGCTGGGCCCAGGGTTGGCTACCTAAATTGTGGAACACAAAGCAAAATGAAACTATAGGAATCTTTGTTCAAAACTCAGGGAAAAGGCTTTTCCTTTTCCCTATGGTCTCTCTCTTGGCCTGCCATGGTATTTTTTATTGGCTATTTAATAAGACAATGCTCCTTCTGGCTTTACAGCACTCATGGAGTGAGTGGAGACATTCCCAGTTTCCCAACCCCATGACTTGGATTACAAATGTCCAACACTTACCTTTCCAGTGCCCTTGTCCAGAACTCATCAGGAAGTGGAAGGATGAAGCAGTTGCTGCAGGGGTGAGGGAACAGTGAAGTAAAAGCCTATCCCAGGGTGGTAAACCAATGACCACAGGTAGGTGTATGAATAATGGCTCCAAGTCACTGACACATGCATCAATGACCCATCAGACTTCACCAATAAAAAGAAGTAAAGAAATAAAGTGCAGAATTTCAAGATGGTAACTAGAGGGTAATAAACCCTAAATATCGAGGCTGCCTCCTGAGCATATATCCTGTGTGACAACATGGTTCCTGTGACGCAGGCCCCAACTGAGGCAGACATGAAGGGTGTGAGGTAGGGATTACAAAATTGGTTTGATGCTATTAGGGGCATTATCCATAGGATTCCAGGTTGATCACAGAAGAAAGAGATAATGTCCTGGTAGGAATGCAAAAAGCAGGCATCAGAAGTGTCAGAGAAGTTGAAATGCCCTGGTACATAAAGTATGAATTGAGAAAGAGCTGAAGAGATAGGAATATGTAAGATTGAAATGTGAATGTCTGACATATTTGTGGTATTGGTGTAGAAGATTTGGAGTAAAATAATAAGCAAATGCCTCATGGTAGTGAAGTAGCCATGAGGACAAGTATCAGCACAGACTCATATTTTTCTCCCCTTTCTCATTCTCCTAAAGCCCATCCTACTCTCACCTAGATTACTGTGGAAAGTCAAGGAGAAAATGGAATCCTAATGTTTTAACTTAATAGCATTCCCATTCCCAACCATCTGACACAGCTCCCAAAATGTACACACACAAATCATCAATTTGTGCAAGTTGAACACATGAAAACTGCCCCTGGAGCTAAAATATCATGGAACTGCTTTATTTTATTCTGAAAAGAAATCACAAATGTGGTATTGGAGGCACATCAATGCAACAATTTATTATTTGTGTGACCTTTTTTTTTAATCTCTAAAGGCAAAATGGAAATTTAAACATTCATAGTCAATGTAGACTGTGTATTTATGAAAACAGAAAAATGCTTTTAAACTACTTAAGCTGTATAATGGGATACCACACATTTATATAAATACCTTTTGTGTGGAAAAAGAGATGAAAGCAGAGGGCAATATTATTGTCTCTGGTTATGTTCAGATTGAATTTGTTTGGGGCATAATTGATACCTATCACACATAACAAATGTCTCTAACTAGAGAAGAGACCACAGAGAAAATGCTGTTTCTAATATGATTTTGTTATTATGTTTTATTATCATCTAAGTCCATAAAATTTGCAAAGTGATATAAAGATACATCCATGAGTATTAATGTAAGGCAGATGATTAAGTATTTCTATAAGAAATAAATGAACATTAATAGACTATAATTTCCTGACATTTTCATTTTTTAAAATAAAAAGTGCCTGTTATGAAGCCACAATTAATGTTCATCCGTAAACAAAAACATTTTATTTAAAGTGTTGCCATAAGTACCACTTGAAACTTCTCTACGTGGAATATATACATATAGAAGCTGAAAAGTATTTGTTAAAAAAAGCTCTGGGATTTACTTCCAGCAAGGTTTTCTCAGCTGAAACCTTGGAATCTAATTATCTAAGGAGGAAGAGCAGAGAATGGTGTTCAGAAATGTCCCTGAGAATGTCACCTGCCTTGACTCTCTCCCAGTAGCTTCCTGTGAACATGATATTTCAACTGGAGATTTTAATGATAAGAAGGTAGTGGACAGGAGAAAATGGTGATGAGGACTTAGGATATTTGAATACTATCAGAGTTCCTAAGTGTAACTTTGTGGCTAAACTTGCCTGATGATACGAGAAACCTGTAGAGACCTACTAGCATTGTCTGATTTATCAGAGGATTTGCTTCATAGTCTCTTCTAATGTTGTGGCTGAATTCCTGTAAATGTTAAGTATCAAATTGTCTCTGGGTACCAAAATAAATTTATTAATATACAACTTAAATTTTTAAAAAAATCTTGTTACTTGTTACAGGGGCTTCTCAGTGCTAACATTTCCTGGGTCTCTGGTTCTGCTAAATGATAGGGTTCCTGCAGAGAAAAATAAAATCCTGTTCAAACATTTAGCCACTCAGTATGACTCATTATATTTGGGCAATATACAAGTTTGATTCATGAAAAGTGTTCATTGATGCATTCATGTCATCAAAATATATTTTAGAAACAGGTTTAAAAAGTATATGTACTAAAGAGGTAGAATCTTCTTTAAAAGAAAAGAAAGGTTTTTTTTTAAAGTGTACCATTTCAGCTTGAAGCAATATGCCTGCCATTCACCTAAGAGGAGCGAGGAGCGGGAAAGATCCATCAAATCGTCTGACATGAGGGGTTTAAGTGCAAGTGCATCCTTTTCAGCTCATTCCAGTGGCTCCAACCAGGCAATGAATTTGCATCTCAGCACCATTAGATGGCCTGGAGTTCTTAATTACCAAACAAATGGAAAGTTGCTGCCTAGTACTGACAGCTCTTTTGTGTATCATTCTTCGCAGAACATGAATGATTAATAGAATTTTCCCAACACAGTCAAAGTTGTTTACTGATGGAATTAAAGCTGAAATTGGCAAGGTCCTGGTGGGGAGACTTTTGCTATAATGTCACTAACCTGCCAAGCTCTCCAGATGAAAAATAGGAACAATTAGCGATGGCTCTGAGCAGTTCTGGATATTCTCAGGATTTGTTCCCAAGTGAAAGTCATCTTTATTTGTATGTTGTATCAAGGGAAGGTACTGACATTCAGAGTCTCCTTGTGGATTATAAACATCAGTGGCAAGGTCTGTGTGATGATAGAAGGATTATGCCCAGAGAGGGAGAGAACAGTTCAGTCCAGACCTACCCATTTCAGTACAGTCACTCTAGAAGTCTCAACATGTTCCTGCTGAAGCTCAATGCTGGGCAGGTTGTCACAAGAGGATGTTGTCCTGGAAGGGAACAATTGTGAATGCCTTATTTTAAGAAGAGTTGTGACTTTGCAGACAGAAATTTTTTAGTGAGTTACGTAAAGAAAATTTTAGGAGATGGGAGGAGAAGAAGGAGGGGAAAGTACAGGGGAGTGATACTGGTTGAATTATATTGTTATATTGTGTGCATATATGAATATGTAACAACAAATCCCCGTATTATGTACAGTGATAATACACCAATAAAAATGTGAAAAAAAATAAAATAAAAAAACTGATTCAGTCTAAAAGTATAAAAAGCCAAGCCTAATTAAGAAGAATCCTCCATCTATTCCAGGGTTTCCTCTCAAACTCTACTTATCACATAGGGTAATATGCTTTTAATTCCGTATCTAGTAAGTTCTTCCCAGAGAACTGCAAAACCAACACCCATTCTGACCCAGCTCTACCCTCCCATCTATTGGTCCTCCACCCACATATCTGTCCCATCTTGCTAGCAAAAATCATGGCAGGCTTTCTTTTCCCTGCCAAGAGTAGCTTGCAAGCAATCTTCACTCTTTAATTATTTCCAAAATTGACAGTGACCTCTGTAGCAAGGTGGTAAATAAGAAATTATGAGTCCAGGTTTTAGACACTTGGCTATAACCAGACAGATGGCTTTGATACCTGGCCATTACAGCCAGGAATTCACTTCATCATCAGAAAATGGCTTGTGAATTTATGGCCATTGTTGTTATGTTGCAAAACTGATCACACCAAATATACCCAGAGTTGATACTTTTTGGTCATTAATCAATGCTGCCATTTGCAATAAAAGAAGTTAGCCCTGGCAGTGTGATCACCATGCAGATGAAAGTCGCTGATATTATTATCATTTTTAATGGGGCATTATTGGCTCTCTAACTTGTGATTTTTGGCTTTGCTCAGCCAAATTAGTCTGTAGTGATAGATATGAAATTTACAAGTTGTTATGATATCTACATATGTTCTACCTAATGATACCCAGTTTAAACTGTACTTTTAAAAGGTAAGTTTTCTTGCTCTTTGCTGGAATAAACATTGGTTTCTGAATATGAAAATGAGCCTAATATAAAAGTCTGCAACTGTTGGTTGAGGCCTCTGGATATAGAAAATCTCTTTAGTTTCCCCAAATAAGAGTTTCTGAGAAAACAACTGTTGAACATCAGTGTCTTCACAATACTTGAGCTTGTGAGGTACAATGAGCTTATGTGTGATAAATAATACATCTCTATCCAATCTGTTATTGTTGTATTGAGCCTTGAACAAGAAAGTGAATAGACTTGCACATAATTTGTATGTGCCAATGCCCACCATGTGCCAGGTAAGATTCATGTTTGGTAAATGTTACTGACATGGGTGGTGTCATGAATAACAGGACTTCAGATGGTGTTCTTTTAATTCCCATTGGCATAAACTGCCAAGTACAATGTATATGGTTCTGTGCTGTTTTTCCTGGTGCCTGTTCAAATCAGTAACAAGTGAATAAAGCAAAGGACATGTTCTGATTTTTTTTTTTAATGAGTTCTCTTTGAAAGTTCTACAGTCCATGTTCTGTAGATATTTCTGCTTCTTAGAGAGTTGCTGTATTTTCACAGCTTCACCTCACTCACTCTATGTGCCAGGTGCTATGCAAGCAGGCAGATGCTAGCTTGAAAGCCAAGTGGTTTAATCTCTCCATTAGAATGAGGCTCCAATTTGGAAAGAGATGTGTGAATTCTCTCAGTATATTCCCAACATCATTGCAGACAAATAATCATTCCCTGGAGGAGCAGAATGAATAACATATCACCAAATATCTCAGATCACCAGAGGAGTGGATGTTTTACAATAGTGACATTCTTCTTTGGCTTTATCCTACTGATGGCTTATAACAAGAAATGGTTTGAGCCGGGCAGGGTGGCGCAAGCCTGTAATCCCAGCACTTAGGGAGGCTGAGACAGGAGAATTGCGAGTTCAAAAGCCAGCCTCAGCAATGGCGAGGTGCTAAGCAACTCAGTGAGACCCTGTCTCTACATAAAACACAAAATAGGGCTGGGAATGTGGCTCATTGGTTGAGTGCCCCTGAGTTCAATCCCCAGTACCAAAAAAAAAAAAAAAAAAAGAAATGGTTTGGGCAAATCAGGGTATAGAACACCCTTTACAGCAAGAAAAGATACTACATCTTTTTCTAACTCCATTTTTTACTATAGCCTTTGAAATATGGATTCTATCTAGAATGAGGTAAGTCTATGCAATGAATCAGGCATAAGCTGGAAGACACAGGAACGTTGTAGTTTCTTTTCTTCATTGGTAGAATCTGGTGAGTAATAATTTGCAAACAGAAGATAAGAATCAGAGAATGTCCAACTGAGCAAAAATAAATAATCCGATGATTCTTAAAACGTGGTCCTCAGATAAGATACTGATGTTTCATTTGAGGTACACATTATATTAAGCTAAACTAACATCTGAGAACCTTGATGTAGCATATCCCAACATATTGTCCATGAGAACTGAATGCAGCCCTACCATATGTTAACTCTGTGACTTGGGAAATTTATTTAACTGCTTAAGCTTTGATTTCTTCATTAGTTAAAAGAAATCATACTACTTGATGAACAATTATGGCAGAAATTAAACAAGGTAATCTATGTAACTGAATAACACGGTAACTTCATAGTAAATGCTGAATGAGTTGGCAATATTATTGCCACTCTGATATCATTATTTTTGTCTAACATGAAACCTCTGATTTTTCTGGTGAATATTTCATATTGATGGTTATGGAGTTTTTTTGAATAGAAATGAGCACGTTGACCTAACACTGTATTTAAATGTCTGTGTGTGCATGTATGTACATGTATATCTGAGACCTAAGTTTAGCACTTTCCATGGTGCGGTTACCCTGATGATAAGAAGTTGAGATCTCTAGAATTAAAAGCCAATGCATTATTGTACCCAATGATTCCATAAAACTTATGAGTCAGAAAGAGAGGGGAATGAGTCATTCTTTGAATTTGTTATTCCCTTACAATTGGTTCCTCTGTTTTACTTTTTCTACCACAACCAAGGTGTTTTAGATGTTCTATAACTGAGTTTCCTGTCCTATCTGTGTACCTGTTTACTTGCAAAACTGAAAACCTCATATGTGTATTTATAATGAGGACTCAAACTATGCGTTAAACGTAAATATTTATAAACTACATACCTAGCAGACAAAGGAAGCCTGATAGGAACTGCTACCTTGTATTCCATTTCTAAATGAAGAGAATTGATCTAAGAAATATTGTGGGTAGATACAATGGGAAAAGAGACGGAATTGAGGAATTTTCATGTGTCAAATTTTGATAATACTCTCTTGGATGAAATGATTACTAACTCTGTGAACTTTGAGAGGTTCCCTGAGACATAACTTCTTCATGTCTAAAGTGGGATAATAATAGTATCTAACATATTAAGTTACTATGAGGATAATAAGTTCAATTTTGCAAAGCATGAAATTTCTTTGCACAGGGTAAAAGCTATATATGCACTGTTGAATATATAATAAGCTAATGAATAAAATAAGAGAATAAAACTTTTCAGTTATTGCTTTTCTTACAAAATACATGCATATATTATGTATAGTATACACACATAGATTATAAAGAAATCTACATTAAAAGAGTGAGTTGATTTTTTCTTAATCAGAAATCTGGGGCTATGAATGTAGCTCAGTGGTAGAGTGCTTGCCTGGCTTGTACAAATCCCTGGTAAAACACACACACACACACACACACACACACTATAATTTAATTGATTTTGTTTGTTAACTCAGATTTAAATGTTTCAGTGCACAAAATTTGGTGAAAATTTCCAGAATTCTTTTTGGACCCCTGAGAATGTTGCATCTCTTCTCGAAATGAAGTTTTTCAAATTTGAAGTTTTTTTTTTTTGGTACTGGAGATTGAACTCATGGGCACTCGACCACTGAGCCACGTCCCCAGCCCTATTTTGTGTTTTATGTAGAGACAGGGTCTCACTGAATTGCTTAGTGCCTCGCAGTTGCTGAGGCTGGCTTTGAACTCGCAATTCTCCTGTCTCAGCCTCCCTAAGTGCTGGGATTACAAGCTTGAAGATTATTAAGTCTCTAAGCATTCCAAAGAACTTTATGGAAACAACCAATGGTATTTCATGGAAGGCAGCTCTCTTGTTTTATTTACATGTATTTTTAAAAATATTTATTTATTTATTCATTCATTCATTCATTCATTCATTCATTCTGTGGCACTGGGGATTGGATCCGGCTCCTCACGCATGTTAGGAAGCTCTCTAATATTGAGCTACAACCTCAGTCGTATTTGCAGGTATTATTAGGAGTGATGAGTTAAGATTCTGGCTCATTAGTCTATAAGGATAATATCCTTTACTATCTTCTAAAGGCATGTGTGGTTTTTTTGATTGAAATCATGATATTCCATGAAGCAACTGCTTATGGCTCCTGGTCAATTAACAAATGTGTGATTTTTGTTTTGATTCCTTTCAATTCTTCAGAAATTGGGCTTATGGAGTTTCTCAAACCTATAATAACATGCATATTTTAAATTTATTTCTTACAAAGAAACTAATTCAAAATCAATTAATCAAGCCATCAAGGCTGGTCTCATCTCCTTTCCTTAGGTCCTCTTTCTTAAACAATTCCACCATGAACCTATGGGGCTATTTGGAGACTTGCTTGTGACAGTTTTATTCTGATAACAAAATCTATGACATCCACTAAGTGAATGTTAATACAGGACACAGGACGCCTCTGGTTTGAATCAACAGCTTCAATGAATCCACTTTAGTTGGTACAAGTCAATTGAAGGGCCGGAAATCAGAAAAAGAAGAAACAGAGGCAGAAAATATATTCAATGTTACTATCCTTGGCATTATTCTGCAGCCTATCAGAATATCTCTGAATTCAAGACCTTTTATATTAGGCAAGCAACGCTACTCCCAGAATACTGTAATGCAACTTTAAACATTTAGAAAAATGGATCAACAGACATTTCTGAAAAAATAAACCAAGAACACATTCAAACAGTAACCACTGTGAACCTGTCTACCCCATTGTGTGTTTGTTTTTCTTTGATGAAAAATCAAGGGAAAAGGGAGACAATTGATTACAGGAAAAAAACACAAACAAATAAAACCCTATTAGAACTGAAACTTTCCACCAGGGCAAGAAATGCTTCCAAAAGAGAATCACCTGCTGGGTCAATAATCCAGAACTGAGCTGATGGTTTCATCTCAATAATGCTTGACCTGGTACTCATTTTTAACTCACAGTGGTAAGAGTAAAGTGCAATCTTACAGCAGCTGTCAAATTCTTGATTCTAATCTTCCAGTAACTGCATGGCTACCATTCTGGTGATGTAAGACCCAAAACCAGCGGACCCAGTGTTTTTACCACACTATTAACACTCTGCTCTTGGGACATTGGAGAGTGAGGCTGAGTGGCTGGAAACTTCTCTTTAGGTACTTAGGAGGAAGACCTATTAGTGCACCCAAGACTACACAACATACTCATCCCACAGTGGTGATGAATGTTTCTTTCCAAATCATTGCAGGCTAGCACTTCAGAGGCATGCCTTGCCAATGAATCCTTGGCCTGACTCTATTTTTGAAATGTGTCTGTAAACCCTCTCTTCAGATTTGTGCTGTATTATCTCACAATTCAGCATACATGAATTCTTTTTTTTTTTATTATTTTATTTTTTTTCCCAAAAGTTGCATTTTAATACATGTTGGCAAACATAACAGAAAAAAACAAATTATTTAATATGAAGAATGTAATCTGCTTATAATTTTGTGCAAAGTTAGAAAAATTATGATTGTAACAATTTTTTTCTATTTGCCTCAACAAATGTTTTCAGTGAATAGTGTGTACATGAATTCTTCATACATGATGAGTAGACAAGATCAATTTCTCTGTACTCAGTGGAAGACAGTCATGTGTTTACCACTAAACTAAGAATGAGGAACACTGAGTGAATGCTTTGGATTATTGCATTCATTACTCAAAACTTACATCAAGCAGTGATGGTGCCTATTTTTTCTTGTACTCTGTGTTATTACAGAATTTAGATATCTGTGTCTCCCTATGCATTACCCAAAAATAACTTGTATTCTTGTGAAAAATAAAAGACACTTTAGGAGACCAGAGCTCTAGGTGTCACTCTCTTTCTCTAAATGTTAGACCTTGGGTGAGTCTTTCTTGTGACAGAAAACAAGAATGTATTGTCAAAAAAGACATAAAATCTGTATTTAAAGGTTTATAAATGGCCAAATCTGGTATATTGAAACCAAAAGTGATGATAATGTACTTTGAAAGCCTAAGAACTCAGAATGATATTGAAGAGGAATACAAAATGTATAAAAGAGATAATGTAGAGTTTTTATTTAGAGAATAATTCTAGCTAATAATGGTAGAAGAAATGATATAATTGAAAGATCACCAATTTGTATTCCTCAATGCCTCCATATCCCAATCACTGACTCAGTCATCATTATCAGCAAAGGTGAAAACCTTTAAGTAATATGTTGTTGAGGAATAGTCTTTTTGTACAGTGCCAAAGTACTGCTGTTGGAGGCAAAATAATAGCCTGCTGAAAGATGTCTGTATCCTAATCCCAGAAAGCAGTGAATATGTCAGGTGATCTTGTAAGAAGGAGCTAAGGTCACAGATGGAGTTAACATTGTTAGTCCTCTTAAGACAAAGACACATACTGGGTTGTCTGAAAATACCCAGTTTAATCACAAGGGCTCTTAAAAGTGTTAGAAAGAAATAGGGATGCACAGTGGGATATGACCAGAGGAGGACATGATTAACTAATGTTGGCATGAGGATGGGGGAGGGGCCATGAGCCAGGCCATGTGGTGGTCGAGGGGCTGGGAGAGGCAAGCAAAGTGATGATCCCTTAGAACCTCCAGAAAGGAATTAGGCCTTACCAACACTTGATTTAGCCTAATGAGACCTGTGTTGAACTTCTAACCTACAAAAATATAAAATAATACTTTGCATTATTTGAGGCTGCTGCAGTTTGTGGTAATTGTTACAGCAACAATAGGAAATGAATACAATCACCCTACTGAGTACTTATTAATTACAAAAGGAAAAATGTACTGTTACAAGGGATAGATCCAGCAGTTAACATATTAACAAAAGTAACAAAGCAAACATCCTTGCTATGTAACCTCTGATGTGATGGGACAGAAAGAGTACATTATCATGGATTAACCTTGCCCAAAATATTGAGCATAAATGTAATAAATACTACATATATTTGGTTTCCAGTTTATAAGAAATACAGGAGATAGGAAGAAAAACTGGCAACCTGAGAAAGCAGTCAGACAAATGTAAAATAAGGCAGACTCCACAATCAACTGGCCTACAGTCTTCAAAATGTCAATTTTTTTAAAAAAAAAATTAAAAAGTGAGATAGAAATCTTCAAACCTAACTTGTGAACCTTGGTTAGATCTGAGGATTATTAAAGACATTTGGGGGCAACTGAATAATATGAACATAGACTGCAAACCAGATATTACAGAATGTAATACAATTTTTATGTTCTTAGATGTTGAAATGTCATTGAAATTATGTGGGATATTGCTCTTATTTTTAGGAGATGCCCACATGAGTACTTAACAGTGAAGTGTCACTGGAAGCAAAAAGTAAAAAGGTGAAAGGAAAAAATGTTCACAATTTCTTGAAGTTAGTCAATAACATTTATTAAGTTGTTATGTTACCTTAGTATATTTGATAGCTTTAAAAATAAATATTGAAGGAAAAATGTAAACCACTTCAAACAGTGGAGCAGTTTTAAACAGAGGATTGGTCTAAGACATTAGAAAAGTCTGGGAAATAAAAATCAAGTTACCTAGAGTTTAAGTTGTGTTGGGTGAAATAAAACCAGATAATTAAAGTGCTTTAAAAAATCCAGGCCCTAGTGAGTCTCAATACATGTTAGCTCATGCCTCTCCATATCACCCCTGTAGGACATGTGTTTTATCTCGTCCATGAAGGGTTCCTAAGAACCTTGAGAAAGCAACACCCAAATCATAGCAAAGCAATTACACAGAACCTAACAATCAACAAAAGTAAAATATTAATGTGAACTTAGAGTCAATTAAAAACCAAGGACAACTCAATAAGACACTAATGATGCATTGACAGCAAAGCCTTACTTCCTGGAAACTGGGAATTCCAACAAGGTGCTTGCCTACCTAAATGGTGGGAGCTTCATGACATTACTAAGCTTTTTGTAGCAGCCAGACTTCCTGGCACCATACTGGATTAAAGTCTACAGTAAGCTCCCTAAGCATGCTAATATTAGCTTATCAATATCACATGTTATTAACTGCTCATAACTCATCTAGTCGCTACCAAAATCCAACAGAATGTCATGTCAGTTATACATAGATAGTGCAGAAGGAATTCCAAACTTTAGGATAATATCTTGGTTCTTCCAAAAGAAATTTATAGCACACTAGTGAATCAGAGTTATCTTTGAGAACTATTTTAATAGAAGGAAAATAGTACAACCAAATACATCTACTTAACCCATATGGAAGGCCAACTTTTCACAGTAGAATGCACAGTTACATGCATTTGAGTGTTCCATGAATATCGTGCAAGGGCTGTTCTCCTCTTTTCTGAAAATTTCTTTCAGAGGGCCATTTTCCACATTGATTCTTTTCTCTTGTACTCTTCTTCATGAATCCCAACTCTAAAATGTCTGAATACTACAATAGCAAAGCAAATGTAGAAAGTCTCAAAACTGGGAAAATAATTTGCCTAAAAACAGAAGTCTGTATATTTCAACTTTATCCTAGGCAGGGACAACTAGACATACTTGCCATTGACTTCTTTAACCCATTGTAGTCAACACTTTGGAATTGTTTTAATGACATCATTGAGTCTTCCTGTGGCTTTTCCTCTGTTGAAACACAGGCTTCCAAACTGGAAAATCTGCTCTGAAGAACACAATCTCCCACCAGCAGCTACCATATCTTTTTCCTTTTCAAGTACAGCATTGCTCCACTTGAGTGATTATAACAGACTCAAAGCCTGTGAAAGTAATGGGATTACTCTGGCATCACAGTTCACTGACCAGCCTCATTTGGGAAAATTCATCTCTCTTAATGTTGTTACACTAAGGTGAGGAAACTCTAACCTACTACAAGTGAGTTCTGATACTTTGCAAGGAGGGGCATACAGGAAGCAAGAAAAGAGGCATAAGCAGGCTGGGGGAAACAACAAATGAAAAACACTTTAAAATTTTCCACTAGACCCAGAAGATTCAGATTTCTTAGTTATTCACCAAAATATTCACTGAAAAAAGCAGAAACTGGTGAGAGAATTCATCTACCGCGGCTAGTTGAGGATGAAGACATTCATAGCTGCCCACCTCTGGTATGGTCAACACACAACAGAGGGCATTTTCATTATTTTTTTAAAAATTATTTTTGTAGTTGTGGATGGACAGAATGCCTTTCTTTCTTTCTTTTTATGTGGTGCTAAGGATGGAACCCAGTGCCTCACACATGCTAGGCAAGCACTCCACCACTGAGCTACAGCCTCAGCCCCAGAGGGCATTTTTTTTAAAACTGCTTCTTTCCACAGCCGTTCACTTCACGTCTACCATGCTGCCTATGCCATATTAGATCAAATGATGCATCCTGGACTCTAAGCTTAGATTCACTGACTAGAAGGAAAGAAATTTGAGCAAACATTGAAAAATTGTGAATGTAGTGCCTTGACAGATTTTATAGAGAGTAAGTAGTGGGAAGAGGAAAGAGGAAAGAGATGTAAAATCACAGGGTGTGGGGACAGAGCAGGTCAACATCGCTGTGAAGAACTGATGCTTGCGAGATTGTGGGGGAAAAGGCACGCTCACACATTGCTGGTGGAACTGCAAATTGGTACAACCAATCTGGAAAGCAGAATGGAGACTGCTTAAAAAACTTGGAATGGAACCACCATTTGACCCAGCTATCCCACTCCTTGGTCTATACCCAGAAGACTTAAAAACAGTACACTACAGTGATGCAGCCACTTCAATGTTTATAGCACCTCAATTCACAATAGCTAAACTGTGGAACCAACCTAGATGCCCTTTGATAGATGAATGGATAAAGAAACTGTGGTATATATACACAATGGAATATTACTCAGCAATAAAAGAGAATAAAATTATGGCATTTGCAGGTAAATGGATGGAGTTGGAGAATATCATGCTAAGTGAAGTAAGCGAATCTCAAAAATCCAAATGCTGAATGTTCTCTCCAATAAGTGGATGCTGATCCATAATGTGGGAGAGGACAGGGGAAGAATGGAGGAGTTTTGGTTACAGGGGTGGGAGGGAGGAAGGGGCAGGGGACAGTAAAGATGGTAGAATATGATGGACATCATAGCCTAACTTTATGTATGACTGCATGTATGTTGTGATTCTAAATCACATACAACCAGAGAAATGAAAAGTTGGCTCCATCTGTGTACAGTGAACCAAAATTCATGCTGCTATCATGTATACCTAAGTAGAATAAATAAATAAATTAATTAATTAATTTAAAAAAAAGAAGTGATGCTTAGAGTTGTAAAGAGTCAACAACCAGGCAGAGGGAAAGCCAGAGCCAGTGTGCCTGTCAGGAAGTCATAAAGGGATTCAGTGCAGCCCGGGAAAGGGGCCATAGACACAGATACTGAAACTCCCAGAGATGTTGGTGTCCCAACATGAGGAAGTGTGAACATTATGACAGGCATTTCAGGTACACTTCTGGGCCATCAGAGGGGCGGCCATGGGAAGGTGCTGGAGGACAGAGTAAGAATTAGTTGTCCATTTCCATAATCTAGGAGAGAGCTCATGAAAAACTGAACTAAAAGCAGAGTTTATGCTCAAGGCATGAAGAAGTGGGTTCAAAATGAGAAAAAGATCCTCCACTCAAGCTTCTTTTGTCTTAAACACAATAGAGAGAGTTGGGGACAATGTTGTGCACATAAGCTGGGCTGATATTTAATAACCACAACTGAGGGGATGCTATTCACATTACCAATGTTTCAAATTTGTATATTTATTAGGAAAAAATTCTTTGTCTTCTATCAAACATCACCATGTATATAAAATTTTTATGACAGAGTACATTGATTCCTGGAAGAGGTGCCTCTTTATGATTTATACAGAGTAAAATGCATGGGAGAATCAGGTAATTAACAAACTACTAAAATTTAGGTGACTGGCTTTGAGGGTTATAAGAGATTGACAACTGTCTTAGAATTAGCACTGTAATATTTATCAATATGATTTGATTCTAAATATATTCCAAATATATACTATCCAAGGCCAAGTCAGAGCTTGTTTCTACTGAATTGTTACAAATAAAAGCTGTAGCCCTGTGACATGGACACACTTTGAGCTTCCACTGAACATCAGATCTTCTGATGGGCTTCATCAAAGAATGAATGATAAGTATTTTAAGATTCTGATTCTATCATCAAAGTACCATAGAGTGTACAAGGGAGAAAGGAAAGGGGGTTGATTTTCCATTTTTAGGAATCTTTTCTATAAGAAAATGTTCATGTATATTTTTATCTGTCTAAATAAAGATATTAATTTCATCTTAACTGATAAATAGTGAAAGTGCAAAGAAAGGTAAATATCCACTAAATTAAAAAATGTTTAAATAAAGCATGGTACACATGCACTATGAAATAGCATGTGAATGTTTAAAAGAAAGCCATTGATCCATAAGTCAGAAATAGAAAAATGATAGAGATCCATTACTGAGTAAATAGGATAAACATACCAAAATTTACAGAATGATAAAATAGGGTATTTTGTAAGTATGCGGAAAGTATCTGAAAATGCTTTACTAAACTTTAATCAGAGTTTACAATTGGAAAGGGAATTGAGATTTGTAGATTGGGAGTAAAAGGGCCTTTTTCACTCCAGATCAATGTGGTCTAGCCAAAATGTATATATGCTGACCACTGGAAAAATTGCTAGTGAAGGCCAAGAACTGAGTTTTTAACTTCATTTAATTTTAAATAATTTAAAATTAACAAGTATTTTTTTGCAAATATAAACAAACATAACATAAGCCATAAGAGGATGGGCAGAAAGGCCCTAAATTTCTGAGTTCAAACTCTGCTATTTTTAATTATATGAAAAACATCTTATGTTGCTTAGAAAATGCATGAATAGATATAGGTGTTGAATATATATATGTATATATAAAACTACATACATGTCTCTATCTATATATCTGTATGCTCATACTGTTTATATATGAGTTGGAGGGACTTACAAATTTTTGAATAAAGACAAATGATTAACGTCCTAAAATACGTTATATTCATAACTACACTCATTAAGCCACATTATTGTCTCAATGTTATAACATGATATTTTAAATGCACAACTCTGCTAGATAAGACAAGCAATGGATAGTACATGGATTGGCATCATCTGATGGTAGCTACAAGAGCTGAATTTCTCTGATCAGGATGACTTGTCACCTAGATCCTAGAAAGCTTTGGAACCTCAAAAAGAAGTTGTATCTCAGAGGATGGAGATAAGGACACTAAAGCTCCCTTATCTCTATGAACATTACCAGCACTCAATTTCTTGGATGTGGCAAGCTCTTCATTTATTGTGGTAGCTTCTAAAGGAAATAGTTCATTAGTGATTCCCCAATCAGTAGACTGATCAGAGAGGGAGAAGGATACCTACAATTACTTAGCAGGCATTTTGTCTAGACCATGTCCCAGCCAATTCTGTGCTAAGTAGGTATGTATCCATGAATCCCTGATTTAGAAAAATGAAATGTTTAAAATCCACAGGTACTTCATAAAGCTATCAAAAGTATCGCTGCTTGCTAGTGAATTTGCAAAAATAAATGTACATGGTAGGCTCTTATAGGAAGGAGCCCTCAGTGTTAAAATGGGACATTCAGGCTTTTTTATTTTTGGATTCTGATTATCAACCCTAAGTCCTTACACATGGTAGGCAAGTGCTCTCTCACTGTGCTACACCCCAAGCAAAAATGTGATGATATAGAAACAGGATGTAGAAAAGTGACCCTGACTTTATAGCATTACTGCCACATCCAAAGGTCTTATTATTTCTAAGTAAAATTATTCATCAGAAAACCAATAGCCTTTTAAAGAACTAGTTATAGTATAAATTTTAAGAAAAAAACTCACCTAAATAATTTACTTGTGATAACAAAACTTAGATTTGTTTGACATTTTGTTCTGCAGTATTTGAAATTGCTAATAAATCTCTAAAGCTTCTTTATACATGAAAACAAATTAAATCTGTCTATTGTAAAGAAATTGCACCAGTATGTGAGATGTTAAAACATACATTTCTTCTTAAGTACTCTTTTAAGCCAGTCCTGTAGGAATAGATGATAAAATATGTGAAGTTTGCTGGGACTTTTATTCAGCAAATTAGCAAAGCCATTTATATTTGCAAATGCCATTCTGAATCGGCTCTTAGAGTAGCAACAGCATCTTCATAGTGTACTTAAAAATCAGCCTGCATCTATGACTAGCAATGGGGCATAATGCTGACAGCTTCTGATCTAATGTCATAGTTACTGGGGAAAATAAACCTTTTTCTACATTAGGCCTTGGAGAATATGCACACTAACAATCATATTCAAGGGAAGTCACCATTTGTATAATTGATCAATTTAGCATGTTTGAAATGTTTGTTATATTTAAAAAGGGGAATTCTTATAAACCTGGAATTGTAAATGTTTTTTTTTAAAATCCCATGTTTAATCAGTCATTGAAATGATGCAGTGAATTTGAATATCCATTACCTTGCATGACATCATGTCCCATGTAAGAGAGCCGAAATTAATCAAGGTAATTTTGTCATATGACCTACTTTGGCATTTTCATCTTATGGCACCAGGAAATGGGCTGGCTAATAGTCCATTTTGGAGTGCTCTAAGATCTTAGCAATTCCATATTTAAGGAGGTTAATAGGATACTAATTGGGGCCTAGGTGAAAAGTTCACAAGAAAAATGAACTCACCTGGATATGAGGCATGTGCACAGCCCCACGCCCCCTCCTTTAACAGCTGCTCTTCCCGAAGCTTCCTCTTGTAACTCAGAGGGAAGAAATCATGTACCTTGGAAGACCAGCATAGCTAGCATTCTGCCTTCTAGTCCCTAGGTAACAAGGGCTGGCCAAATGCCAGGGTCACAGGCCTCTAGCAAGGTCAGCATTCTTCCTCTTATGAAATGGAAGGAAAGAAGAAATCCTAATAGGTGAAAATATATATTGAAATCAAGCCTATTTCAGAGCTAGTATGGGCTTTCAGGTTAAGCTTGTTTTGTTAAGAGTTAAGAAACATCAATTTTAAAAATATAACTGATATTCATCACTTCTATAGGAGAATTCAACCATGTGTGTTTATTTTTTAAGCAGAGATATGAAAATCCTGGGCTTGGTCATTGTTACTATATTGACCAGCTAGTACATCTATTCACCAACAATATGGAAGAGATGATAATGTGTTTTTAAAATTTTCTCCTCTATAAATATGTGCAATAACTCCTGGGTGACTTGGAAAATTTATCAATATAAAACTTCTTTTCTTTATTAATAATATTAATATTAAATATTAATATGAATATTAATTTGGGGGCTCCCCTTGCTACCTCATGGTCCCTCTCTCACTATTGCCATTTCTCACCTGGTTCTCATTAGACTGTATCCACAGATAGCACTTTGTGCTTTCCCTAAAATTTCCTTAGCACTTTATATACAGAAAGAGTTAAGAATTTTTCTACCACAGGCTTATGGCATGTCTTTCTGTCTCCTTCCCAATGTGCAATACATCTTCCAAGTTTCCAGAAGCGACTGAGATTTTTAAAAACAGCTGTAATCTGCGGTCATTGATGGTGGAGTAGATTGTTTGCCAAACTATTACCATAACTGTCAACCGAAATCAGAAAAATAATCTCATTCTGCTGGACAGATGCGTTTCCTACATTATTGATATAGTCACTCCAGAGTAATGGAGAAATATAAAGCATTGTTCTATTTACAAAAGGAGATTGGCCAAGTCCTTGAAAGTGAGCACAAGGGACAGGCACTTACAGGAAGTGAGATATAGTCAACTCGGTAAAAGTTATGTGTCAGGGTCACGTGACCTCTATAGTCAGGAGTGGAATCTCAGAGCCCTCCCTCCCCTCTTTCCCCCTCACTTTCAGGTCAGTGGTGTGTTTTTTTTTTTCCCTCATTTCAAATGAGTTCTCAGAAATGCTAGCTAGAGTCCCAGGGAATTTGTGATACATTCTTTATCCCACAATCCAATAGTTTTCCCAAATATTCAAACTATTCTAATGTGTTCACTACACATCTGTGAGGGGCAAGTGAATCATGCCAGACCACTACATTGTAGAATAATTTCATTTGTTTATTTCAAGCAGATGATCCCCAACATCACTCAGGAGCAATGAGTGTAACATACCTTGTGCCAAAAGGCTTTGCAAGAAGGGTCAGGAGTCTTGTATATTCAGAGACTGCCCTGCCATAATCTGAGATATGAGTAATGCTGAGTGTTTCTATTTGTTGAGCATACACAGTATGAAATGCCAGGCACTGCATATTTATTATCTCTAATCCATACAACATACAGTCCAAGGAAGAGATATATTTTAAATCTTCATTTTACTATTCAAGAGATAGATGTTCCAAGAGGTCCTGTAGATTTTGTAAGGTGGCAGAGCTCTTGAGTAGGTGATCTGGAATTTGAACTCAGATCTAACTCTACAGCTCATTCCTACAAGATCATGTGCTGTCCCATTTCATTGAGATGCAGGTAAAAATATGATCTGCATTGTAATATTTGTCTCTATCTAATTCACCTTTCCCAAATAGTAGGGGAAAAAAATACAAAGTACCATTTTCTTTCCAGAAAGAAAGGGCAGGGCCATCCCTGCCCTATGCCTGCTCTGAAGAGCACTTACCTAGGGAGTACAGAATCTCAGCACAAGTTTCAAAATAAGTGTCTCACATGTTCCTAGACTTTGTCTTTAGGAAGATGGTTCCAAATTTTTCTGTGCAGAAGTTCATGAATTCTGACATCTCCATTCCGGTACAAGGAAGGGAACCAGGAAGTCTAAATTCTAACCTATGTGAGTTGAAGCTTCTGTGACTCAGTTTCCTCTCTTTCCTCTTTTTATGAAAATGCACAATCTTGACATACTTCTTAGAAACAGCATGACAGTTCATGTAGCAACAATTCAGAAAGATATTGTAAACAGAAATTCCCACAAGTATTTGTAGTATCCTTAGTGGAAACTTAAAAATACAAGCCAAGCCGAGCGCGGTGGCTCAAGCCTGTAATCCCAGCACTTAGGGAGGCTAAGACAGGAGAATCGTGAGTTCAAAGCCAGCCTCAGCAATGGCGAGGCACTAAGCAACTCAGTGAGACCCTGTCTCTACATAAAACACAAAATAGGGCTGGGGATGTGTCTCAGTGGTCGAGTACCCCTGAGTTCAATCTCCAGTACCAAAAATAATAATAATAATAATAAGCCAAATGACAATTGTGCCCCCCACCCAAACAGTCATTTTGGTGATTTTTCTTTTGTTAGTTAATTATTATTTCCAGAGTGATGTGTCTATAGCATTTTGAGATTATGAGAGAAAAGTGAGCATTAAAGCAGGTTGGAAAGGTCCTATGGTGCTCTTGTTTGATGAGTTACTACAATTATGCTGTCTTTCTTGACAGAGGAAGTGGAAATAGGAGGTAGGATATGTGCTGAAACTGTTTCTGGGAAGGGTGAGCTGTGGCACATGAAGGAGAAACTTCCTAGAAGACTATACTATGATCTAAAGGGCTGGTTTAGGTATTCTGCACCCTGTCTCCCGCCCACTCCCTTTATCATACAAGAAACACAGTTCGCTGTTTCATCCAAGGAGGCCTCAATGGTACAACTGGGTTCTAAACTAGGATCATCTCTAAACCATAGCAAGTATCTGAACCCATCACTCCTGATCTTGGATTGTAGTTCCTCACCTGTGAAATGAAGAGATTAACTTAACTGAGCTCGAAGTCTACCTCCAGAGCTGAGACTTAATGATTCCCCAACAGGATTTAATATGACCCTTTTCAAGTAATTTATTTTAATGTCTCCAAGGGTGTGATGGCTTTCATCCAGACAACAGACTTGCTTGACTGCACCTCTCTCATACTATCCAGAGTCTTAGGGGTATAGGTCCCACCAACTGGTCCTCCTGCATGGAATCTCAAGGCTGTGGCCTAAAGCTGCTGGGTGACTTAGTTATTATGATGGAGCAGGACCACGGATACCTCTTTGGAATGAACCACCTCCAAAATAAGAGTATGGTGCTGGGTTCATATTTTACTTTTCCAATTGAAGATTGGTTATTTTTATGTTAAAAAAAGGATTTCCCTTTAATTTGAAAAGCAATGATGGAGACATGGAAGATATAAACAAGGAAGAGAAGTGAAATGTAAAAAAACAGGGAATTGTAAAAAATAAACAAAGCTCAATTGCTAAGCAAGGACCACACACACACACACACAGACACAGACACACACATGTGTACACACTCACAGAGTTTTTTCATCAAGGTATTTTTCCCCCCATTCTCAAAACACTTTCTCAAAATCACATATAGAAGAAAAACAGATTATTTTCTGTAGCCCATTTCCAAGGGATAATTTCCCCCTCAAACACACAGAAACAATGGAAAATTATATAACCAGTCAACAAGACAGATGACAGTCTCCCTTCAAAAACTTTTGGTCTATCAATAATGAAGAGAGGATTCAACTTAGTAATTATGCTAAAATCTCCAGGTATTTGTCCATTTTTCAATTAAGATCTGTTGATTTTTGTTGCACATGTTTTGAATCTGTTATTAGGTGGATGTGTATTTAGGATGCATATTTAGATTTTCTTGATGCATTGACTTTTTTACCAAAATGAAATATCTCTCTTCATCTCTTTTAACCCATCTCTTCAAGTCTACTTTCCCTGCTATGGCTACATTTTCTTTCTTAAGCCTATTTATTGAATGAAGTATTTTTTACTTGCATTATTTTACTCTTCATCTGCCTGAGTTTTTATGTTTTATGTTTCTTATAAACAACCCATAAGTAAGTCTTGCTCTTTTTAAAATTCAATCAGGCAGTCTTTGCTCTTTAATTGGAATAATTAGTCCATTTGCACTTAATGCAGTACTTGATATGCTTCTTGTAGTTGCCCTTCTTTGTTTTTTTTTTTTAACTCCATTTAGTGTTTATTCCTTGGTTTGTCTTTTCCTCCCTTCTTTATGTGGATCCCATATTATTTTTAAATCTGTGTTTACATTTTAGTTATTCCTCTTTCTAGTGTTACCCCAGAGATTACAATCTTCAACTGTAAGTTAGTATGGTATGGTCTACATTCAAATCCCATTATGCTTACTCATGCACAGTGCTGATATCTTACCATAGTATCATTTTGCCTGGCTTTGAAAAAAAAAGGGTTGTGAGATTGGGTCATGGGATCTTGAGAAAAGTGGGAAATTCAGATCTTTATGTATATACATACACATATGTGACTTTGCCTATGACTGCGTGATGTTACACCCACATGAAAGCCCAGCCATGGGCCCACTGGGCAGGGCAAAGTCCACCTTTTCATCCAGTATTAGTCTGGAATCTGAAACTCACTGATAGAGCTTGAAAAGCAAATCAGAAACAATGGGAATATTAGTGGATGAGATTTAAGAAAGGAAAGAGAAAGAAAAATATATTTTGAAAATTTTTCCAAGATTATTTATTATAAAGCACCCAATTATTATGCTCCTACTATAGGTTATATATATTGCTTCCTAAGCTGTCTTGAAACCTTCTAACAACACATGAATTTTTGAATTTATAACTTAGAATTTCTAAGTCTTTTGAATTTAAATGAATTTTAAACTTAAAAGTTGAATAAACAGGCTTCCAGATAGTTGACCTCTCTTATTCACAGGAAAACAGTGTGTATAGTAATCCAGAATTCATGGTGCCTTCTTCCTGATTTCGGGTCTTTCCAATACCACAGATGAGATGATAAATTTTCCATCATTTTATTGCTAAAATCCCATGTTAATTCAGGATAGATACATTATGATGGTGCCTTTGGAGTGGGTAAAAGAGGTGAAATGTGTAATTTCAGGACTTTTCTCTTATCCTGGGCTCTTGGTACCCTGTGACCACAAAGCTAAAGCAAGTAGAGCAATGGCTGAATGGAATGAAGACAAATAGATTCATCCTCCAGGTGAGGAGGGAGTTAATTGCTCTGCTTATGGGCACCATAAATTACTGCTTAGCACATTTTCTGATAACCTGTGATCAAGGTAGGATGTCCATCTCATTGATAAAAATTGGTTTGTTTATCCACAGACATGCTATCTTGTTTATATGCATATATAACTGGGCCCTGGGGTTAGGGTGTTTACTACTGACTTACTGGGTAAACTTGAGAAAAAATTGTGCACTCACAAATGTCTCCTTCACTTAATCTGAACATAGTGTGTTCTCAGAAGGTAGTAACTTTTCAATATTGCTAAAAAATATATCTCTTTAAAAGAATTGTGATAGGAAAGTCTTATTTTTCCACACATAACTATTTCTGAAACATGTAGAGACTTAAGGAAGTTACCAAAACAATTAAGAATTGATTCAATTAACCTTTATATCTTAGTTTTGACCCAGTCTTTATAATAGCCTCTTCAACTCCAGGGTATCCAAGCTGGGAATGTAGGCATGTTTATTTACAGGCATATGAGTGCAAGCAGACACACACACACATACATGCACGCACATTCATGTACACACCCAAACACATACACTCTTGCACAGATATACCAGTTGCAATATTATTTTAAATTGAAAAGCATAAATTTGGACTGCTAAATCTATTAACAATTTGTTTTAATTAGGAACCCAGATGCTTCCTGAGAATTTGCAGTCTGGGTTTCAGAACTTTTGCCATACTGAGAATGAGTCTCAAGTGGGTTGCTTCAGTCTTCCAGATCAGCATTTTTAAAGACTTGTTGGAAGGGGGAACTGCAAACATTTCTGTGCTGTAAAATTACAGCTGCATTTGTCCTTGGTGAGGACTGGAATGCTTAGTTAGTGGAGCCAGTGCCCTGCCCCTATCTCAGCTTGGGCATGTTATCCCCAGCACACTGTCTGATATCTTGGGGTCACTTTGCTTTAGACCTTGCCAACTGGGCTCACAGAAATGCAGTATCATGGTATATTTTGAGAACCTGATTTTTTATACCATGGATATGGAGAGCCATTACTTAATCAAAATCTAAATCATCTATTGTATCCATTTCTAAAATATTATACAAGATGAGAAGGTATCTTTGTGCAAGGAAGTTCAGATATGTAGTTCTGAGCAATGTTATAGCTTTTTGTACCTGTTTTCTGATGTTCAGCCAATGCCAGCAAGAAAACTTTCATTAGGGTAACATTAAATGGGAAATAGCATAGCATATTCTGTTCACTAGTAAGGAAACCATTCCTTAGTCTACTCGCTCACTTACTCATTCATTTTCTCATTCATTCATTCAATCTACTGACTGCTTTCTTTATAAAATACATGGTGCTAAGAATATCAAAGATTACTAAGGAAATGCTTCTGCCTTAAGGAATTTAGAGTCTAATGGATAAAACACAGGAGAAGAAAAACTTTACAGAGAGCAATAAACACCAATAAAGGTATCGGCAGAGTGCACTGGGGACATGAGGCAAGAGTAACCGTAACTGGAGTGGAGCTAAGGAGACATCTTGTTTCCTTGGAATGGAGACTGTGCTCACTAAATATTTATTAAAGAATTATTGATAAGTGGATGGTGGATGACCATGAAAGGAGAAAGAGAAAAATGAGCTGCTTAGGAAAGAAGGTAGGGAAGAAGAGGCTATCTTTAGAGGTATGAAGAAAGACTTGATAAAAATGTTGATCAAAGGACACAGTGGAATTAGAACCCATGAGAAGTTTGTTGTGTGGAATGCAGAGTGCCATGGAAAGAGGTTTGCAAAAGGAGAAGGAAACTGTTCAGGAAGGTTTGTGGTATCATGATAAGGAGTTTAGGTTTGATTTTCAAGAAGCCAAAGGATCAGGGGAAAGATAAAAGTCAGGTCTGTGTTACAGAAAGGCTATTTGGGCAGTTATTCACATGATGATATAGAAATGCAAGATTAGAAGCAGAACACAAAAGTACACTTGAGGATGTTTTCAATAGTATGGAATTTATCTAAGAGTCAGAACTACAGACTGTGACAGATTGCAAAGATATTTAGAAAGCAAATCGACAGCACTTAGCAGCTCTGAATATGGGGCATTGGCAATGTTTAAAGAAAAAAAATGCACATTGTACTGTTTGAGTAATGTAGATATGTTGGTCCATGAAGAAGCATTTTTCTGAACATTGATATATTTAGATGCACTGTAATGGATTGCTTGCTAGATAACTGAAGAAGTCTCCTGAAGATGTCATACAGCAACTTTGTAACTATAACAATAGTGTAGAAAACTTAAACTAGCAACTGTCAATATTTGCATAAATTCAATTATGTAAGGAATGTTTCAAAATGTTATACTTGATTTCAAAAGGACACTTAATGAGTCATTTAAGAGTATTATCAATTTATCAAGAAAGGTATCTCATTATTGATATAATAGGAAATAACTGTAGGACTTGATAAATGACAGTCTGTGGGACAAAAACAGTGCCCATCCCCATCTGTTTTTGTAAATTAAGTTTATGAATAAAGTTTTATTGAAACACCGCCTTGCTTATGTATTTACATATTATTCACAGCTGCTTTCATGCTATCATGATACAGATGAGTAGTCTATAGAGAGACTGTATGAGCCACAAACTTAAAATATTTTCTTCTTTCCCTTCATAGCCAGAAGTTGCCAGTCTCTGCAATAGAACAGAAAATGATTAGCCCAAAGAGAATGAGAAACTGAAAAATCAAAGGGAGAAGTACGGAATTTATTTGGAAAACTGATGTGTTACTATCTCATTGTTTCTGGAATCCTGGACCAAATAGAAGGAGAAATGCTTAGAATTTCTTTGTAAAACATTTATTCATTCAGTCCATTGATTGGTATCAGATGAGAAGTAGGTTGTGCAAATGTGGCAAGAGTAGTCAGTGTAGGAGTATGGGCTCCCCTAGCTAAACAGTCACTGGAACCCCTAGTCATAAACCAAGATCTAGGTACCCCCAAGGAGCAGCCACAGGGGGGCAGCAAAGTCACATGACATTCAAAATATCTACTGAGAGCAATAGTGGCCAGCAGTGTGCAGACTGAAAACACTACTTGGCATTTAGTTTGATGTACACAAAGATCCAATGGAAACTTCCTTGGCATAAATATATATGACCAATAGTTTCTGGTGGGTCAAATTAAGAAGTATTTAGAAATAAATATCTGCTTTAGGAAAATCCAAATATATAAAAAATAAGAAAAGGCTTTGATTAGGATGAGATGTATCAGTACAGGACACTAACAATTTTTACTTTACAGAGAACATTCATATGTCTCCATTTAAATAACTAGCATACCCATTGCTAAATGTGGCCTTCATAGGGAGAGCAAGATGACCTCGCTGCCACATGTAGTCCTTCCTTGAAAATATATAGAAGGTTCTTTATTTTATTTAGTTAATTTTTGAGCAATAATAAACATTGAAAAATAGCACTTCTTTTTCTCCTTGTTTTCCCCCAGATTTGTTTATTTAGTGTCATGCTTGTGTCAAACATTGAACTAGAGAAAGGGAGTTTATCATAAAAGCAAAGAGTGAAGGAGTTATTCTATAATTTAAAAATTAAACTTACACAAAAATAACAAACTGTCTGAAGAAAGCACAATTTAAAATTTAAGTTTTTCTTTTTGTCTCTCCATTTCTTTGCCTTAATTTTGGCATATGTTAGGCTAAGGATAGAAAAACATCTTAAAATTGTTGATCTGGTGAACAACAGTTCTTAATCAAAATTTACTCACTTGTTTTGTTAGGGTTTATAATTCTTTTTTAGGAGACATTTTTAAATTAGGCATAAAATAAATCAGTAATAAATGTTTCACCAAATTTCTAAGTCATCTAAGTACTAATGTTTATTTTTAGTGAACAGTCATTTCTTGACATTGACCGGATCACCAATGACCCTTATTCAGTTGATTCTTATCACCACTAGGTACGCCTTGTTAGCATAGCTACTTGTGTTGTGCTATGGTTTGGATCTAAAAGTGTCCCCCAAAGAACTTATGTGTTAAGCAATGTTGGAACACTCAAAGGTGAAAAGATTGGATTATGAGAGAGCTGTAAACTCATCAGTAGACTAATTTATTTTGATGGATTAATAATTTGAATGGACTACTGAGTGGTAACTGCAGGCAGACGGGGTATGGCTGTAGGAAATAGGTCACTGGGAGTGTGGCCTTGGACTACATATATGCCTGGACTCTTCTCTCTCTTTCCCTCTTCTGACTGACTGCCATGAGCTGCACAGCTGTCCTTCACCACACCCATACTCCATGTTCTGTCACAGTGCAATAGAGTTGGCCAACCATAAATTGAACCTCTAAAACTGTGTGCCAAAATAAACATTTTTTTGTCTAAGTTGTTCTTGCAGTTAATTGGTCACAGTGATAAAAAAGCTGACTAACACACAGTCGATCTACAAAAACAATTACTTTTTAAATTCTTGATATTTGGAGGAAAAAGTTGATTATTTACAAATTCTTAATCAGAAAATTACTTTGACCAGAAATTTCCAACTGAAGAGAAATGATTACTGGCTAATTATAGCAATTAAAGATTATTTTTAAAAATATTCTAATACTAAATACTTTAGACTTTGGAAACTAGAAGTAACTTTAATAAGAATGATTAACTTATTACAAATGTGTATGTGTGTATGTGTGTGTGTGTGTGTAACAGAAAAAGGTGGTGAAAGAATCTTAGCATTGAAATAGCCATAGGAAAAATGAATAAATGTTTTAATAGCTCTTGTAATTCATATTCTTTAGTGGAAAAAACTTCATAAGAAAATAGTACATCAGATAGAGCACTGATCTCCAGGATATAAAAAGAACTCAAAAAACTTAACAACAAAAAGCAAACAATCCAACCAATAAATGGGCTAAGGACCTAAACAGACACTTCTCAAAAGAAGATATACAATCGATCAACAGACATATGAAAAAATGTCCAACATCTCTAGCCATTAGAGAAATGAAAATCAAAACTACTCTAAGATTTCATCTCACACCAGTCAGAATAACAGTTATCAAGAACACAAACAACAAGTGTTGGTGAGGAGGTGAAAGAAAAGGCACACTCAGACATTGCTGGTAGGACTGCAAATTAGTGCAACCAATCTGGAAAGCAGTATGAAGATTCCTTAGAAAACTTGGAATGGAACCACCATTTGACCCAGCTATTCCACTCCTTGGTCTATACCCAAAGGACTTAAAAATGCTTTACTACAGTAATATAGCCATTTTAATGTTTATAGCAGCACAATTCACAATAGCTAAACTGTGAAGCCAACTTAGATGCCCTTCAACAGATGAATGGATAAAGAAATTGTGGTATATATACACAATGGAATATTACTCAGCATTAAAAGAGAATAAAATTATGGCATTTGCAGGTAAATAGATGGAGTTGGAGAACATCATGCTAAGCGAAGTAAGCCCATCCCAAAAAACCAAAAGTTGAATGTTCTCTTGAATAAGTGGATGCTTATCCATAACGGGGGAGGGGATTTGAGAAGAATGGAGAAACTTTGGTCAAAGGGGAGGGAAGAAAGGGAATGGGGTATGAGAGCCAGAAAGATGGTGGAATGAGATGGACAACAATGCCCTAGGTACATGTATGACTGCACATATGGTGTGACTCTATATCATGTACAGAGAAATGAAAAGTTGTGCTCCATTTGTGAACAATGAATCAAAATGAATTCTGCTGTCATATATGCCTAATAAGGATAAATTAAAAATTCAAAAAAAAGAAAAAGAAAAATATATAAGAATATGACTCTGTATTACAGCACTTGCCTAGCATGTGTGAAATCTTGAGTTTTATCCCCAGCACTTAAAAAAAGGAAGAAATAAAAGAAAAATACAGAAAAAAATAGCACACTTGAATGTTAAATGCAGCTTTTCTTTCCTTGCTTCACTTTAAACCATTTCTCTTGTGTAACGTAAGTTTTCTCATAGTGAATGCTCTGAGATTTATGTATAAGAAGTTTTGCCAGACTGCTAAAGGTAAGAGACCCTTAATTTAGGCAAGATCTCTGACCACATATTTGTATTTACCCAATGAAGTCACATGTGGTGAAGGATTCTTAAGCCTAAACAAGTAGACATATAAACATCAGTAAATGAGTAGATGATTTAGGATTCTAGCTAGGCAGCCCCGGATTTTAAAGATATCTGTTCCAAGCACAGAACATATTATAGTATTTCTCTATGAAGTTTAGCTTAACATGTGGTAGGAAGCAATTGTCTCAATTCTCTGAAATCTCAGTGATTCCCCAAATTCATTCTTCATTAAAGACATACCCTGAAGTATGGTCTACCTTCTTTCATTAAGAACAACAGTAATGACCAACAGATAAAAACATAAAGAGAAAACAAGAGACAGAGGAAGAGAAGAGTATTTTTCAGGAACCTGTGCAAGTTTTGTGCTTATATCACCAGCTAAGTATTTTTGAAGCCCCTTCAAATGGGAATGTAGTTTAGAATAAAAACTAAGACTCTTGCTTTTGAGAAGTTTACAATTTAAAAATAAAAAAGGGGTGGTATTTCATCACATGAAGATATGTGGTGTTTGGATTTTTTAAAAATGTTCTAGTGCTCTCGATCACGAAAAGATACAGCTATTAGGGAAAGAGAGAAGAGGCTATGTCCTTAATAGCTAGTGAGCATAAAACATACCTGTGTGGTTATATTGAAGAGGAAGATACAATATCAGTGTTTCTGCCTAACTGGAATATAAAACAATCCCTTCACAAACTGAGACACAAAAAGGACTTTATTTTAAAAATTAATTAGGCCCTTAATTCAAAAGCTTCAGCATGTTGTTGGTATTGCCAAGGGAATAATTAATAGGAGACATATAGTTTTAAAGATGAATTTTAGTAGCATTTTGTTCAATTAAAAAGAATTTCTTTTGGTATTTTGTTTGGAATTAAATTACAATTATTTAGTAATGTAGGCATATTAGACAAATTTATAGTATGTTATTCATAGTCAGGAAAATCTATTTCTTTCCATTTAGTCATGTCTTTTTTTGTGGTCCTTCAAAGAGATGTAAAGTTTTCTTAAGAGTTAGACAGACAAACTTTTATGTCCAGTTTGTTAGCTATTGTTGGCTTCTTCCATCACACTTTCTAGTTGTTGTTTATATAGAGTTCATAAAAATGTATTTGAGAGTGAAGATATGGGAATATAATGAAGTTTGACTAAACTTAGCATAAAATAAAATATTTTATTCAGGCAGAACAACTAAAGTAATTTGGCAATGGGGCTAAGAAATACACAGGTCAAATACATAGAATAGAGATTCCAGAAATGGATCTAACTTCATAGGGAAATTTCGTAGTCCACAAAACATGCATTTAAAATTAATGTAAGAAAGTATATTTCTCCTTAAGATGTGTCTTATCGATGAATTTGCCATTTGAGAAAAATAATATAAAGTTGAGACCGGTACTTCAGTTTTTACACCACTTAAAGCTAAATTGATGAAAGATTCAAAGTAGAATATAAAACTAAAGAAAAACTAAAATACTGTTGAGTTTTATTATAAAGTAAAAGACAAGGCCTACCAAAGCATAACATATTTGAGAAATAAAAAGGTATATAAATAATCTAATAACATGAAAGTTAGAAATTTTGATGACAAAATATCACAAGTAGAGTAAAAACACAAACAGTTAACTGAAAAAATTATGACAGATGGAAAACTACTTTCATCAATGTACAAAGATATTCTAAATAGCATAAAAGAAAAACAATCAAATATAAATGGGCAAAGGATTCAAGAAAGAAATACTCAGAAAAATAAAAACAAATACTGAAAGGGAAAAATGACCATCTTGTTCATTTTGAATAAATATGAAATCCAACAACTATAAAGCAATTTTCTTTCATAAGATTTCCAATTATTTGCAAATATTATAATCATTGTTAGTCAATGCATGCATGGAGTGAAAGTCAATATAATGAAGAAATATAAATTGAGGTACAATTTGGACAATAATTTGGAAATATCTTAAAATAACAAATTCATATATCTTTTGACATATAAATTCTAATTATTCTACAGATATTTTAACACAACTTTCAAATGATCCATACTTAAACACATGGTAATATCATTTGAAGACTCTAGTAAAGGAGATCATTTTGTGTGTGTCATATGGGACCAGTTAGACAAATAATGGTGGAAAACTACACTTTCATTCAAATTTTAAGTAAGTCCTAACATCTTTTGTTTTATAATATCACCCAGGCTATGCATCCATAAATAAAAGAGCAAGTTTCAGAGTAGCAGGTATGGTATGATTCCATGGGGTAGAATGGAGAGTGTGATTACAAAGGAACATGAGGGAATTTGATAGGGTGATCAAGTTGTTCTGAACCTTAACTTTTTTGTGATATGGTGATGATAGTGATTACAAAAATCTCCATATTTGCTCAAATCCATAGAACTGATGTTAATAACATGATAGACTTGGCATTAGGATCTTGTTCCTCTATGTAAGTGCTGAATAACCAACTAGAATCTAACTAAAATAACTGTATAGGAGTGCTGATAATTAGCGAAGATGTACAGCATTAAAATAAACACCCAATGAGGAAAAAGTTACATTCAAAAGAGTAGAAAATTTATGGCAATTTTACTTCTCTTTCTCATTCTTTCCTGGTGTGGGAAATCTGTGAGAAAAAACATGCATGATTTGTAATACTGCAAGGGAATTACTTGGAGTATGACTGGGAACTAGAACTTGCAGACAGAGAAACAAAATATAATATCTAAGACCCTCCCAAAAAGTAAAAGGGTGACTCTTAAGGAAATTAAGGTATTTACAAATAGTTATGTATACTGGCTAATTGGGAGGAAAGAGCACAACCATAGGAGCAGGAAAAATATATTCTCAGAAAATACCTGAGAAGGTATTAAGATCTCTGGAGATATTCTCTCTCAAAGATCCAATTTACAAAGACTGACAGAGGTGATAACTTCTTTTATTCAAAAGCTCAGTTTTCAACAAAAGATCACATGCATAGGAAGAAATGGGAAAATATGGCCCATTCAATGGGAGAAAAATGAAAAGTGACTTCAGAAACTATCCCTGAAGAAATATATCTTTGATCTTACTAGACAAGCACTTTTAAACAAAATATCTCAAATATTCTTAAAAACTAAAGGAAAACACAGATGAAGAACTAAAGAAAGTCAGAAAAAAATATATTTGAAAAAAAATACCTTAATAATAACCTCAGAGAAGTAGAAATTACTAAAACGAACCAAGCTTAAAAGTACTGTAACTGAACTGAAAAATTCATTAGAGATATTCAAGAGTAGGCTCAAACAGGCAGAGGACATAATCAGTAAAGAAACTTATAGGACACCATCAAGTGGCTCATCTATGCACAATAGGAAGAGAAAGGGAATCAGAAGAGAGGGAGGAAGGGCAGAGTTTATTTAAAAAATAATGACAAAAATATTCCCCAATTTAATAAATTTCATATAGTATATAAAAATACAAGAAGATGAATGAATTGTCAATAGTATAAATCCAAATAAGCTCAAACTGAGATACTTCATTATCAAACTGTCAAAAAACAAAGAAAAAGAGAATTTTCAAAGCAGTGAGACAAAAGTAACTTGTCATATACAAAGGATCATCAATAAGATTATCAGTAGAATTCTCAGCAGAAACCTTTTAAGCCAGAAGGTAGTAGAAAGATATATTTAAAGTTTAGAGGAAAAAAAAATCTGTCGACTAAGAATGCTATATCTGACAAAATTGCCCTTCAAGAATAAAGGAGAAATTAATACATTCTCAGATAAATAAAAGCTGAAGGAGTTTGTACCACTAGACTGGCCCTCCAGGAGATATTAGAGAATTATTCAAGATGAATTGAAAAGAAACTAGGTAGTAATGTGAAGCCATGTGAAAATATAATTTTTTTTCTGGTAAAGGTAAGTGCATAGACAAATATGACAATGCGTGAGATTATAATTTTGTTTCCTTTATTTTTTTACAATATTTAAAAGCCAAAAGCATTATGATATTATAACTCCATTCTAATGAATACATAATAGATATTTAACTTGTGACTGACTAGCATATAGTGGGCTGGAGTACAGCTATAAAGTAGTAATTTAAGATATGGTTGAAATTAAATAGTTAATAGCTTAAAATAATTGTTATGACTTTAGAACATTATATGTAATCCCCTTGATAATCACAAAAAATCTGTAGAATATAAGCACAAAGAAATAAAAAAATCAAATATGTCACTGAAAATAATCAAACACAAAGGAAGTAAATCATATAGAAAATAAAAGACATACATGCAATAAATAACAAGATGGACACAGTAAATCTTTTCCCATTAATTACTACTTTACATGTGAATGGATGAAGTTCCCCAATCAAAAGATACAGACTAGCCGGGCGCAGTGACACACGCCTGTAATTCCAGCACTTAGGGAGGCTGAGATAGGAGAATCTCGAGTTCAAGGCCAGCCTCAGCAATGGCGAGGTGCTAAGCAACTCAGTGAGACCCTGTCTCTACATAAAACACAAAATAGGGCTGGGGATGTGGCTCAGTGGTTGAGTGCCCCTGTGTTCAATCCTCGGTACTGGAAAAAAAAAAGATACACAATGGATAAACAAGAAGAGGAATAGGGTTCAACCACATTATGTCTACAAGAAACTCCATTTAGATCTATGAACACATGTAAGTTGAAAGTGAAACAATGGGCAGGGTGTGGTGGCACACAACGTAGTACCAGCAGCTTGGAAGGCTGAGGCGGGAGAATCACTAGTTCAAAGCTAATCTCAACAATTTAGCGAGGCCCTAAGCAACTCAATGAGACCCTGTCTCTAAATAAAATACAAAAAATAAAGGGGGGCTAGGAATATGGCTCAGTGGTTAAGTACCACTGGGTCCAATCCTCAGTAAAAAAAAAGCAAAAGAATGGAAAACATTCTATGCAAGCAGTCAACAAGAGAGAGCAGGTGTGGCTTTTTCCATGTCATACAAGATAGACTTTAATTAAACTGTTTCAAGTGACAAAGGACTTTCTGTGATGGTGAAAGGATCAATTCACCAAGAATATATAACAATTATAAGCATACATGCATAAATCATCAGAGTTCCTAAATATATAGAACAAACACTTAAAAAACAAAGGGAGAGAGCTACAGTAATAGTAAAATACTTCAATATCCTGTTTTCCATAAGGTACTTAGGAACCATACAGGAAATAAAAACAAGAAAAGAAAACTTGAACAACTGTATACCAAGCGGACCTAATGCTCACATGCTGATGCCATGTAAAAGCAGTGGAATACACACACTTTTCTCAAGTGCCCATGGCAAGGATGTGGAAAATCAGAGCTCTACTGCACTGGGAGTGGGAATGTAAAACAGTTCAGTCAATCTAGAAAACAATATGATGGTTCCTCAAAAATTAAAAATATGATTTCCATGTTATCCAGCAATCCCACTTCTAGGTATATACCCCAGATAATTATAATAATTACTCAAGGAAATACTTGTGTGCCCATAGTCATACCACCATTATTTACAATATTCAAAACATGGAAGCATATCAAGGGTTCACTGATGAATAAATAAGCAAAATGTGATATGGAGGTATCTATCTGCCTACTTACCTGTGTAGTTTTAAGTAGAAAGGAGATTCTGATGCATACTACCCCATGGATCAAACTTGAAATAAACAAGTCCCTGAAGGACAAATACAGTATGATTGCACAGAGATGAGTTATACAGAATGGTCACTTCAGAGAGACAGAAGGTAGAATGGAGGTTCCTAGGGGCGGAGGGAAAAGGGAAGGAATCATTACTGTGTAATGTATGCAGAGTTTTAGTTAACAGGAAGAAAAGAGTTCTGGAGATGGATGACAGTGAAAGGTGCATGATATTGCTTATATAGCTTGTTTTGCAGAACTGTACACCTAAAAATGATTAAATGCTAAATTTTATATTATATTTTGCCACAAAACATCAAAATAACCATGTAACTGTGTAGCATTAGACAAAAGTCCACTTTTTATATGATAATTAAAAGCAAAAACAGATTTATATGCATATTCTTAAAAATGAACTGTCATTAATGTTAGTCCATAATTTAATGTCATTAATGGTTATGTATTTGGAGTAAGAAAACAGGTCTGAGATGGGTTTAAATGCTGTTACTGTTTCTGTTTCTTTGCTCTTAAAATCAAAAGTGTAATTTATTTTAAAACAAAAATTACTTATTAAAATATCCTACCCCATAAAAATGTTGTATATAGTAGTAATGTAATTTCTTATTTACACTGGGCAAGAAATGACTCAGTTGGACACCATTATGAGAGTTTGCTTTGAAAATGATGGAGCACTTAGGAAAAATTTTTTTCTTATTGATTGAGAGTAGAAACAATGTTTGCCTTTGAAAATGTATGAGATTGTGGTGTGTGTGCACACACATACACACCTCTGTGCTTATATGCTCTGACTTGTGTTCATATAGGATTCCATGCACCTATAGAAGCCAATAATTATCAACTAGAAATCTGAACACTAAAAAGTTCTATCTGAAAAGGGCAGAACATAGATTGTGTCTACTCAGGTCTCTTCTGTAGGACTTAAAAAGAATTCTCTAGCACCCCTAAGTCTTCACAACATTGAAACCACAGTTTGTTCTTTTGGAGCCCCCCCACCACAAGGTAGAGTGCTAGGCCGACACATATCAGACTTGGGAAAAGGTACAGGTAGGGAAAAGGTAACAGATTTTTAGGTGAGGCTAGCTCTTGCTGGATAGTGTCCCATGAAAGGTAAATGGAGACTTGCCTTACAGAGTATATAATAGGAGTTCCAGGAAAATTTGTTTAGGGAGCAATGTGTAACATGTGATACTGGTGTTGCAATTTGAATTTAGGCACACAGTGTATTTTGAAACAATATCATTTGATGGTGTTGGTGATTTTCTTGGGCATAAGTAGACCAGACATTGACAGTTTTACCAAATTCAATGAGAAACAAAACTGCATCCAGTCACAAGAAGGATCTCTGATGCTCTAAGGAAACAGGATGTGCACTCTGTATATCTGTTGGACTACTGAGCTGCTGCTTTCCAGTCCTCCCAGTATCCAAGACAGCCCCATTTTCTCAGGCAACTACAGGCTTCCTGGACATAGCTCACTGCCGCACACCCAGAATGCAGAGCTGAGAGCTGTGACTCCTGGTTCTTCTGTAGGTATGAGTGCATTCCTACTTCTGCCTACCTGCATAAAAGTACTAGGATGTGGCAATTAAGCTTTATTTATGTTGTTTTATTCATATCTAATGGGTCTTTGTGCTTTTCTAATTAGAAGGATGAAATATTCCTCTCAATTCTGTTTTTGGAATAAGGAATTTAGTCTTTACTCACTATAAAACTTAAAGCTTAAAAAATCCCTGCACTATCAGAAAGAGGATCCTTGAGACCAAGATAGCAACCCAGGATCTAAGGTATCATACACTTCTGTTTTGTCATTGTTGTTTCTGTTGTTTGGTTCACTAGGAGGGATTGTCATTCTCCTGATTATTGACCACTTGACTTATGCCAGGAGTGGTCTCATGACTCAGCCTGGATGCAGTGTTAAGATTTTCCTCTGAACACAGTACTATGATTAAATGTGGTTATTTTTATTGGTTTAACCAGCATAAAATTGGTTTATTATGTGTCAGGTACTGTTGCAAACATTTTACAAATATTAGCTAATTTAATACTTCATAACTGAAAGTGGTGTTCAACCCAGATAATAGAGGAGGCTCTAATGAATAGATTATTCACTTACTGACTTGTGCACAGGGCTTAAGGACAAACCAGGGATATGATGCTTCAAAGACCAGAGAGAATGGATAGCCTTTGCAATATCTAGGTCTAAAAGGGCATAAAAGGAATTGTGTTAGTATAGCACATTGAGACTTGGAATCATGGAGAATACAGCCAAACCTCAAATCATGGAGAACAGAGCCAGTGGCAGGAATGCAGTCGACAGCATGAAGAACATGAGGAAAAACACCACTACTTGTGTCTTTCAGCCCTCTATTTTTCTCTCAAGATCTCCCAAGGTCAAGCCCAACTGGAAACCCATAGACAAGGTAACCAAGCTCATATGATCCACAGGGATCAGCTTCCCTGGGCAGAAAGCTGATTAGAGTGGATTTGTAGTGGGTTAAATATAGCAAATAATCAGCATACATAAAATATTTTAGGAATTAAGTGGAGAACAAATAACAAAATAATAAAGTAATTACAAATTATTTTTATTCTACCCCTGACTTTTCAAACTACTCACTTCCTCCTTGACTCTTATGAAAAATTAAAGTTATACACTATAGATAAATATCTAGTTTCCAACTGTTAGGATTCAGCAGAGAATCCCAACATCCCAGAAACAATGTCAGACAGCCAGTTGATTAAGCAAAGATTTTGCATTTGCCACTTCCCTTTGCCAGATAATTCTAGGGTTAATCTACATCTCTTGTTTGCTCTCTCACCAGCTCAGCCTGTGATATTGACACTTAAGAAACACAGGGCTGTTTATAGTTTGGTGGAGAGCTCATACTATCAATTTGCACGTTAGTGAGTCCAGCTATTGCTCTCTTCTATCAGAATCTATTGAGTGGCGGCTAGAGATATCTGCCGCTCAAAAAAAAAAAAAATACTTAGCTGTCTGATGAAATGTTTTAAATGCATAGGGTTCACCTTGGGGTTGGCTGCTGTTCAGATTTTATCCATTAATAACACACAGGGTTGCCTCTGTACTCTCCAGGGCTGATAGGAAAAATAGTACTACTTACAGGTCCTTGCTTTGCCTGAGGGAGGATATTCCAAATGCAGGCAGTGGTTCATGTACACACACGTATGTGTGCAAACTCAGTTCACTTGCATGCAATGGTGCTTCCTGACTTTTGAAAATAAAATGCCACATAGAGGAGTTTTCCGTTACATAATATTTTTTGAAACATGTCATGAAAGAAGAGAACAATGTGTGTCAATGTAGATGCCTAAGTATATGTTTTACAGAATTGAAGGCATCTTCAGTTGTTTCTAGCCATTTGACATCATGTCTGGAAATGGGAGGAGAAGGGAAACCTTCAAACTGTGTTCCTCTTTCACTTTCTACCCTGTCCAATTTAAAGCTGATATCTGATCCTAAAAGGGGAAAATTAGAATTGCTGTAAGAAGCCAATATATATGTATTACCTTGAATTGCTGGCTAGCATTTGTGTTTGTAAGAAGCTATCTTCTTTATTGCATCTCATTTTTACTATGGGAACTTTGAGAAAGATGTTTAAAGAAAAGCCTCTAGTTGATTATATTTCTACTACAAATTAATCTTCAGATGCAAACTGCTATGAAGAATTTGACATTATTTTGCTCAGAAAAGTGTCTGTTATGGTTTGGATGTGAGGTATCCCCCAAAAGCTCACATGTGAGACAATGCAAGAAGGTTTAGAGGTGAAATGATTTGGCTATGAGAGCCTGAACCCAGTGAATTAATCCTCTGATGGGATTAACTGAGTGGCAACTGAGTGTGAGTTGGTTGTGGCTAGAAGGGGTGGGTCACTGGGGGCATGCTTTTGCGGTATATATTTTATATCTGGTGAATGTAGTCTCTCTGCTTCTGATCACCATGTGAGTCATTTCCCTTCACCACACTCCTCCACCATGATTTCCTACTTCATCTTGAGCCACAAGGAATGGAGCTGGCTGTTTATGGAGACCTCTGAAACAGTGAGCTCCCAAATAAACTTTTTCTTTCTCTAAAGTTGTTCTTGTCAGATCTTTCAGTGACATCAGCTAAAAAGCTGACTAAAACAGTGTGCACAACTCTCTGAGAATTGATGGTGGAAATATCTGAACTGTGTAAGCCAAATACCCTTTTGGTATGGAGAAGAGTTTTTTAAGAATTACTTAAGGTCATGAATCTAAAAATTCATGTTAGAAAGCATACAAATGTAGGGGAATACTTATATGAAGGAGGAAAACAATCTCTAAATTATTTCCTGATGATATTTTGCTGCACAATTGCACAAACAAGAAGGAGGAATGATGTTAGCACAGAACAAGTGAGAAATAATTTTCTAATTTTTCCTTGTCTATCAAACTCAGTGGCTTCAACTTCATTAAAAACTTTCATCAAATTATTCTGTATTGAATATTTATGTTAAGCTCTTCCATTAACTCTAAAAATATTGAGGGCTGAAGTTCAGCAAAGAGCTGCATCCCCTTCCCTCCCTGGAAATGGAACTGATCATCTCTGAGAAGTTACATTAGGTACTAAATAAATTGTTCACCTTTGATAATATGTTTTGAATTAAGCATTTTATTTCATCTTATTTACTCTAAAAGACTAGTCTCAAGCTGAATTGCCCCATTTTGCCCTGATTTAGCATGGGCTATCAAGTGTTGATTTTGCAACTAGAATTGTTTCTGAGTCAAGGCTTAACGGAACACCCAGTTACAAGTTGACTAAACCTGGTAGTAATGCTGAATGGCCATGATGCCTTAGTGATTGGTTTTACATTTACCATGTTTCTTTTAAAATATTTTTTATATTTTTTTCTAATAATATAAAGAAGCAAGGTTGAATTCTTGAATTTAACTGTGGGTGACCTTGGGCAAACCACATCCCATTTTAACTGTCAACTTTTTACTGTAGTTAGTATTATTGATCTATACAGTAAAGACACTAAACGTCTTATAGGGATATATGAGGATCAACAAGTGAGCTAAAATGTATCATCTATAAAAGGATTTTGATAAACTGTCATAGAATGATTGATTTGTAATGTGAAAGAACATGATCATATTAAGAATGAACTAATTTGAGGTAAAGAGTTCATTTTCTTGTATGGTCTTTCAAGGTAAAATACCATTGGAACCATAATAAAAAGACAGGAGCCCATTGGTCTAGTGATGAAAATTCAGTTCAAATAAGAGAATGTCAGACGTAGGGATAGCTGAAGACAATGGTGGTAGCCTAGCTACTTGCTTCCTTATTACAGTACAAAACAAGACAAAACAACACAGAAAAGAAAAAAAATCTAAGTGAAACCATGCTTGGCATAACATTTAATAAGGCAAGACATAATCTTTCAAACCACTATGATGAAAAAAAAAATTCCAGCTTGAGATCACTTACACTGTTGCCATATCCCCACCCAATGTAAGGGTCCACTGTGGGGAAAGTCAGAAGATGCAAGTTGACTAAGGAACCTAAATTTGATCTTAGACTAGTTTATACTCAATTTTAAGAGTATGCCAGTGCAATACTGGGAAGAGTTTTCCAAGTATGTGCAATTAACCTGATTTAATCACAGAGCATCATAAATAGAGACATATCAAAACGTCCTCTCATAATCAACAAACGTAATAAAATGATGATATGTCAGTTAAAAGTAATATGTATTAATATTTTAAAATTAAAATGGCCAACTAACTTTAACAGGATAGGTGAAATTTAAAAAAGCACAGGTGCAAATTAATGGAGCAGAGATTGTAGGAGAGAAAAAAAGAAAAAAAGAGAAAAGCACTGGGAATGGGTAGTAAAAAATTAAATAAGAAAAATTTGAAAAGGGATTTATGAAATACAAAATCGAAATTTGAAAGAGAACTAGAACATAGCAATTTATAATGCACCCCAACCATGAAAACAAAAAAGAAATCATAAAGCAGAGCCAACATATCTGGGCTTTGCCATGTTGATAATGTGGGTATTATTAAACTATGAATCATATTAAGTATCCAAACACCTTAAAAGCAGGCAAATGGAAAATCAAATCTAGAGACAGTTATTGTAGAAAATCAGGAAATAAAATCTAACACATATCAATTCAGGAGCATTTTCTTAGGGTGAGGCAGGGGCCTCTGAAACTAAAGAAAATCCTAATGAGTACTGTAAGCACAATCAAGAATACTCAGGCAAGCAATAAGTATATGAAAATCCACCACACATCAGAAATTTAAAAAATAAAAACAAAAAAAATGGACAAAAACAAGAAGAAATGAAAAGAAGGTTGATTTAATTTAGGAAATAAATGGAAGAAAAGACAAAATGTTCTCACAAATGAATAATACATCACAAATAGTCTGAGGAAAAATAGACTCAAATAATAATTCAATAAGAGATATTAAAGAAAGATAAGAAAATAAGCAAGAGAATGAAAATAAAAGGAGAGAAAGAAAGTATTTGAGTGAAATGGTAGTAGAAGTGGAAGAGAAACAGAGAAGGGATAATATTTAGTTCATAGAAATCTCTGAAGAAGAAAAATGAAACAATGGAACTGAAGTCATGTTTAAAACTATAATCCAATAAAACTTTCTGGAAATAGAAAAAAACAAGTTCAAAGTTACTAAAATTGTACACTGAGCAGCTGGAGAAATTAATCCCAAAATCACATTTATAGCCTTGCTATTGGGACAGTTGACTTTCTAGAACAGTGTTGATTCTCATCATTTTCATTGAGTTTTCTTTCTTGAAATGCTCCTCATTATTGTCTTACTTTGAATTTTGGCTTAGAAGAATTATCTGATGCTCATCTATTTTCCTTTTATGATTTATGTGATTTCTTTGGTCTTAAAATCTTAGAAATTTTTATCTCTGAAGTTCAGTATTTTTATTAGTAATTGATTATTTTTAGATTGATTATTTCCCTACTTTTAAGTGAAAAGATACCTATAAACTTAAAACACACATAAAAATGATTACACATTTAAAAACAACAAATACACTTCATGTCAGAATTCATGGAGTATATATATAAAGAATATGGCCAGAAGAGAATTCCTAATACTAAATATGTTCATCAGTAAAAATGAGAGAACTAAAATTAAAAATTAAATGCCCAGCTGAAAAACTAGAACAAAATAAACAACAAAAATACAAGAGAATGAAAATAATACAGATAAAGCTGAAATCAATGAGGTAAACGATAGAAAAACAGTCTATATAATTGATAAATCTAAGCCGTGGATTTAAGAAAAATTAACAAAATAGATAAAAGTCTAGTTAAATTTATCAAGAAGAATAGGGAAATATCAAATAGGAAATAATAAGAAGGAAATAAGCCCAGGAAAGGAATTTTTTTAGAAGTCATAAGAGACTACCTTGCACATTTCTATGCAAATTTCAAATTTTCAGTATGAAAAATTACATATGAAAGTAGTTTCAACTGAAATGTGCCCCATCACACATTTGAAAACTTAAAAAGATCAATTTCTATAGAAAGTATAGAAAATACTATTTAAGAAATGTACCAGCCACATGAAAGTTTATAGCAGCAAAATTCACAATAGCTAAGCTACGGAACTAACTTAGATGCCCATCGACAGATGAATGGATAAAGAAATTATGGTATATATACACAACGGAGTGTTACTCTGCCATAAAGAAGAACCACATTAAGATATTTCCCAGTAAATAAATGGATCTGGAGAATATAATGCTAAATGAAATAAGCCAATTCCAAAAATCCAAAGGCCAAATGTGTTTGCTGATATGTGGAAGCTAAACAACAATAATAGAAGAAAAGTTCAGTAGATTAGACAAAGGAGAATGAAAGAAAGGGAGAGGTATAGGAATAGGAAAGAAAGTAGAATGACTCTAACATAATTTTTCTATGTACACATGTGAAAATATCTAAGTGAATCCCACCATCCTGCCCACTCATTAGAATGGGGTCCTAATTAGAATAAGATATATTCCATGCTTTATAATTTTATCAAAATTTATTCTACTGTCATGTATAACTAAGAAGAACCAATAAAAAGAGGTTTATAAACCTGTTTAATTAGTAAAATTAAATATTAGAAAACACCTTATCCTTTAATTCTTCTAGAAAAATATTCTCCTACTACAACTCTGACATTCATGCTTACAAATAATCATGGTAATAATAATAAAGCTATTGCCTCTGTAACTCAAACTAAATTAAAAATGAATTACATTCTGAAATTTATACTGAAAACATAGTAATTACAGAAGTTACATTTAATAATTTGTTTTACAGATACTATTATGATATCCCAATAAATAGCAAACAAAACAAGTATTAAAAAAAAGAAAGTGCCAAGTCCAGATGGTTACCATATATTCAATGAACAGAAAGTTGTTTTACAAACTGCTTCAGAGGACTGAAAAGGAAGAAAATTTCTTAATTCATTTTCAAGCAAATATAATGCTGATATCTAAATCTCACACATGGAAAACTAAGGTGAATATTTACCACATATCTCCAAACACAAAGACTGAATAAAATGCTAACAACACAGAGAATTCAAGTTAAACTCAGCCAATGATACACTATGATCAGTGGGATTGATTTGAGGTGTGCTAACAACCTGCTGAGCCACTGCCTCACTTTCCATGATTTTCTCCCCCATCCTATCTGGCTGTCCCATCATACCTCACACTTCACATTTACTTGTCACTGTTTTCAGTCACTCTGGTTGTCAGTTGCTGTTGACAACCAAGAATTCATTGGTCACCAAAGAGGAAAGTGGGATATTCATATTATTCTGAGAGTGATCAAGACTGAGTCAACTCAATTTGGTATTTCACCCTCAGAATGAAAAGGAAATTCATAACCACATGGTTCACTCTGTCAAACAGTGAAATCAGGAGTTTTGAAATGATCAATTAATAGGTTGATTTCACTTTGGTTGTTCATACCAGAGAATTTACCATGGAGATTCAAAATGCAAAGATCCTTTAATGGCCATTCCCCAACACTGTACTGTGAAAATCTTCAACTTTTTCCTGCCTAAAATTCTCAGAAACTCTTTTTTTGTTGTTTTAGATTTATTCTAACTAATTTAAATTTTAAATGACTTGTGAATTGTGCGTCTTTTTATGCCATTTTCACTCTAAGCTTGTTAAATTCAGAAGGCTCAAGTATTGGGTTGTGTAATCCATGGAATTACACAGTAGACCAGTTTCTTATTTTTCATTTGATTGGTTATTTTTTAAATGTCTGTTTTCTTTGTCTTATCTTTCTTGTGTATTTTCAAACTAGTGTTATATTTAATAACAATCCTAATTATAAAAATTATTGTCATTTAATAAAAAGGATCTCCATATTTAAGTTTATAGTTCTTGTTTAGTTTTTCTTTTTCTCTACTAAGAGTTTAACATCTGATTAAAAAGCCCAGATTTTATGATGGGATGATTTCCAGTTGAGGAACAAAAATGCTCCTCTTTATTTATAGCAGGTCTGAAGTGAGAAATTTTTTTTGAGAATTTCTTGCCAGGAAAATCTCTGTTTCCGTAAGGATTCCAGTATGCTTTTTTTTTTTTTTTCATTTTGATGGTGAGAACTATGTAAATTACTATTACTTGTGTCACACATTTTTCCTTCACTCCTAAGAAAATCAGACTCTTATTTGATTCTTACTTGTGGCAAAAATATTAATTCATAAGGTGGGAATATTGTTTTCTTTTTCTTAATTTTTGCCTCTTTCTATATTATTTTATTGAATAGTCAACCATCTGTATTAAATTAATTTAATTGAGCAAGTATTTATTAAACACATTGTATAGGTTAATTAAGAGCTAAGCCCTGAATGACATTTTGGTTAATTGAGCATTTATCATACAGTTTAGAAAACTAAAGAAAAAAAAATAGTCATCAGCTAGATAATATTCAAACTGGCCCAAGCACTAAATGAATGTGCTGCTGTTTTGCATGGCAATTCATAGCCTTAGTCTTCCCCATTTCCACAGCAGTAGAGACAATCAGCCTTCAGTATCCATGGGTTCTGCATCTCAAGATTCAATCAGCTGCAAATCAAAAATACTTGTAAAACATCTTCATCATATAGAACATGTCAACACTTATTTTCTTGTCATAGTTCCTAAACAGTATAGTATAAGAACTACTTCCATAGCAGTGTATTAACTATTTGAAGTAGTCTAGAAATATCTGGAGCAGCAATGTCTTCCTAAGTCATGATTTTACACTTGGGGGAAGAGGAAGAGGACGATGAAGTAGGTTGACTGAGGAATGGAAGGTCACAGCCACAGGACAGGCTATGTAGAACATTTTCTACTTCCTCTTTAAAAACTCCCCCAAGTTATGGAGCAATTGTGTAAAAGTTGTGTGCACCACACTTGCGTAACTGTTGTGGAGACCTCATCCTCTTCCTTTGTTATTGAAATGGACACCAGTTCATTTGTTGTTGCTGTATGCCAAGAGAACCAGAGAGTGTACTGAGACATTGAGGCAGGGAGACCTGAAGCTGCCAGCTGTGACTGCCTGGCCTAGAGAGGAAAGAACAGAGTTGTCATTGCCTGTGATGCTTAGCTCAATTTCCCTGCCTTCTAGGGACAGAGAGTCAGGGTCTCAGCATAGTGATGCTTTTGCTCATGAAAGAAATTTAAGAGGATAAGGGAGACTCACTTGCTCTGAAACACTGAAGAAACACATAGATTTCTTGGTAGCATTTATTAAGTGTACAATGAGGGAGATGTCAGGAGGATTTACTCTTCAAATGTATAAAAATTGGGAGGAAAATTGTGAATGGTCTTTCCTGTTATCTACAAAAACTTCATCTTATCCATATCCTAGGAGCTGATGGGGCATTGCCAGTACCTCATTCATGTATTCATTCACTCACTCACTCAAATGTTTGTTGACAATATGCCAGATAGGGTTTGGGAACTAAAGTTCAGAAATCCTCAGAGATCACAACAAAGAATAGTGGCTGCAAACATACTACAAAGTCAGAGATGAGAGCTAGGGTCTTGAAGCAGGCAGAGAATATGTCAGCAACCCAGAATGATGGGGCCTGAGCCACCTAGAGGTCTATCCTGTAGGAGCTGATGGTCTTCATCATGTTACTGCTGCAATGGTGGAACATTTCTGTTGTCTTTCAAGTAGGGAAGGCCTGGGTCATTTTCCTGACTTAGAATGGAAAGACATTTGGTGGTGGGTTTTGAGAGCTTTGGAGAAACTGGAATGAACTTGGAGAGAAGAATCAGAATGCCAGGGCATGGCATCTCTCAGCAAATAAGCTAAATGAAGACTGAAAGCCAAACACTGAACCTCCTGAGAAAGATTATGAGAAAGAGATTTTATCTTTTCTAATGTTCACTCATATTTGACAACTCTGCATATTTACACAACTTGGTAACTAGTTTAAGAACTATTTTAGTAAGCAAAAAATACTAACATTTTGTGGGACAAGAGAATACTGAATCAGTCCATAGTACTATTATGATAACTTAAGCAAAGCTAATATTAACAAATTCAGAATAGCTACAACCACATCTCCATTAGTTTAACTCAGTGCTTCCAATTTCTATAGAGCACTCTTTTTAAGAATAAAAATCTGAATTTCTTTGGCAGGAAAATAATTGTGAAGTGTTTAAGTAAATGAAATAAGCTCTCTTTGCATTGAAATGTAAAGCTCTCATTTCCTCTCTAAATGTTTAAAGGATATTTTTTATCAGTTTCGGCATGAAGAAACATTAAAATTCATCTCACCCGAAACCTATAGTGGATTTGAAAAAAAAGAAAGAGAGAAAGTGATGTTAAATATCAGCAAATGGATCTGATAATCTGTAGTATTTCTTGCTGTCGAAGAAGGACTGTGGAATAAAAAACACATGTTCCAGATTTGACAACCCTTGGCATCTTGTAAATAGCTTACAAGAATCCACACCTTAAAACTGCCAACACTAGCAAAATTGTGCCCAAGTTTCTAGTAAGTTAAGCAAGCATAGCAGAGAAAGGAAATGTGGGTAGATTGCATATAAAAACCTAAGGACCCTGAAAACTGACCTCAAACTCATTTTGCCAAAAGATAATTCTCCGTACTTTTGCAGAATTGTCCTTTTATTTATAAACCAGAGAGCATTTTGATACATATGGCTGTAAGAGTATATAAGATTATAAAGAATAAACACATTAGGTGGGCAGGGGAAGTAAGTAGGAAGAATTTTTGTGTGAAAAAAATTGCTGAGTAATAAAAAATAAGCTTTTCTCATTATTAAAGTTTTCTATCTCAAGAGAATATTGAAGTGATTCTTTGGTCTGGATTTCTAACATTTCAACACCATCTTCCTGAAAGAGGAGAAAAAAACTGTATTTATCAGTGTGTTTTCATGTTCAAAACCTAACAAGTTGTGTTTACTCAGAGTTGAAGGTACTTTCTTATTTCATGTCCAAATTTCAAGTATACTGGCCACAGGAGACTAAGCATCTGCTTTATAATTGAGTTGAACAAAGTTTTGAGAAACAATCTCCACAAACCCATTTTCTTGTTTTTTCATATCTCAGTCCTTTGTGTTGCTGTGACAAGGGCTTGAGGTTGGTAATTTATAATGAACCGAATTTCTCACAGTTTTGAAGGATGGGAAGTTCAAGATCAAGAAAAAATATATATAGGCATCTTCAGGATGACTTCTTGCTGCATCATCCATGGCAGAAAGTGAGAGGTCCAGAGAGGATGAGAGAAAGAGAGAGAATGAACTTTCCCTTTTATAACAAATCAATTACTGAGATGACAACATTAATCTTTTCAGGAAGATGGAGATCTCATGGCCAAATTACCTCTTGTTAGATCCTATCTCCTGTTGTATTGGCGATTAGGTTTCCAACACATGTTATTTGGCAGACACACTCAAATCTCTTCAAAATTCAAACTTTTCAGAGATTTTTGCCACTGATCATTTCTATTAAATAGTTCACTCTTTAGGAAAAGCCTAAATTATTAATCTATGAAATTGGAGACTAAAACTTCTATTAGGATATTTTATGTTGACCTACTATGAGTTGTTATTTCACTAAAAGCCCAAACGAATCTTTCTTTAAACTCTGAAGTTTTACTGGAATAAATGAACATTTCCATACAGGAATATGGGGGTAGGAAGGAAAGTAGAATAAATCAGACATTATCACCCTATTTACACATATGACTACATGACTGGTGTGATTCTACAACATATATAACCAGAAGAATAAGTTATACTCCATTTATGTATGATATGTCAAAATGTATTCTACTGTCATGTATAACTTATTATAACAAATTAAAAACAACTGATGGATTATTATTATACAATGAATTGTATAATAGGTGATTTATATATATGATTTTATTTAACTTATATAGAAAGGTTACAAGTCAGGAATTAAGGAAGATTAAGGTCCATAAAATCAAATTTTCCAAATCTCACATACTCAGTGAGTTGTAAAACTAAATTTCAAACTCAACATCATGTTAAAATCCATGGCTTTTTCATCTATATCTAATGATGTTTTGACAACAGCTCAGTCAACCATACTGAACCACAAAGTGTCTGAGGACCTCAGCTAGGATACATCTGCTTCTTTGAATTCCATGGAACTGAGCATACATAGACATAACTAAAAAAATACACATAGACATATTACACTACCATTTCCAGTAAGCACAAACTAACATGGCATGTTTCAAAATATTTTAAAATATAATTATAATAAAACAATTTTTGCCACTTGTATTTTCTGTTAGTAGATATAGATCAATCTCAATTTTTTTTTTTTTGAGATTGAATGCAGGACGTTGTACATGCTAGGCAAGTACTCTACCACTGGACTGCATGCCCAATCCCATTTTAAATTTTTGTTTTAGTTTTGAAGCAGGGTCTCACTGGGCTACCAGCGCGGGCCTGAAATTTGCCATCTTCTTTCCTGAGCCTCTAGAGTAATTGAGATTTCAGGTATGTGCTACCCCACCCAGTTCAAACTCATTCTTTTTAAAGACTGCTTATTATTATACAATATCTTAATTCATTAAATATTTCTCTATTGGCAAACATTGGATTATTTTCCACCTTTTTGTTGTGCAATGATTCTGCAGTAAATACACATTTTGTTTAGATTTGTACTAATGTTTCTGATCCCTACCACAAAAAAGTTGTTCAAATGTATGTATATATATATATATATATATATATATACATATACACACACGTATATCTTACAATTTGAGAGACTGCTAATTTTATTCACAATTTGAGAGACTGATTTTATTCACGTCAACATTTAAGGAGAGCCTATTTCCTAATCCAGTAGCCAACCTGGGGATTTTCAGACTTTTAAAAGTTTAAAAAATTCATAGGAAAAAAATGTGATTTTGTTTTAATTGCATTTTTGTGATTTTTAAATGCTTATTGCATTTGCATAGATTTTGTTTGGATGCATTATGTACTTTCGAGATTTGTCTGTTCATACCCTTTAATCACTTCCTTTATTTGATCTTCAGGAATAAATTACATGGCATGAATAGTTATGCCTCGTACATCTGTGTTTATTTATACTTAAACTCTGTTTAAATGCCTATTATTATATAATTAGAAAGAAATATAAAGTTCAATCATAGGTGATTGTCTTCTCATCTAATGTGATGTGTTCTGTATTTACACCTGGTGTATGGATGAGGAAACTAAAGCACAGAGAGGCACTCAGTTGGCAAGCTGCTAAACCAGGATTGGAATTTGAGTATTCAGATGCCAGAGTGACTTAAAATGTGGATCTTTCTATTGATCTTTCCTTCTTAATGGAAATATTTCTAAGATAGGTGATTAGAAGAATGAATTTCTGAGTATTCCAGAGTAAGAAAGGAGATGTTGGAGTATTTCACTTCTCACAAGAGAATAGAACTAAAAATTGAGTACATGGCCTTTAACTATAGCTCTATTTTGGCCTCCCTATGACAATGGTGAAGTAACCAAAGACATAGATCAGAGAATCAAAGTATGTTCTGTGAGCATAAACTTGTGATGAATTAGCAATGTATTTTAACAACACAGTCTCGCCCTCCCACACACTCGCACAGTCTCCTATAAAAGGTTAGTGAGGATGAACTTGGCCAGATAGAAATAGGGCCAACAGGCTGCCATAGAGGATCTGATGGGGCTGCTCTGAGTTAAAATGGGGTTTGGTCACCATGTTGCAGGGTATGGAACTGACAAGTCTGTTTCCGCAGCTTCATCTCGCCCAGGAACACTCACAGGAGCTCTGGAATAAACTCCTACCCCATACTTGCTCCCAAGCTGCTTGACCTTCCCACTCCACTTCCTCCACTCTCTTTGGGCAATGGGGTTTCAGCTCATATGGCATTCTCTTGCATTCTTCCATCTCTGTCCATGAAACTTGAGGTTATTCTTGTCTCTTCCTTAGAAACTCTTATCCGGGTTCTTCCCTTCTATCCTAACAATATTCCCAAGCTTCGTTCAAGGGTTCTTGCGAGCCTGAACCCCCAGACTCCCTGAACCATCCTATTTTATTTTAGACAGGACTATGACTCCTTTCTTTATTCTGTGCACCCACCCTTGCCCTTGGAGAGCTCTCTTCTGATTCACAAGCTTGTGTCCTTATCTTGCTCACTAACAGCATAGAAGTCTGCTCAGCAATAAGTAGTGATTTTCTCCAGTGACACCTGATGCCTCAAATATTGCCCTATTCTGTGTGATTTCATTAAAACCCTGCTATCTGCTGTGTCTAATCAGCTAATCTGCACAAATATAATAATTGGAGACAAAGAATTGACATCATTTTGTTCTCCTAAGGAACAAATAGGGATTCAACAGGACCCTTCAAGAGATATTGCCTTCACCCCAAAAAGTGACTGAAATGGTAAGTGCAGCCTTCCCCCAGGTAGGCATTTCAATGCTCATTTAATTACACTGGATAGGTGGGCCACCCACTCAGTCCCTGCCTGGGGCTCAGTCTAAACCTAATATTTATTTAGGTCAGAGATTTTTTATTTCCTCTTTCATTCCAAAGATGAGAACTGCTCTTTCTTTATGTGTTGAGTGTGTGGATGCCAGAAAAATGTCCATAATTCTCTGCTCTGCATAGCTTGTTATACAACTCTTCAACACGGAATTTGATATGTGAAAATTGGTTCTTTTAAAATTTGTATTTGTATTTTTTTTGGCAGACTTTGGGAAAGGCCTATTTCCTGGCACTAAAAGTAGCCAGTCTTGGCATGAACAGCCTCTGACAATCCTCAGCATATGGTAAAAGAAGACGCTTCTGCCCACCCATCAGGTAAGTGCCATCTTTCTGACTGTAGCAATGATAGATGTCATGCTTGGAGAGCAATGACTGCTGGGAAAGCTGCCAAGCAGCGGACTGGCCAAAACTAGTGAGTAGGTCAGAATGTACCAGGCCTTGGGGTGAGGCAGAGACCACTCATGCCCTGCCACACCAAGGCCGTATCCTGGATCAAAAGTACATATAGACAGGTCCTAACTTTGGCTGCAGAGTTGAATATTATTATTTGTTTTGCTAAAGTAGCTGTAGAGTTTCTGATGAGAATTGTAGTTTGGCACATAAAATACACACGCTGAGAGCATCAGCTTTAGCTTTTAGGGCAGACCACCATGAGTCCACCCTCTCATGTATGGAAAGGACTTAGCTGTCTCAAAGAGGAGGGACCTAACAGTCTAACTTTCTGCTATGCAGTTTATCTAAGTATATAACCTTCAGCACTGACTGTCAGTGTCAGTCATTTGACCATTTTAATTCTTTTGGTAACCATTTAGTTGTTTTATAAAAAATATATATGCCCAATGTAGAAAAGTCAAATGATCTAGAAAGTATGAAAAAGGACATAGAGATCGTTTGAATACCACTACCCTGAAGTAATCATAGGTGATATTTGAAAAATAACCTATCAGAAATCTTTCTGTTCATATATGATATTTTATAAATGATATTACACAATGCAAACTTGCTCATAACTTAAAGTACTCACTCATTACAATACCAATATATCATGAATATTATTACTTTTAATATGGTATCAGAGGCCATTGTATATGTGCACAAATATTTACTTAGGTAGACCACTAGGAAGGATGTTTAGGTATTTCCAATTTTCTAATATTGTAACAGTGCTGCTGAGTTCCTTTTACACTTGTGCAATTATTACTTTAGGAAAATTCCCAGGAACTGGTTTGTCCAGTCAAAGGAAAGAACATTCTTCCCTTTGATACATGATGTCAAACTTCCCCCAAGATACTTTATTAATTTATACATTAATTTATACAGTATTGAGTTCTATAAAACTTTATGATATTGATTTTTATTTGTACTCTGAGATTTGATAGCAAGTAGTAGCTTTCACATAACTGAAATAGAGGTGCTTGCTAAGGACAAGAATTACAAATCCATTTAAGGTTATTAGTAGAGCCATTGGTAAGAAACTGGCCAAAATCTCTGTTGACATTTTTAGCCAATAAAGATCTAAAGGCTTCATGATAAGGAACCTCAGCCAGGACTAATACAGCCCCTAATCCTGCTGTTCTGTCTTGTTAGCAGCATAGCATCTCCCACTCTCTCAAATATTCATTTTATGTTTTCTCCTTTCTCAGATATTCCTTGCTTGTTTTACCTTCCTCCTTTTAATTCAGGGAATGACTTCCCTAAGACTTTATCAAAAGAATATATAAGCCATCAGAAAAGAATTTTCACTTAGTGAACAAATTTAGAGCAACAAATAGTGATATGTTTGTATGTGCTACTTGTCTTTTTCTTACCTTATTTCATTGACTAAGCCATCTACAATATTGTTGAAACACTAAGTCAGAGTACATAGATATTAATGGGAAGACTTTCAATGTTCCACCTAAGTATAAGGCTTTCCCTTGGGTCCTGGTATTTAGCTTGACTCAGTGTTTCTCACTAATGACAATGTTGCCATCATCAATGTGGAGATATTCGGCCATGTCTGGAGAAGTTTGCTATTGGCATCTAGTGGGTAGAGGGCTGTAACTCTGTTGGATATCCTACTATAAACAGGACAGATTCTCTACAACAATTATTTGACCTTGAATGTCAATAGTGCCATGTTGAAAATCTCTGCATTAGCCAATGGCACAGCTTAGTCAGTACAGGACCGGATCCAGAGATAGTCTGCCTAGTTTGAATTCTGAATTTAACACTTACAAAAAATGGGGTTAGACCAAGTTAGGTTAAGATCTCAATAAATCATGAATTGTGAATATGTAGCCCTTTGTTGCTTTGGGAGATTCCTACATATGCTAATAAAATCATAATGGAATAATACCATATGTGCAATCAGTAAAAATTAAAGATGGAGTGATTTGTTTCATCTTGATGCATGTTAGAAAATACTTTTGGGGTTTGGAACAGTTTCTTTCATAGAAAACAAATAAAGTCATGAGGAAAAATAATCAAAACATGCATAAAATAGTTAAATTTAACATGAGTGGAAAACTTCTAGATCTTGACCTCTTCCACTCTTTTCTCCCCCTGACTGTCACCATAGCCAGTACAGATAATTAATCATGTTGGTTCCATGTCTATGGTGTTGTGCTTTCTCAATCCATTAGCAACTCTGCCTGGAAGGTACCCCAAAGTGACAAAAATTGGGTCCTGTTGGCCCAATGTAAGTTTGCTTGGGACAGGAGCAATGCAAAGCTCGCTATCTTTTTTTCCTATACCAATATAAACCAGAAGGGTTAGCTGGTCCCTCCTTGGAAGAGACATAATCAATACCATAGTTTGAATCTTAAATATCCCCTAAACGCCCTTGTGTTAAAGGTTTGGTCTCCAACGTAGTACAATGAGAAGGCAGTGGAACCTTGAAGAGGAATATCTTAAGGGCAGGTCTTTGGTTATGGGAGTGGGTGCCCTTGAAGGGCATTGTGGGAACACAACCCTTTCCTTACTCATTTTTGCTTTCTAGCCTTGCAGTGAGTGATTTTGTTCCACCATATGTTCATGCCATGATATGCTGCCTCACCATAGGCCCAAAGCAATAAGGCCAACGGACATGAACAGCAACTTTGGAAATTATGAAAAAAAAAAATATCTTTTATATTAAAAAAATTGATTATCTCAGGTATTTTGTTAGACTGATGGAGAACTATGACAGGAAACATTATCAGTATTTTTCTTCCATGTTGGTATCTTTTTTTTTTCATTTTTCTCACCTCCTTGTATCTGTGTCCTGAATGAATTTCTTTGGTTTTCCATTATTTATCATCTGTGTCCAGTCTTTTGATCTCATCCATTTAACTTTCCATCAGTTAGGTTGAAGCTCTTTATTTTAACCATTAGTTTTCTTTTTTAAGATCTAATTATATATATTTTAATCATTTTATGGATAATATGATTAATATATGTTATAAAATATCATAATACCTAAATATGAATATATAATCTATTTATAAAATATAAATTATATGTAATATATCTAAATTCCATGTATTTTTTAATAAAACCTAATGTTAAAGTACTTGATTCTGCCTCTCATCTCTACAAAGATATTATTATCTTTTCAAGTGCATCAGTATGGTGGGTATGCATGTGTGAGTGTGTGTATGTGTTCATCTGCATCTACATGGTAAATTGTGTGTGTGTGTGTGTTCATGCATGCATACGCACACTGTGGACTCCTACACTCTTACACTCTTAACTCTTATCACCTCTTTCCTTGATTTTTTGCAATGGCCTGATCCTCTACTCTTTTTTTGTGAACAAGGGACAAAACCATTCCTTTTGGCCTGATGATGACCACAATCCCTTCAGTCTTTGAACAGCTCTGGAAGTCAAATGAATTTTTCTCAGCATTTCAGATTCACCATGCTCTTTTTCACCTCTAAGATCTTAATCTTTGTGTTTCCTCCCTCATTCTTGCCTAGCCTGCTTCCTTTTTCCTCTTCACATCCATGGTTTAAATGGGCCTTCTGAAGAAATTCCTTTGCATCTTCACTTTTAATCATGATCTCATTTGTATATTAATATCACTATCTGTTTTCCTAGCTTGTGGTTTGTAGTAAATGGGGGAAAATCATATGTGTTTGATGAGGATGGTCAATGTCTACCTTGTCCTTGCAGGTAGTTCTATCAAGGCAGTACTATGTAGCCAGGTACACAGTTTTGTCTTGAGCACCTAGCTTAGGTCTGGCCCCTCAGATGATCTGAGGAAGTCTGTGATGAATGGGTGAAGAATTGGTCATGTTGAGTATTCCACCCCAGAGTCTGCTTGTGGGGTTCATTCAATCTCCCTGAAAACATCCTTGACTCCTTTTCTCCCCAAATCTCAAAGACTTCCATTATCATATTGTGTGGAGTATGTCTGTTTGCATTTTGCTACCAAACTCTGACAAAATTAAAAAGAAAGAATTCAGTTTTGCTTTTTATCATCTTCAGGTGTGGGATCCATTCAGGACATCCTGCTGTGACAGCCTGAGACACTGTACTTCTTATCTGCAGGAGGTGGCAAACACAGATGACTGGAACAGTGTGGGTCCCCAGGTACCCACACTTATTGCCACAGGGGGACTGCAGTTAGCAGGAGAAAGGCATCTGTTCTGAGGCCCCTTCCAAGCTCCTGCAGACCTTGTCAGCAGAAGCACCAATTAGTGCTCATTAGAAAGGTGTTTGGGGTTTTTAATTTATTTCATTTTCCTGATGTAGATACCAGGCCTGGAAAGACTGAACTGAGAAACTAAGGTGTTTCAGGAAAGGACACATTGCTGGGAAAGGAGCTACTTTCCAGACTCTATAGAGCAGGGCTGCCATGGACCTTAACGAGGACTGTACCATGCAGAAGCTTCCCACAAAGAAGTACTGGCAGTCAGGTCTGAAACTGCCTTGTGCCCTGGGTATCTGGTGCACACAGGCTGTGCTGGGCATCCTGCCACAGATCTTTGTCACTTCATGGGCTCCACCTTAGCTCATGCTAAGATACAGTTGATGATGCATTGTGGAGCTGGGATGGTTACAGATTATTAAACCACTCATCCTTTGTGAGCCCTACTGGATGGGGTCTGAACAGTTTCCTATCTGGAGTCCTTTCTGCCTTACAGGGCCCCAGAAAAAAACAATCTAGCTAAAAAATATGCAACACCTATGTACAAGTTTTGTTTCTAATAGACTCTAATAGCAATTGTTTGATCACTAAATTTGGAATTATCTACATCTGAATTTTTGCATTTTCTTTCATTCATTACCTAGTTTTATTAAATAGGTTTTATATTTTCAGTATTGTGATAGATGATCTAGTAAATACAGATATATAAATCCTACTTCTGCTTCAAGAAATTTGTTATTTAGTAAAGAGGAAAGGACAAATTATAAAAAGAATATGATATAAAGTAGTATAGGATTTATAACATTATAGTATAATCTAGAGTAGTGAGAGAGAAGGGAAAAAAACAACCCTGAATTGTGGTTTTCAGAGGGAGGGAGTTGTGCCTTGAGGGATGGGTGTGGATTGGGTCTATGAAGATGGCTTGTTAGCTTACTCCAGGTAGAGGGACTGATATGCAGGCCATTGTATGTGATCTGGCTTCCAGATGAGGACTTCAACAGGACACTTCACTCTCTGTTCAACAAGTCCTCTCAACTTCTCTGAAAAAGCCTTCCTTCCTGCTTCTCTTTCCTAAACTGTATTCACAAGACAGCTGGTGGCCTGTGCTCTGAAGAGCACGGCTTTCTCCTCTCTCTACACCAGTGAGGGGTAACTGAAGTCCAGGTGTTTTCACTTCAGGGACTCCAGTGGCCACTATACGCTCAGCACTTGGAAGGTAACAAATTTGCTATGTCACAATTGATAATCAACTCTAGTAAAAGAATGTCCAAATCAATTGAGCTTTAGCAAGGGCAAACCGGCTGGACGCAGGCGGGCTCCCAGCTCAAGCTGGCTGGGCTTGATAAATTTGCCCTTATTATGGCTATTGATGTTTAAATTTCTTCAGGGATGTTGTTACATGGGTGCCTGGTGGTGACAGAGGTATAGTGACCTCCTTCGATCCTTAATCTACACCTGTTAGTTGGCTCCCTGGTTGCCTTTGAGTATACTCAGGCTTAAAGGTTAACAAAAGAAAAACAGGCCAAGTTTACGCGACGCCAGCAGCAGATCAATGCAAGTAAATAACCTTCTCTGTCTTATTTCCCCAAGCATTATTGATCCAAGTTCTTTGTTCTTTGTCATGTTTCTGTCTTCTGTTCTCAGGGGACACTCAACGATCAGCTCGTATTGGACATGTTAACTGGCACATTATGACAGCTACCATTTTGTCACACAATGTGGTGAAATATGTGTGTATGTGTGTATTTGTTTTCTACACTGTATACTGGGAAGTGAATCTCAGACATAAACTTCCTTTGCTCCAATTTTATTTCCTTTCTTTCCTTCTCTAGCAAGTAGAAGTCCATGAATCTTTATCACGTTAACAAGTTTGTTTTTAACACCTATCAAGATAAACAATGGACTGACAGTTTAAAGAAATTCCTAAGCTACTGAAGCTTAGGTAAATTGTACATGTTGGTGTCTGGTCTAACCCCAGGACTTGTATCTTTAGAAATAAGACCCTTTTTTATTTTCCTCTGTATTTTTTTGAAAGCTATTGTCATCTTCTCTTGGTTTTCTCTTTGGAACACTAAAAGATGTTAGAGTAATTGCTTTGGCTATCCTGAATCATCTTTTCACCAGATGCACCAGATTTGTGCCCTACATGGTAACTAATATAAGCATGTCTACCTTCCTTACCAAATTCATTATATTCCATTTATATGTATATTATGCATGCATATTAATTAAAAAATAGATCTTTTTACACAATTCTAAAAAAAAAGTTCTACAGAGGCAGGAAATCGCAACTAAAATTCATTATTTTGTAAGTTATCTTTGTTTAATCCAAAAGGGCAAAAAAAGTTCTCTTTGGGTTATAAAATAAGCTGAGAGAATGGTAAAATCATGTCAGCAAATATGGTATCATTTCTTTTGGATCTTCTAAATTGGGATGTATTATTTAATTTTGATACAATACTCTTGAGAATTTCAGGATGACACACAGTGCTTTCATGGCTGGTGGCCTAGGAAACAAGAATGCAACTTCTAAGCTAAACACTAATTTAAATGGAAAAGTAAATACATAGAACCCAACATCTTTAATTGTCACTCTTGAACCAAATGCGTATTGTGTCAAACAAAATAAAGAGGATACTAGTTATTTTGCCAAAGAAAATTTAGTTACTAAGAAGTTAGTACAATATTTCCTTTGTAGACAATTTAAAAAATTTAAGTCAATACCGATGATCTAATGTGGTGAAACAGACCATGATAATCCAAAGTCTTTAGGGTCAAATGGCATAAAATCTTGTTTCTTAAATTGTTTGCACTAATTTCGCTCACTCCGTGGTACATGTGCATTTTGTGCTTCTCTCTTTCCTTTGTCAGTCATTAAAATATCTCTTATATATAATTAGCACCATTGCAAATTTCTTTTTCCTCTAGCTCTCAATTTTGTATACTGCGTAATCCATTGAAGAGTCAGTCACCTTTCAAGTGATGCATTGATGCACTATGAAAGTCTATTTCTGTGGATTTTACATGCAGTAATCACTGGGGCATTGCTATACAATGTAAAATTGGTCATCATTAATGTCATAAATGTTTAGAGCTTTGCATCTTTGTTGTGTTTTGCACCCACACCTACGGCACCCATAAGAATACTAGGACTTTGATCTGACCTACTTTGTGTGTGTGTGTGTGTGTGTGTGTGTGTGTGTGTGTAGTACTGGAGATTGAATCCAGGTCCTACCACTAGGCTAAATCCCTAGTTCCTATTTTAAATTTTATTTTGGGATAGGTCTTACTAAGGTGCACAGGCTGGCTTGAAACTTGGGATCCTCCTGCCTCAGCCTCCTAAGTAGCTGCGACCCAGTCTTGAGTGACTGCTCTTAGCCTACAGATGAGAACTCGTAGCCGTTGATTTGACCTGCCTATTTCTGAGTGCTGCTAGGAAAGGTAACAGCCCAGGATGTGCTTGTAGTTCTATGTGTGGCATGCTGGGTGCTCTCTAAAGTAACAAATGTGTTTTCTTCTTGGACACTCTCTCCTTACATCATCCCCTCTTGTCCTTCTTGTTATTGTGTCTTCTCTGTTTCATACATCTATAGCACTAAAAAGCCATTGATAATATTTTGTTCACCTACTATTCAGGGAATTGAGTCATGTGTTGTAGATATCATTTTAGAATCATTAGCCTTTATTTCTATCTTAAAAATTTTCCAACATTGGCCTTCCCATAAAGGTCAGTGCAGTATTTTTTTGTTTTTGTTTTTGTTTTGTTTTTTAGAAAACATGTTGAAACTTTGAACAAAAATAAAAATGAAGTCAATTGAAAATATTCCAACCTTTGGATTTCTGCCAAATAACCTCTTCTTTTTTAACCCCCAAGCCATCATTGGAAGTTAGAGAAGAATAAAGAACTATTTTCAAAGCTTTAAAAGTATTTGGTTTTATAGGAAGAGTCTGTTTGGGAATTGTTTATCCCCCAAATGAGAATTTTGTCAGTTCGTGTCATACTTTTAAGAGTCAAGAATTTTCCAGAAATGGTATTTGAAGATGCCTTTAGTGTAGAGAAATGAAAACATAATCATTACCACTTTTACAATCGCTGCAAGGCTTCTATTTGTTTATTTTTTATCATTTTCAAGATATGTTTTTTTGGTAGAAGTTTCTAGTGATAAAAATCCACACTGTGAAGTGTTTAGATATTCCCAGGGTTTACCTCAGTCCAGAAAAGACATGTTGTGGCTTTACTTGGGGACAGTGCTGATGTCAGAAAGTATAAAGCCTAATACAGTACAATCTCACATATACACACCAATTAGAATAATGATTAGATTCAAAAATTTTCCTAAGGTATCTCAGTACTTGCTTTCTGTACTTATATATGTTGCAATAGGATATATATAATAAATAAATCTTTCCAACAGATCCAACACAGGTAGGCACTCCTGAATTCTCACTACCACTTTTCCCATGGGAAGTCACACTAGATCATCCCCTAGAGCCAAGATGTTGTGCTTTATGCAAGTAGAGAACATATGTCTATATTAATTTTGTTCCCACAGAAAGGAGTCTGCAAATACCAGATATCCTGTTCAATGGTTCCACATAAACATGGTCCTACAATTTATCTGCCTAAGATGCATAGTAGATGATAATTTCCTACTGAGCCATTGTTAACATTATGTAACATTAATGTATATCATTTAGTTCCTCTCTTTTTTATAAGTTAAAGACAATATAAGCCTATTTACTTATTTGCTGTATCAGGCAACACCTCTGTAATGATTTGTGAGCTTCTTGAAGACAGAGGCTGTGTCTGAACCAGTTTTGTATCTCTCCTTCCTTACCTGCTGTCTGCACACAAAAGGTATTTAATAAATCAATGTTGAATGGAAACTTACACTCAAAGTTATGAGTATTTAATTATTATAATGCTTTCCTGCTTTTGGCAGTTATTGTAAATGCTATTGGAACACTAAGAATACATTAAGCCTCTGGATCAGATTAGAAAGGGCCTTGATTCACATTTGTGAGGACTTGAGGCAGTTCTAGAAATGACTGAAGTATGGCTCAGATCCTCAAGGCCGAGGTCAAAGTTCAACTCATGCCCTGGAGATATTTTAGACTATACCCAGAACTGAAACCCAAGAATCTCAGTTCTACTTTGAGTTGTAGTAGACTCCTGCTGATGTGTGTTCTAAATCAAGAGATAGAAAGCTGGACCTGAGATTCTGCATAATAAGCTCTTGCATAATGTAAATGGTGGCCATGCAAGGAATACACTGTGTGGCAAGGGTTTAAGAGAGCAATGGAGACTTTGGAAATAGAGAGACCTCCTACAAAGACAGTGGGGCTAGAGCTCTCATCCTACAATTAGCTGTGCTACTTACCAGAAATGGGATTTGGTACCGAATTTGAAATTTTTCAAAATTTCAATCTTCTCAGTTGTTAAATGGCAGCGACAAACTTTATCCCACATAGTTGAGTTTAGGATTAAAAGAAATATGGCATAGCATAGGCTTTACTAGTTCTCTTCTCTTGAAAAGAGAAAGCAACTCCCTTGGTACTTGGAGGGATTAACAAATGTCTGATTTGGGAACATTTTTGTGACTTCTCTAAGGTTAGGTGTTCTCATCTGTGAAATGAAAATCATAGCCCATTTCCCAAATAACTGAAATCATGTAAAAACTTTAATATTTCCTAAAGCAAAATGAGCATGCAGTAAATATCATGATTCTCTCTCCCTCTGCATCAAGCATAACCTAATTAAACCTCTACATATCTGGACTCTCACCATGCTTAAACAATTATTGAAACACTGCCCTTAATTGTGCACATAGGAATATCTAGGCCAAAATTTGGCCTTTTAATATGTATGAGCATCATATAAAAAGCAAAATTAGTTTGAAAATCTTCTCTTCAACACTTTGCATACATATATTTTTATGTATGCTGTGTTTTGAATCAGTGACATTGAACCTTCATATGTTTTTTATTTTGTAACTAGGAAACAAATATGCTTAAATAAGGTTGAAGGCATGCGTGATACTTTGAGTCTCTTTTCATACTTTAACTGTTGTTCTCTACTCAGGACTTATGCAGAAAATATCAGTCAGAATATGTTATCTAATGCTACAATAACAAATTACTCAGAAATACTCATAATTTAAGAACACAAGGGCTTAGTGCTCACATTTTATGCCTCTCGTTTCCAAGTCAGGATGGTGAAGTTAGGAGACTCTTCACTGTAATCATTTAGGGACACAGGCTGCCTCAGCAGCCACCACCTTTAATATTGCCCTTGCCATCTGCTAGAGTTTGGATTTGGTTTGATGTGTTCCTTGAAGTTTGTGTGTTGGAGGCTTGGTCCTCAATGTGGCAATGTTGAGAGGTAATGGGACCTTTAGTGGAAGAGGATTAAGTCATTGAGACTGTGCTCTCAGAAGAAATGACAGTTGTCCTCTTGGGACCCTGAGTTAATTCTGGTAATATTAAGTTATTAAAAGAGTAAGCCTGATTTCTGTGTCGCTCTTTGGCTTCCTGTCTGGCAACATGTATTCTCCCTCCTGAATAGAACCTGAGGCTGAGTACCTTTATAACTAAAAGAAGTGTATTTAACTCAGAGTTCTGGAGGTTCAAGGGCATGACACCTGCATTAGCTATGGTAAGGACTCCATGGGGGATAACATGCTAAGAGTCTCAGGTATTTCAGGTATTTCATTGTAATAACAAAATTAGACGAGTGAACGACAGAACTTTGGAAAGTCTTATACTGATAATTAAATTCTGGAGCAAACATGATTTCTCACAATTCTTTTATCAAAAGTAGATACATGGCACCATTGAACAAACAAAATGGACAAGAGCTATAACACAACGGTGTCCCTGCAACTAGAAATAGTTAAACAGCTCAGATGAACTAGAGAGGTAACAAGATATAAACAGCTCAGATGAACACAAGGAATATTTTTAAAATCAATTTCATATTTGATATCCTGTGCAGTAAATTTATTCAATTATATCAACAGCTGATAACTGATTCATTCATTACTAAAGTCAGTGTGGTACCTTGGCATTATCGATAGGTAATTTTTTGCTGTGAGAGGATATATGTGTTTAGCAACATGCCAGGCCTCTACACACTAGATACACCTACAGTTATGATAAAAAAAAAATCTCTAGACTTTTCCAAATATTCTCTGAAGGGCAAAAAGTAGTCTTGATTGAGTAACATAAACATTTCAGTAGCAAACATTTTTCAAGATAATTCCCTTTAAGTCATGATTTAAAGATATTGTAATGATCTTCCTTATTCTATTTAACATGAAATAATATTTCTATAAGTAGGGGTTGTTCTAACAATATCTATTACATTTTTTTTCAAGAAATTGAATTCCATGACAAAACACGGATGGACAGCATTATGAATTAGTGAACTCTTAGAGTTAGATAGTTAAGGTAGAAAGATATATAGACAGTATAATAAGCATTTTCAAACAGAAATTATGAAGAATATATTTTAAGAACAGATAATATCTCTTCATGGCATAGCCACTGCATGGTGTACACAAGAATAATGCTGAATTTTTGCAAATTATTTGTTCTATTCAATACTTTGTATAGTACCTTGAGATCTTATTGGGATTAATTTTTCTCCAATGGTAACTTTTTAATTTCTAGGTCACAAGGAACAGTATACTTTATTTAAATGGTCATGAAATGCAAATAAAGAAGGCTAAATTAATGAGGTTTTACTAGTCTTGAACATATGCTGAGGACTGATATCAGATAATCTTAAGATTCTGAACCAATAACAATTATGTTTCTATCTTCCCTGGTGTCAACCTGAAGATAGAAATTGGCCAGCTTTATTCAGAATACCCCTAACAGACTTCTAATTAATTTTGAGATACTATCAAATAATGTAGTTCACTGTAGCTTATAAAATGTTAACATAAATACACCTTTATTCTACTTACTTGATTATAAATTCACGTGCTTTTAAAGTAGAATATAATCATTGCTAGAACTAAGCTATATCCAGTGGGGAAAATGTATGCTACAGTTCCTTTGTTTCAATATATTTGTAATTCCTTTAGCCTGTAGTTGCTTCTTTACTATTACATTTAATTATACTAATCAATTGTATAATCTATGTGTTGTACCTATGTTTCTTTGATAGTGAGACTGATGTTACGAGGCTTTTTAAAATCAATTTTTTGAGTCACCATTGTATGTACATGGTCCCTACTTATGAATGGCTTCAAAATAAAATATACACATTATAAATGTGTGTAAATGTATATAGAGATGTCTGAAGGAATGTTCTTTGAAAAGCAGTTGTACTCCGAGTGCTTGGACTTTTAAAAAAACTTTTACCATTTTTATTTTTCTGCTTTAATCATTTATTTTCTATCATTTTCCTCCTCTAATTTTTAAATGTTCTTTAAAACATTTATATTATTGATACATTTTAGTGTAAAATGTTTCCAAGGATGCTATCAATTTTCAATGTTCATATGATTTCTGAAAATGTTCATTCAGGAATGATATATGGCAACTGATATTTGATAATAATATATATGATAATAAAACAGTCATTTCTTCTCAGGCTTTTATTTAGATATTGCTATTTAAACAAAATATTTTGGACTTTAATAGGAAAAAATGGAATGTTGCTGTCTTCCAGCCATTTTTAAATTTAGCACCATCGTTTTCATCCCTTTTATTCTTCTGCAAGTTTATTATTCCTTTTGATTGAGACTAATTTGTTACATATAGACATATAGCACAGTTCTATTTTGTGAACAAAAAATAATTATATATTCTTTTAGGAAATTTTATAATTATATAGTGATAATCCATTAAAAATGAGCCTTATATGTATGTATATATTATATAACACTCTTATATACAAACATAAAATTAGGTACAGTATTTCAACATCAATGTTATTATTATAGATTTTGAATGTTGTGTAACAATATATGTGCTATACATAAAATGGTTGCTCTGAAGCTCTATTTGCTACTACTCTGGAATTATTGAGCATCATATTTTATCCAAACTCTGTACCTAAGCAAGCTCAAAACATCAGCTTTAATGACTCTTTTGATATATTTGTAAGGCTTTCTTGTTGAGTTGGATATAATGTTGGTGTTACTGCATTATTGATAACTGCATTAAATGGGCATCTAATTCAATTGTTGCTGAAACTGGAAAAGAAAGAATTCTTCATTGTCTTTTTAGCATTATACCTACTGCTAATGAAATGGTGCATGCTGTTATACATAAAAACATGATCCATTCAATGCATCTGTCTCTAAGGTGAATATGGAGTTTATTTCTAACACATGTTTGTTTAAGTAATGAACTCAGGTGCTGTTTGACTTCCATTTCAGTTTAATGCTTCAAAATAAAATGCAAATTACAGGACTAAAATTGAGTAGCAAAACTTAATTTCCATACCATTCAGAATGTTGCTTATGTTGCTTTGTTTACAGAATCATTTTAAAAATTACAAAGTAATTGTAGAATTTTAGTGGTGGGAGTTTCCAGAAAATGGGTCGGTAGAATTAGCCCAGGGTGAAAAATCTAGGTTAGGGGGAAACATGAATTTAAAACTCAACTCCTTTTTAGGATTCATCAATTCTAAATTTGTATTGAGTGCCTGTTATATCCTAGAAAGGTTCTGGTTGCTGGATAAATGGGACAGTCTGGTTCCAAGACCTTCTGGAATTCACCATTCAATGAAATTAATGAGTGTAGACAATAGTGCAATGGACCAGAAATAAAGCTTTTTCACTTACCATGTGACCTTGGATAAGCTATTACTTAAGCCCTGAGTCTCAACTTGCTAAACTATCAAATGAGGGAAGTACCTACTTCAACCATCAGATGATAGTAGTTTAAAGCTTTAAAGTCCTAAACAAAAGTACAATATTATCCAGTCACATTTGCTTATACCAAATTAAATAAAATTGAAAATAACTACTGGTAAAACCATTTCCAAAACAGTTCAACTTTCATCATTGTACAATCATTACAGTCAGCAATAGTAATAATTTTATAGTTATAATTCCCATTGAAACTAGCCTGTTTGAACCCTAAATCTAAAATAATGGTTCCAATGACATCATTATGCCCATTACTGAAATCAGTCATGTCTGGAGTGTGACATGGCATCTGTCTAGCAGCTGTCTGAAGCACTACAAATAGACGGGAATGGAAACAGAAAGGCAACTTCTTCAGCTGAAATTCCAAGGGAAAGTTCAAGAAAGGTAGCACATAGTTTCCTAGCTTGGAACTCAGCCAGGATCATTAGAGTTAACAACCATCCTGCACTGGCGGATCATGCCATGGGTGCTCTAACGATCATCTTGACCTTCCCATCTGAAAGACGTCGTCGCTGACAGCCAAGGGTCTGTTGCTTACAGCACAACACGTGAGGAATTAGCTGGGTAGTAAATCATGGCACGACTTTCTGAAAGAGGGGTTTGCTGTGGTCCTTCCGTGTAGAAAAGAAAGAGCCTTAACTGCTCATGCCCCGAGATTACTTGGACTCCAGAGCCACTTCCCCCACCATTAGTAAATTTGTGTTTAGGGAGTGCTAATTTTAATATTGGCTTAAGAAAAGTATAATTAGAAAGGTAAATCTGCTGAAGGGAAAATCAAATCGTATCTTCTGTGTGTGTGTATATGTGTGTGTGTGCGTGTGTGTGTGTGAGAGAGAGAGAGAGAGAGAGAGTGTGTGTGCATGGCCATTTTAGCCAGAGATTTCAAATTATATCTATCTTCAAGCACAGTGATTAGCACATAGTAGGTTTACAACAAATAGCTGATAAATGTTTCTAATATCAAGATAAGCAAAACATGAGTTTTAAGGCCCCGCATGGCTGAAATTTCCTGAATTAGGTTTTGGATCAAGGCTGTGTGTGTGTGTGTGTGTGTGTGTGTGTGCGCGCGCGCGCGCGTGCGTGTGTTTAGTTTCAAAATATGTTCATTTTTTAATCTGTGTATATTACTTTCCTGACGTTAACAGCAAGTTAAGTTTTTCAAAAAAATTAAACATATATAAAAAGTAATAATCAAGTGAAACAATAGCTATCAATAATCTGTTTATTCATTAATAACAATGTAGGTCTAACATTTTGATGCATTTCCCTGTCCTCCATATGCATATGTAATTTAAATCACAAGAATTTATAGTAATGATAGAATGTTGTCAGTTATTGTACTAGTCTTTTTGTTGTTGTTCCTTCGCATGCTAACCAAAATTGGAGTCTCTTCTTATTGAGGAATAAGGGCAATATTTTCCAAAATAAGTCCAGTACAAACATTAAATTAAATTAAATGTTTAATATAAAAGCAAATTAGCATGTTGTGTCTTTAAGAAAATTCTACCAAGCCAATTTAGTCTTGGGTCAACACAATTCATCAAGAAAGAGCATTCAGAACTAAAAATGCCATAAAACACCCCCCAACTTAGTGTAAAATATTACTCATTTATGTCTCTTTTTATTCAATACCATTGTTCTGGTTGGAGCATAAAGCAGATATGCCTGGAAACCTTATTTAAAAATTTGGAAAAATAAGTGGAGAAAAGTGTAATCATATTAATGTGTTTCATTAATTGTAGAGAGTATAACCTCATTTGCTCAATTGCCCTCGGGATATTGTTGCTGCTTTAAATGGAGAGCAACTGGTAAATTGGGAACCCAGAGTCGTTAATGCTTAAAACAGAGCTTCTAGTTCAGAGAAAGAAAGTCATGTTCCAAAGAAAGCAGAGTTTCTGCTTTGCCCATTTGAAGCTGAACAAAATGTAGTGTGACGGAAGAATGTAAGGGAACATGAAACAGCTGGAAAATCCTGGAAAAAAAGAGGCTGAGTTCAAGTGGAATTTTTGATAAACATATCAGCATTATCTTTCCCAGTAGTGATTGCCAAAACTGTGTTTGTTTAGAGTTACTTGAAGATAAAGAAGTAACTTTGAGCAGAGGGAGAAGTACTGAATTTCCCTGAGAAAGAAAAGTGGTTGAGATTCTCTTGCAATGTCTGGAGAGAATGTGAGAGAGGCCTGCCTGTGTGGCATTTCCTGCCTAATTTTGCTGTGTCAGGGAACCAGATAGGTGCCAAAAGAAGCCATATTTAATTGTACTATTAATTTACAAAAGGTTTAGAGGTAAGGATGATATGAATAAATGCAACTTGCCTAAGTAGAATTAAACCTACAAACTAGGGTGTATTTGACAAATTGAGTCTCTTCAGAGGAATTCTGTGTTTGGAGGGAACATAGATGGGACCTGGTGTGTGACCCTGTAATTCATTCCCTTACAAGATGTGAATTTTCCAGTACTTTCTGTCACACTGTATCACAGAGCTTCACATAGGAAAAAAAATATCCAACTCTTGCATGTGGTATACAGGACATTCTTGGGCCTGAATTTTTCTGAACAACCATTTTCCCCTGTTCCCAACATATTCCTCATGAACCAGTATGACTTGGTGGTTTACTTATGTGCTTTAAATGATCAGTATTCTCTGAGGTGTGCAGATTAAGCTTAATGCTTTGTAATCCCTGAATTGAGCACAGAAATTTGCATTTAGCAAGCATCCAATACATGCTTATTTACCCATTGAACTTCCAGGTTATTACCATCAATGGTGAAATGCTCATTGTCTGACACATGTGCATTCCCTGAGGATAAACATGGTTTCATTTATTCTTCTTGTAATTATTTCAAAGTTTCTGATTTGCTTTCACAGAAGTTGTGTATAATATATTTCTTTTCTTGCCTGGGATTTCCAAAGGAGATGTTAGTAATGATATAAAAAAAAATACCTAGCTTGTGTGATCAAGCTGAACATAGAAGAGAATCCAGCACTTTGAGTAAGTTCTTATTAAATGCGACATATAGTTAAATAATAAGACTCATTACTTCCTTCACTTATGGATGGAAATAGACATGGTGACGATAGACAGATTATTATCACATAGATTGTGATATGTACTGTGGGACTCTGAGATAGAGTGATTTACTTTTGTGGGTTTCATGGAAATGTGGCAGCAGATTAAGATCTTGAAAAGCAGGTTTTGACAAAGAACAGGGAATTGGGGTAGGGAAGAATTAGGGTGGGCACTAATCTAGAAGTGCCAGAACATATCTGTAGCTAAGGGCATCAGGTGCTAAGAAGATGGACACTATCAGCAAAGAGACTGAAGAAGCAGGGAATAGCTGTTCTTGCTTGAGCATTGTTGGAATACTTCATGGAAGGAGATGAGGCTGGTAAAGCTCATAGATGAATAGAAAAAGGAAAAAGAGTGCAGCATTTGTTTTTCTGTGTCTGGCTTACTTCACTTAGCAGAATACCCTCCAATATTATCCATATTGCTGCAAATAATAGAATGCCCTTCTTTTAAAGTTATATAGTATTCCCTTGTGTATAGGAAACACATTTTCTTTTCTAAATGTTCTTATTGTAGTTATACATAATAGTGGGGTTCATTTTGATGTCATTGTACATGAAAAGAATATAATTTGCTCAGTTTCATTCCCCAGTACTTCTTCATTCTCTCCCTACCGCCTTCTCCCTGTTCCTTTCCCTCTACGCTACTGGCCTGCCTTTTATTAATTGTTTGGTTTTTAATTTTGTATAAATATAAATTATTAATATATTAATGATTATAATATATTATGATATATATGATATATAATCAATTGATTATATATGTTTAATTGATTATACATAATAAATTAAAAATTATATATATATAAAGGTGAAATTCACTGTGATATATTCTTATATGTACATAGCATAAGTTGATCAATTTCATTCCTCAGTTCCTTCCTTTTCCTGTCTCTCCTCCCTCTGCCTCTATGCCCTTCACCTACTCCACTGATCTCCCTTCTATTATATGGGATCCTCCAACATTTTTTACTTATTTTGCTCTAGTATCCATATATGAGAAAAAAAAAAGAACTTTTGACCCTTAATTTTCTGAGTCTGTTTCTAGTATATTTCATTTAGCACGATGTTCTTCAGTTCTATACATTTACCAGCAAATGACATAATTTTATTCTCCTTTATGGCTAAGTAAAACTCCACTGTGTATATATACTATGTTTTCTTTATCCATTCAACAGTGGATGGGCATCTGGGCTGGTTCCTTAACTTGGCTATTATGAATTGTTCTTCTATAAATATTGATGTGTCTGTATCACTATAGTATGCTGATTTTATTTCTTTGGGATAAATGCCAAGGAGTAGGATAGCTGGGGTCATATGGTGGTTCCAATCCTAGTCTTTGGAGGAATCTCCATATTGCTTTCCAAAGTGTTTGTAGTAATTGCAGCCCCATCAGCAATGTATGAATGTAACTCCCCCCTAAACACATCCTTACGAACATCTATTATTAGTAGTGTTCTTTATTATTGCCATGCTGACTGGAGTAAGATGAATCTCAATGTACTATTGATTTTTATTTCCCTGATTGCTCAAGATGTTGACCATTTTTTTCATATATTTGTTGATCATTTGCATTCTATCTTTTGAGAAATGTCTGTTTAGTTCTTTTGCCCAATTTTTGGATATTGTTTTCTGACTTATTTCTATATTCTGGATATTGATCCCCTGTCAGAAGAATAGCTGGCAAAGATTTCCTCCCATTCTATAGGCTGCTCGTCATGCTCTTAATCATTTCCTTTGCTGTGAGGAAGTTTTTTTGTTGTTGTTTTTTTTTTTTTTTTTTCATTTGCTGCTCTTGGTTTTATTTCGTGGGCTTTAGAGGACTTATTAAGGAAGTCTGCTCCTGACAGAATGTGTTGAAGTATTAAGCCTGCATTTTCTTCTAGCAGTTGCAAAGTTTCTAGTCTAACTCCTAGGCCTTTGACAAACTTTGGGTTGACTTTGGTGTAGGGTGAAAGATAAGGATCTAGTTTTATTCTTCTACATATAGATATCTACTTTTCCAGACACTATTTATTTAAAAGGCTATCTTTTCACTGATGTATGTTTTGGGCACCTTTTTCAAAAATCAGATGATTGTATCTGTGTGAGTTTGTTTCTGTGTTTTCTATTCCACTGGTTTTCATGTCTATATACATACCAATACTATGCTCTTTTGTTACTATATAATATAGGTATAAAAGTAAAGAAAAAAAAGTGCAGTATTTATCTCTCTGTGCCTGGCTTATTTCAATTGGCAGAATGTCCTCTAGTTCCATCCTTATTGTTGCAAATAACAGAATGCACTTTTAAGGCTGCACAGTATTCCCTTAAGTATAAGAACAATATTTATTTATCTACTCATCAGTTGATGAACACTTAGGTTAATTACATATCTTGTCTATTGTGAATATGGGACTGTGGATAGGTCTTTGACATACTTATTCAAATTTGGGAATTTATTTTAAAATGACAGTTATAAACCAATCACATGCTAATATCAGGGTGATGATGTCATCCTCTATCATGTAGCCTCTGAAAAACTTTATTTTACAGTGGCAAGAAAACAAAAGTAGAAAAGGCATATGGTATTTTAGTATTATTATGAAAATAGCATTGAATTCACCAGTCCCTAAGAAGGTGTCAGAGTCTCTGACAGGTTTCTGCACCACAGTTTGTGAATCACCATTATAGGAAAGAATTTTAAAAGAAAAAAAGTGGTGAACTGCAAATAAAGCCAAAACTATAGAATACACTTTAGTTTGGATAACATCAGAGTTAGCAATAGAAGTTATCAGATGTTAGACTCATATTTTTAATGTTCAATAATGCTCATATTTTTTAATGTTTAATATGCTATGATTAGAATGTTCTGTACTCTCCCAATTCATATACTTCAATATATACATAGCATTAGAAAGTGGGGCCTTTGGGAAGCCATTAGTCATGAGGGCAGAATCTTCATGAATGAAATTAGTGTTCCTATAAAAGAGATCCCAGAAAGCCATCTTGTCCTTGCCCTCACATGAGGACACAGTTGGAAGGTGCCATCTATGAACCAGAACTGTGAACCTTCATCAAGCTGAACATGCCGGCACTTTTATCTTGGACTTCTCAGCCCAAACCACAAGAAATACATTTCTGTTGTTTATAAGCCATCAGTGTATGAAATTTTGATATAGCAGACTGAATGGCCTCAACCACGTAAGGTAGAATTTAATATCCATTTTATAGATAAAAAACATTAGTCTCTGAAGATTTAAATAAATACTCAGATACACAAGTTAGTGTCAGGTTTGGAACTCAAATCAGGTCTTACTCCAAATCCAGACCTATATCCAGCAGGTCTGTATATAATTAAATAACAAAATTCAGTTTTTAATCAATACTTAATATTTTCAAATCATGGGTCCAAGTGCCTTACCATCAACATCACTATCCCATTTAGTTCAAACATCTGAAAGCTAGGGCTATAATTATCCTCATTTTATATGTGCATAGTTCAGTTAAGTAACTTATCTGAAATCATAGAATTAGATAACATTAGTATCCAGATCTTTCTAATAGCAAAAGCAGGTCTTTTCCCACAACATTGCCTCATAGACGAATAACTATCCTCATAAAACAATAACAACAAAAAAATAGCTAAGATTTATCAAGTGAAACACCCTTTCTCTGGAATCACTTATTTAATGCTCAAGCATTCTGTTTAAGACCAGAGTCCTTGTTAATGATTCTAAATGACAGAGAACTAAAGAAGTAAGTAATCTGATTGGCATATAGGGAAATAAAGCCGTCTAGAAGACACAGATTAGGAATAGGCCTAGGGAAGTAGGATGCATAGGGCTGATCTCAGAACTGGAGGGAAAAAAACTCATGGTTCAAAAGAAATGGTGATTTTGATATTTCAAAAATTAATATTCTTTGTGTCTTTCAAAGTATGAGTGGTCCAATTTTTGCCCCCACTGCATTTTTCCGTACTCAATTTGACTATAAAGTAGATTTCTCCCCCTATACCTCTCACCAGGAAGGATGCCTCAGGTCTTGCTCCCAGTGGTGAAATGTCACCATGGTTGTAAATTTGCAATGCAAATGTGCAGGCTTTGGCATCTGAGATTGATGTCCCTGGTATGAAGGTACTTAGTCGTGAGCTGGAGCTGAGTGGAAATGACGCAGGTCTCTCTCTTCCCAGCCTCCAGTGGTTGTCAGAGGTAACAAAGCAGAGCTGGAAAGATAGAAGCTGTGTGCCCTTTTAGCACCTCCAATTATCATAGGATGTATAAATGCATCTAAATTTGGTTGGGGCCAGCAAGACTGAGCTGAGGGCAGGTGGCATTCCTAAGCTAGGGCAGAGGGCAAAAAGACGTTCCAGAGACTATTCTGGAGACCTGTGAGAAGGAGCAGAGCCCAGTGAAGCAGAACACCTGTCTGTTGGTCAGATGGCCTCTGCATTCTCAGCATTGTTTCTGGATGGCTCAGGATTGTGGCATTTGGTCTTTGTGCAGGACCATAGTTCCTGGGGAAACAGGGCCTGCTCCTGAGTTGGAGCTGCATGCGCCAAAGAAGCAAGACAACTCAGAACTGGGCCAGGCCCTGTAAGTATAAGAAATTCATAGAAAAGCTTGAAAATGCTCTGGGGAAAAATCATCTGAAACCCATCTTTTCCTTTAGGTGCTATTTTTTGAAATTTGAAAAACAATTTTTTGTTTTATTAAATCCATTATTATCTCTGGAGAGTTTGATTTACTGGTAGTGATATGGAAGGAAACTCTTCATTCAGGTACCTAAAGATCTCAATTATGTGACCATGTCTTGTCTCATTTTTTAGTGAACTGGATTTTTCTTTTGACTTACATTTCTGAGTAACCCAAGAAAAAGAAAACTTACTATCAATGAGGAATACGGTATAATCATATAACACATTTTGTAACTTATTAATTATAAAATCAGAAAAGAACGGTAGATATTTAAATACCTAGAAGCAAGGCAGTGAACATTTTGTGTGTGGCTTTCCTAAACACACACACACACACATACACACACACACAGGCTTCTGCTATAGCATGAACATATTGTAATTTTACCAAGGAGAAAATAACAATTTTAGATCATTGCTTTTATCAGCTTCTGAGTGTTCGATTGGACACAGGCATTAGAGTAATTCCCCAGACCTAAGCACTTTGATTTACTATTAAAAAAATTGCCATAAATATTATTGTGCTTTCATATTTAAACATTTCTGTGATTCAACATTTCTATTTCTAAAAGTAAAATATTTGTATTTTTTATTTTACTTTGTGATTTTCTATCAATCCCTTTCATTTGCCTTCACAGTTTCTAGGACCCTCTTAAGTAAAATAATTTGGAATAACTTTTTTTGTTTAACATAAATTCGGCAGCATTTTTACTAAAAATTCATATTTGGACCATCTTTGGAATAGGCAGACAAAGGATGGTGCAAATAATAATATGTGGGCATTGCTTGTCCAACTTTTTGCAGGTCATGTATTCATACCTCTGTATTAGTTTAAGTAACATGCAGTGTCAAATGTGTTGTCCCAGAATCTCATTTACAAACCAGACACTTGGAACTTGGAAAATATTTTTCTATACAAGTAATATAAGAAATTCACATTTGTCTCCCAGGAGAGTAAAACAAAATTTACAAAACCTCGCTATAATGATATTTACCATTATTGAGCACCTTCTATATGCCAGGCAATTTATATACATCCACTCTAATTCATATAGACTCTAAATTATTTATATTTGTAATTTTTCACTGAAGGCAACATGAGGCAGTTATTTATTTTCATTTTAACATCATAAGTACATTTATTTCACCAATTTCATAATGTGTTAAGAATATAAAATAATTTTGGAGTTGTTATATAATCATTCTCCATTTTGGCATACATGTAAAGCACTAGAAGTTAATAAAATTACATGGAAAGTAGTCCTTATTTACTGTAAGAGCCTATAGGTGTTTGAAGACAGTAAATGATCTTTTGAAGATTTAGAAGAGGCTCATGAAAATACTTTCTAGGACTTTACTGGAAGACAAGACCAAAGATAATACCAATCTTACATTGTGTTATATTTTCTTTACCAATTTAAGAAACTTTTTCCCTTCACAAAAAAAAAAACCAGAAATTAGTAGACATCATGTGAGCTTTCAGGTATTTATGGATTAAAGGCTGAACCTCTTTCGCTCAAGACTAAAATGTTTTATATGACAGGGATATGAGAAGGCACTTAACAGTTTAATGGGAACGGCATCTCATTAAATGTTAGCTTTGTAATTATTTGTAAATTTATGAAGGCATGTATATTTAATTCTTAGTATCTTTGCCCCACAGTAAATTCTTCCTTTGTTCTTCTTGAATCCCTTTACTTTTTGTTTCTCTTAATCTCTTCCAGTTTTCAACCCCAACTTCTCCTTCGTTTCCTTTGTTTGGATCCATATTTCTGAGAGTCTATGGTACTGACCTCATCGCTTCCTCCTCTGACCTGGCCTCTTGGCTCAGTGAGGAAGGTCAGGCAGAGAAGACAGGACGAGATATTCTGATGAGACGTCAAGTCCACACTCTAGAGGGTCACTAGAGTTTCTCTACTAGAGTAGAAGCCTCTTGTCTGACTAAGGAGTTAGGATTTGGTCTTTCCAAAGTCATGTAAAACAAGAAATTATTAAAACATGCATGCATATGTAAAACACTTTCCACTTTATGTTACCACAAACCATGGAAATTATCCAATGAATGAAGAACATGAACCACATCTATAAAGTATTATCGTTGATATTCAGTTCTTATGTTCTTTTAAATGGTGCAATAACCTATAACACCTGCTAAGTAAATTAAGTAAACAGTCTAAGTTTTTACAATTATTTTAAAATAGTTTTTACACATTCTTAAATGCCCAAGAAATGTTTTTTAAATAATAATATGGGCTGCATATTTATGCTAGAACCTCAAATCCCACTGCTGAAACTTTAACCTCCAATTGTGCAGTATTAGGGTACAGGGCTTTGGGAAGCAGCTAGTTCCAGACAAGATGAGAAGGACGCAGCTTCCATTATGAAATTTTTTGAACTCATAAGATGAGAAGCTAGCATTCTCTTTATTCCCCCTGAGAAGACACATAGCAAGAAGGCAGCCCTCTTCAAACCGGAAAAACATTCCACACCAAGAAATAATTAGCCAGCACCTTGATCCTAGACTTTCCAGCTTCTAGGATTGTGGGAAATACTGGTTTATTGTTTATGTTATCTAGTGTATAGTATCTGTGTGATAGCATCCCAAACTGGACAAGACAATATTTCTCTTTTTCTTTTCTCTGCAAAGCTATCAATTCACTTTTTATAAAAGGAACTCACACTTATATTGCATCTACTTACATAACAATTAAATCAAATAATTGTGATAATAGTAAACCTGGTCTGAATATATTTTGAACAAATATAACTGATTTTAGGTCAATCTGCTATTAAAGAAGCATATACAAATTTTGCTATTAAGAAGATGTATGGGGCTGGGATTGTAGCTCAGCGGTAGAGTGCTTGCCTTGCATGCGTGAGGCCCTGGGTTCGATCCTCAGCACCACATACAAAGCAATAAAATAAAAAGACATTGTGTCCATCAAAAACTAAAAAAAAAAAATATTTAAAAAAAAGAAGATGTATGTTGGACCATTTAGAAGTCCCCTCTGTACAGGAATGTAAATATATATGTATGATGATTGTGATAGAATGGAGAGTGTCAGAGATCCTGAAATTCTGTCATTGAAGGCTCATTCAAATCCTCTCTGCCTTTGGGAAGGACTGAGAAAAGAGAAGGTCTTGTTCTCACAGAGGAAAAGTCTAATCAAGAAAATTGACTAAGCCCCTCAGTAGGTGGTGTCACACATTTTTCCCATTGTTCTTTGTAGAACTAGATGTATCCAATGAGAAATGAGAAACCCCTAGAGCAAATTTAGGAGGCAGGGTCATGGAGATCCCAGTAATGAACGTGGTAGCTTCAACCTCCAGCCTCTGGTCAGATGGAAGGTAAAACTTTAGGAAAAAGAAGACAATAGAAATCACTGTAGAAAGCTTTATTGAGGAGTGGCACTCCCAAGAAATGGTTTAGATGCAACCAGTCCTTCCATGCTAGAGGTCAGAGAATTCCTATTATAAAACCTTATCACCAAAAGGGAGTTGAGCTTAACTTTAGGGACTTGAAAATGTTCAATGTCCAGAGAGGAAGGAGGGCAGTGGAAAAATCACTGGGAAACTGACTTTATCAGACCACTTAATGAAAACTTGTGATGAGGAAACTTAAATGTCCTGACTTTGGAACAGTTAGAACTTCATTTTCCTTTAATATTCAATCATAATATAATAAAAGCAAACACAAATAAATTTCTTAATACATGTCAAATAGAGTTGTTTAAATCAAGATGCCATTTGATAATGCTAATACATCTACGAAGTGGATGCAATTATCATTCCTGTTATTAATGGATGAATTTGCCACACAGCATTTTAATAACCAAAGGCAAATATAGCCTGAGATTCTGACCAAGGTCCCTGACTCAAAGCCTTTGCCAAGAACTTCTGCTTCATTTGGTACAGCCTATACTAACATGTACCTTGAAGGCTCTGGATTTGGTTTTCATACTTAATTGAGGTGCTGAGGGGAATAGAGGAGATTAGGGGACAGAAAAACTCCAGAGAAACAGCCCTGGGGCCCCTTGGTACCCTGCCAAGGCCATCCACCTTCTTCTTGGCAGAGAGAGTGGATTCTACATTCCTCTCCACTCTGTCTGCAGTCTCCATTAGAGGTTCCGACAGTTACTAGATAAAGTTAAAGACTCATGTAGTGATCTTCACACTAATTGGACTGTAATGTATAGCCTCGGTCAAGCACATCTTTCCCAGCCCTCCTCTCCGCAGACGGCAATCAAGCCATTTACAGAAGATGCATTGGCTGCCAGGACCCTGGAGTAACCTTAAACTGCACTGGCCTTTTAGCGGAAAACACAATTAATTTTGATACCGAAGGGCAATTAAGACTGGGGTTAAAATAAAAATCTTTCAGAACATGGAATGTCAAAGACTGGGGAGGAAATATTTTTGCTTTATATATTTTAGAGGCCCACAATCATACCAACCTCCTCAAGTTGTCACATTCCCATTTCATTTCAGTAAATGTGAATCAAAATGAATAGCTGTGCTAGCCACGTGACTATGCTGAAAGAAGACTGCTTACATCAACTATTTTACCAGCAGTAGCTTTGATAAACACATGTGTGCCCAGACACCTGTTACATTCATACATTTGTGGAAACACCTACACAGATTTTTTAAATACAGGCACACAGCTATGGATCACACACAATGTGTTGCAAGTTGCTCCAGCTAATTTCAAATTAGAGAAACTCTTTCTCTTCCCAATCATTTGCTACATACCTGCATGGCAAATATATTTTCCTAGCTCAGGGGTTGTTTGATTATACCAATGTAGGACCAGAATGTGGGACAAGGCTACTGGAAATGCACCTTGATACCAACAATTTGAGCTGGATGTTGTAAGCTATAATCCAGAATTTCATGAGCTACAAGAGAAGATGTTCCCTACAACACTGTTTGTCATAACAGCTAATTTTTGCCAAGGACTTACTGTTTTCCAAGAACTTGCCTAAGTTTTAAATAATATAAAAATAATCCTTAAAATGAATCCATGTGACAAATAATATTATAAAGCCCATATTACTAAATCAAGACACAGCAGTCAAATAATTTCCACAAGAGAAAAAATGGAAATAACATAAGAATTGAAGTACAAGAACCATGGCTTCAGGGCTCACATTTGTAAACCACAATGCTGAATTCTCATTGATAGAAGAATGAATTAATAGATTGCAGTTGACCATTCAATGAAATACCACTGTATTAAACTTTAGATGTATATACAGCAACATAGATTAATCTCAAAATCATAATGCCAAGTGAAAGAAAGTTATCTTCAAAGAGAAACATGCATTATCTTGAAACACAAATATATAGTAAGGCATTTTTTAAAAAACACACAAAACAGTACTGCATGTGTATATATACATATATATACACACACATATATACATGTCTCTATATATGTATATTATATGTAGAATGTATTCACATGAAATATAAATATGATTTACATATGACAATTTCAAAAGAGAAATTGTTAGGGAGAAAGAAGGAACAACAATAAATATATTCGTTTCCTTAAAAATAAAAAGAGGAATCTGGAGCAAATATGGCAAAATATTCACATCTGTAAAGTCTGAGTAGTGAGTATAAGGGTATCCAATATATTGATTTTTATGTTTAAAAATTTCACAGATCAAAATTTAAAAAGAAGTAAAGAGTTAAAATGAAAGGACCCTTCATAAAAGCTATTATTTTGTTCAAACTGTTCTCATTTTTGTTATGATCACCTAAAGTAAAGCAGAAGGATTTGATTTAAGAAGGTACTGAATAAGGATTTCTCAAAATGTATACCTCCATAGAGCCACTGGATTCCATCCTCAGCACCACATAAAATAAATAAATAAGATAAAGGTACTGTGTCTATCTACAACTAAAAAAATTGTAAAAAAATTATACCTCCATAAAAACGTATGAACTCTAGAAATCAACTAAACCTGAAACAACCCAAGTGTTTGTTCATAGTGAGCTTTACAGTGTTTTTCCTTGCCCTGATCCCTTTACTCTCCTCTCTGCAGCTATATAAAACCCTTGAAAATCAACAATATCATAATTTAGTAATGTGAAAGGAGCAGTCTAATAGCCAATGAAGAGATCATGGCAGTTTGTAGTTCTCTAAAAGCTCAAAGATCTGTCCTCAGGAAACATTATTTAACATGTTTGCAGCTTATTGAAAACCCTTCTTTCATAACTTATCTTTACATGACTCAAAACTCACTCTGTGTGAACAGCCCTACCTTCAGGGTACTGGATGAAAACAATCAGCAGCAATTGTTTAGCGTCATGATTGCTTGAACAAGGGATATACTTGGGCATAACCATAGACTGACCAAAAATCTGACAAAGAAAAACCAGGGAATGATACTATAAAGGGATCTCTAAAGAGCTACCATATTCCTCTGGAAATCTAAGCCATAACTATGTGCAACCTCAGAGTTGTTCACTTGATGGGGAAAGATCTGATAATAACCTAAATTTTTACTTCTGGTTGATCTTCATGCTCTGCATGATCAGGAATTAAAGGCCAATGAATAGTGGTTAGAAAAATGTGGCATGAGAGGGAACCTGACCTGCAAAGGTAACATATTGCATTATTTTAAAATCTAGTTTTCAATAAAAATTACTAGACACATAAGAAAACAAGACTATGATCCATACACAGAAGGAAAGAAGTAACCAATTGTAAATGATCCTGAGGATATTTGTTGAGCTACTAGATAAAGACTTAAAATCAGCTAACTAAATATGTTAAAAAGTTAAAGAAAATATGCATAATATGTTAAAGGAAAGAATGAGAACTATGTGTCATCAAATAAAGAATATTTATATAAAAGATAAAAGAAGACTAAACAAAGTGTTGATTTAGAAAGTACAACAATTGACATGAGGCATTCATTACAGACATAATGGTGAATTAGTGAGAAGAGCAGGAATACTCCACAAAGAAAAAGCTCAAGTTAAATTATCATGTTTGAGAAATCAAATAAATAAAAAAGAAACAAAACAATATCAGAAAATAATGAGGCTTCAGATTTGTGGACATCAGGAAACATACCAATATATGCATAATGAGCTCTCTAGAAAGAAAGGAGAAAGGGGTAGGAAGAATATGTGAAGACAGAATTGGATAGTTATGATGTTTCAGTGAAGGTCCAGCAATTTTCCTCAAATATATGACCTTGGCAGGGGCTGTTGATAATGAGGGAGGATGTGGAAGTGTGGGGACAAAGAGTGTACGAGAACTTTCAGTTCCTTCTTCTCATTTTGCTGTTAACCTAATATTGCTCTAAAAATTCAAGTTTGAAAAAGAAAGAAAAGGTAAGACTTCCCAAATGTGACTAAAAGGAAAAAATACCACATTAATCTTCAATGTAATTTGGGAAATTAAGAAGTATGTGGAAATGAAGTAACAATGTTCCTAAGGAACAAATACCGAAAGAACAAACAGGAGATACTTTAACTTGAATAAAAAGGATAACACAGTAGAGTGAAATCTATGAAAAAAATTTAAAAGGTCACTAGAGAAAAAGTTATATTCTTAAACACCTATATTAAATAATAAGTTTCTTAGTAAACTAAACTTCTACATGAAAAAAATGAAAAAGGGGAGAAAACTAACTCAGAAATAAGCAAAAAGAAGAAAATAATATATATTGGAGTAGAAATTAATAACAAAAAGAGAATAGATACACAATAAAGAAAATCAAGACAACCAAAAGTTAGTTTTGGGAAACATCAAGAAAATTAACAAACTAATATACAGACTCACTGAGAAAGACTCAACTTACTAAAATGAAGATGAAATGAGAGAAATCACTGCAAGCTTATGCTGAAGCTTTAAAGTTTATAAGGAAATATTACAAGCATTTGTAGACCAACAAACTAGATAACGTAGATGAAATTTATAAATTTATAAAGACAAACTATGAAACTGGTTTAAGAATAAATGGGAAAATGAAATAGACCTGTAACAAGTAATAATATTGAATTAATAATCAAAGATCATTTCACTAAGAAAAGCCCAGGGGAGAATTTAGCAGAGGTACAATATTAATACATAGAAAACTGAAAAACATCATCAGAAAAAAACAAAGAACAAAAAATTAAATAAATTTAATACAAAACAAACACATCCCAGACAAACACACCCCAGGTTCATGGACCAGAAGTCTTGTTATATCATCAATCCACAAATTGATCTAAAGAGTCAGTGTGGTACATATTGGCTTTGTATCCGACCCCATTGTGAAACTTTACAAACTGACCCTAAATTTTGCATGGAAAGTCAGGGAACTGAGATGAACTAAATAATCAGGAAAAAAACAACAACAAATGAACAGAGTTGGAGGACTCACATTTACTTACTACAAAACGGTAATGAGGAAAGTGTGGGCTGGTCTAAAGTAGATACACATGTAGATCAACAAAATAGAAGGAAGTGCTTAGAAATCAACCCCCACATTTACGGGGAATTCATTTTTAGACAAGGGTTCCAAGAAAACTGAATGAAGAAAATTCTTTTCAACAAATAATCCTTATACAACTGAATATCCACAATAAAAGAAAGAAGTTAAACTCTGACCATATAACATGTGCAAAAGTTAACTATAACAGAATTGGAAGAAATGGAAATGCGAAAATTAGTTTCTAGAAAAAAAACAGGAATAAGTCTCTATGAGTTGGGCAATGTTTTCTTAGATATAACTGAAAGAAGCAGCAAGAACAAAAGGAAAAAATGGATAAACTGAACTTTATTAAAATTAGAAATGGTTTTATTTTACAGGATACCATCAAGAAAGTAAAAAGACAGTTCATGGACTATGAGAAAATATTTGCAAATCATATATCTGGGAAAAGGTTACTTTTCAAATATTTAAAGAATCATTGCAAATCAACAATAAAAACATAACCCAAATTTAAAGCAAATGAACTAAGAAGACATTTCTCAAAATAAGATAAAAAATTCCAATAAGTATATGAAATATTCTTCAATACCATGTGTTGTTAGAGAAATGGAAATTAAATACACAATGAGATACTGCTCACATCCACTAGTTTGATCATAAAAATAATGTTAAGACATTAACAATAGCAGGTATTGAAGAGAATATGGAGAAATGACAACATACACATCTTGTTGATGCAAGGTAAAATGATATAGTCACATTGGAAAATAATTGCCCAGTTCTTTTAGATGTTAAACATAGAGTCACCACATGAGTTAGCAAGTCCGCTCATAGGTATATACCAAAGAGACATAAGAATGTGTATCCACACACCAATTAGACACAAATGTTCATAGATGTATTATTTGTTATAACCACAAATATAAACAGCCCAACTATCCACCAACTGATGAGTAGGTAAACAAAATGTATGTACATATGTACACATACTAGAATATTACACAGCCATGAAATAAAAAAATTCTGATACATGCTACAACACAAAATGATCTTTGAAAATATGTTGAGTTAAAAAATCCAGACACACTTAGGATTAAACAGAGGGGAGTGAGGGAAGGGGAGGGAGTATGAGGATAGGAAGTAGAATGAAGTGGACATTAATACCCTATCTGTATATAAGATTACATGACCAGTATGATTCTACATCATGTACAAAAAAAGAATGATCACATACTCTATTTATGTACAATGTGTCAAAATGCATTCTACTGTCATGTATAACTATTTAGAAAAAAATTTAAAAAAAGAATCTAGGCACAAAAGATGACATATGTGTGAATTCACACATACGAAATGTCTAGAATAAATAAGAATATGGAAACAGAAATTATATTAGTGTTTTTCTTAATCTTCCAGGAAGAATAAGGGACAGCTGCTGATACATGTAGGATTTTTTGGGGGGGCTGATGAAAATGTTCTGAAATTAGAGTGTTTACCTAATTTCTTACACAACTTTGGGAACACAGTAAACTTTGTGAATATACTAAAAACCTCCAGAAGATATACATGGAGCTATTAAACAGTGTGGTATGAAACCGTAGCTCAATAAACTTTCTATTGTCAAAAGTGTAAAACATACTCCTCACATTTAGGATGCAGTATTTGCTTATGCAGAAAATACTGATCAAAGTAATCCAATAATCTCCAAATCTCTAAGCAAGTTCACATCATGAAGTCACAGCTATGGTTAGATACCTTAACAAAAGACACATTTATTTGCAATGCTTTCTTGCACACATGTAAGACACAAGTGTCACAGGAGCCATGCTACTTGGAATCTCCTTGGTATAGAAAATCTTTGCACCAGAGTTGAAAGCAGTCTCCTAACTTCTGGGAAAACTCCATAATAATAATGATGATCTCAGGAATAAGAGATTATAGTAAGAGATTATAGTAGGAGATTAAGTTGGAATGGGAACCATCCATGTCTAAAGCCCCAGGCTTACCTGAACCTGCGATAACAACTTTGAGCGAGGAGACAGAGATTCAAGGCCTCATTCCTCACACACTAGGAGGTCTGAAACACAGGCTGTGCTTCATCAGAAAGCTGATGAGATTCATCACAAAAGCAGCTTCTAGAAAACATGTTCTCATCAGTCTGATTACCATCTCACTCCAGTTTTTGATCTTAGAATTGCTGTCACCATAGCCATTAGTACAGACAGATATATGGACGCCTGCCTCTGAATTTGTCTTTTTCATGTTCAGACTAGATCCCTATATTAATTCTTTATCCTGACTAGCTTGTAAGATAAAACAAATGTATCTCTATCAAGATAATTGGAAGCCGGACTAACTAAAAATGTCCTTGTACTAGAGGTCTTTGGCATTTAGACTATAGAAGAGCTACTTCTTGGTATCTTAAATCACTGACATTACAAGGTGCAGGTGGTGCTAATACATGAGTGGTCCAGGAGGTTTTGGAATATGCTTTAAGATGATGCACAGTGAGAAGCTGACTTCATTATTTATCATATGACTTCTCCCTCTTCTTTCCCCTTAACAACAACATACCTGAAACTAAAAGAGGCAAGGAAGGAATTTCCTCTAGAAACTTTGGTGGGAGCATGTCCCTCAAATGCCTTGAATTTGGACTTTCTGGCCTCCAGAATAATGAGAGAATAATTTTTTGTTGTTTTTAGATACAAATTTTATAAGAATTTGTTATGACAGCCATAGGAATCTACTAGACTTACTTCAGTGTCTAATAAATAGCTTTCTACATGTGGGTTCTTTCCAATCCAGTGTCTTATCATTAACACAGAGATGAACAGCGTACCATCTGGTGACCCAGGATGGCATATTTTCAAAATGTCTGGCTAAGTTGCTGGAGTGTCAGGTCTGCATCCCATCTAGACAGGCTTCCTCTTCACAAGCCAATATGAGTTCACTCACCCACTAATGAGAGTTCTGAACAAAATGTTTAATTATTCCCTACTTAAGCAACAGAGTACTGATGTTAATCAGAATTATATATTTTATGGTAGCAGTAGTCTATGTTGCATGAAAGTTTGAATTTGAACCAAAAGATCTTGGATCACTAATGTAATTTCTTCAAGCCTCTCTACTCATCTATAAAATGGGGACACAGTTGATGTTTACAGTGTAAACTTCATGTCAATTTCGTGAGGCTAGTTCTTGCAACTTCAAGCCTTAGATCTCTATACCATCACCACATTCCCCCTGGAAAAACAAAACAAGAAAAGTGGGGGAAAAATCTACAGTATATTTGCTTACCTACAGGAATATATTTTGAGAAATGAGTTGTTAGGCGATTCCACCCTGAACATCACAGAGTGTACTTACACAAATTTAGATGGTACAAGTCAGTCATTCCTCTGGGGCCTTGTGAAGCAATCAAGAGATGTGGTAAAGACAAGACGTCTGAGGCTGCTCCCTCTACATCATGGCATATTGTTTTCCAGTAAACTTTTTTTATAGGTAGAGAAGTACTCTCTAAAATGATGATAAAAGCCTAGTGAAAAAATACATAGTCCATTAATATATCTGCTTGTTATCATTTTCACATACTACACACTGTATATAATTGTGCATGCTTTATTTTCATAAGATTTGGAGCAAGGTTGGTTTGTATACACCAGAATCACCACTCATACATGAATAATGCATTGCACTAATGTTGCAAGAACTACAAGTATCACTGGGCAATGGGATTATTTCAGCTTCCTTCTAATCATAAGACATCACCATCTTATATGCTGTCTGTCATTGACTGAAACTTCATTATGCAGCACATAACTGAATTTAGAACTAATTGATTTTGATCTAAGAGTTCATCTGAGCCTCTTTCTGCCAGTATAAAACAACTCAGTCTAGGAGTTAGTTTTAAATAATAAAAAAAAAATAGATTAATTCTACAAATATTATCCTACCACTAAAACTAGCACAAGAACCCACTCCTCTCCGCCCCCGCTACACACTCACATCATCAATTGCATTGTCCTTTGTTATCATTGATTCTAACTTGGCCACAGATCCTCAGATTTAAAACACAAATCTGATCATGTTTCCTGCATGTCACCTAAGAAACCTCCATGTCTTTCCCTGGCCTTAGAAGTGAAAGCCACCGCCAAATAAGTCTCCATGTCTTTACTCATCTGGTCATTCTGTCTGGATTTAGGGACTCTTTTCTTCTTTCTGATGGACTCTAATTTTTTTTTTTAATTTTAAGCTACTTTTGCAATTAACACTCCAGTCTTGCTGGCTGGTATACTGCATCTGCTCTTTACATATTTATTTTTAAATTGACATTATTTTTAGAATACTTTTAAAAGAATACTTTTAAATGAGCAGAGTACAGTGTCTCCATATATCCACACCTAATGTCCTCTGTTATTAATATCTTTCATTAGTATACGATATTTGCCACAATTAATGAATCAACACCACTACCTCATCATTAACTAAAGCTCATATTTTGATCAGATTTCTTTGGTTTTTATGTCTGTTCCTTTTCTGGTCCCAGATCTTACGCAGGAGACCACATTACATTTATACACCATGCCTCTACAAGCTCCTCTTGGAGGTGACACTATCTCACACTTTTCTTGCATTTCATGGCTTGATACTCTGAGGAGCACTGATCACATATTGGTAGGGTGCTTCTCTTTCAGAGTTTAGCTGATGTGTTTTGCATGATGAGAATGGAGTTTTGAACTACTGGGAGGAAAACATAGTATCATCATCATCATGATATCACATTAAGAAAACAAATTACCAGCATGACTTGTGACATTGATGTTGACTTTGATCACCTAGCTGTGTCAGGGCATGTCAGGTTTTACCACAGTATTTTACTTTTAATATTCAATTTAGATGCCACCATCTCTGTGCAGCTTTCCTGGATTCCTTCATTTCCTATCAAGCTATTTTATCCACTTATTAGTTAATAATAAACATTTACTCATCTTTTCCTATGTGTCTAGCAGGTGCAAAGTGCTCAGGGTGTGATGGTTTAAACACACAATTAATATTTGTTGAATGATAATTAATATTAATATTTGTTGAATTTCATGACTTAGTGGTTTGAAACAGCTGCATTTTCTGCTCCTATTTAGGCAACATTTATATATTGAGCTCATCTAGCCTATGTGGTACTATATTAGAAGTGTTAAAAGACAAAACCAATTTAAAATATGATCCTCACTCTAAAGCGAGGGTTGGCAAAATCCAGCCCTTGAGGCTGAATCCTGCCTGCTACTTGTTTTTGTAAATAAAGTTTTATTGGAACACAGCCATGCCCATTTATTTAAGTATTGTCTATCAGTTTTTACCCAAGTGCAGCAGCTGAGCAGTTGCCACAGAGCCTGTAGAGCCTGCAAAGCTTAAAATATTTACTCTCTGCTCCTTAGCACAAAAAGTTTGCTGATTCTTGCTTTCAAAGATTAAATTCAACAGTATACATGGAAACTCATACACTTGTTAGGTCCTTGTAAAAATAAAGTAGATTTAACTCTAAGTAGGAAAGGTAATATAAGAGCTTAAGATGTTTTTCTAGATGTTGTTTGGTGTAGCTGTAAATCCAGAGTGTGAATTGATCACTGTGAATGGAAGTCAATAAACACATATTTATTAAACACACATTACCGGCCAGCAAAATGTCCAGAGCAAGGGATTTATTGATAAACAAGCAAGACTCTTGTTACTAACAGGATACGTTTTAAGGGATAAGGCTGTACTATTTGATATGGTGGCCATTAACAACAGGTGCTGTAGAACACTGGAAATCTGACTAGTTTGAATGGAGTTGTACTAAAAGCATAAAACACACAAGAGAGCCAAGCACTGAGGTGTGCACCTTGATCCCAGCTACTCAGGAGGCTGATACAAGAGGATCACAAGTTTAAAGCCAGCTTCAGCAACTTAGCAAGACAGTCTCAAAATAAAAACTATAAAGGGCAGGGGGTGTAGCTCAGTGGTAGAATACCCCTAAGTTCAACCCCTGGCACCACAAAAACTAAAATAAGATTTCTAAATACTTAGTATAAAAAAGTTAAATATCTAATATGCCAATATTAATTATGTTTATTTTATTTTCATAAACATAATTTATATTTTCATAAAATAAACAATCATAATATAAATGCTATAAAATATATTATTAAATAAATTAAATATTAACTACTAGAAATTTTAAGATTATATATGTGGTTTATATTATATTTCCTATTGCATAGCTGTGGTTTAAATTTTAGAAATGTACTACCTGTATAGTAGCCACTAGCTACATGTCACAATTTAATTTAATCAAACTTTAGGTGTAATGTAGTTATAATTTCTGTTTCTCCAGTCAAACTGACCATATTTCAAGTGCTATCCTCTGTAGCCACAGGTGACTAGCAGCCACCATATTGATCAGCACAGAACAGGTGTAAGTAAATCTTAAGTAAGTAAGCCCGAGTGTTCTAGAGCAGCTCCTGTCAGGGCTTCCTAAAAATCTTCACTGATGATGGTAAGCATTGTTAGGAAAGTAAAGGACAAAAAATGAAAGGAAGGACTGATTTCAGGCAAATGCATGCAGATTTTTGGAAGTCAATTCCTTTAGGTGTATGGATCTTCAAAGGGCTCCATGGATGTGCCTGAAGAAAGGGACCAAGAACTGCCAGCAGATTCGTGATTAAGAAGAAAGAGAAATAACCTCAAGACACCAAAAAAGAGACAAAATGCAGGTACACATTTAGATTTAAAGTACTGTAAGGAAAAGTATAGCATCTTAACTATGTTGTTTTAAAAATATACATATTTTGGAGTATTTTGACTGGCTGATGTATATAACTGTGTTGTGTAGTAAGGATGAAGCATCCTTCCCTGGATACCAAGGAAAATCATCCTAATGGCAGGAAGCTGAATTTTCTTTAAGACACCTGTTAGTTTCAGCAGCAATGCAGTATCAGACTCATAACCTCACAAGCAATGCACTGGAATGAGAGTATCCCTGGAGGAGGGGGCACTTTTAGGAAGGAAGTTGGCAGTGCCAAAGGGGCAGAGCTGATCTGAGCATCATAGCTGGCTCCTGGGTGAGAAGGTTATAGGTTTTGGAACTTCAGAGAATTGAGTTTTAACCTTATCTCACTACTTAGTGCTAAAATAAAGATGACAGCACTTTGGAAATTTTACTATACATCAGGCACTGTAGATTGAATTATCTCATTTAATCCTCCCAAGAACCCTGTGAGACAGGTTCTCTTATTATCCCCATATTACAGAGGAGGAAAATGAGGCTTTGAAAGATTAAAGGTTTTTTGTTTTGTTTTGTTTTTTTGTTTCCTTTTTCAGTCCTAAGGATTGAACCTGGGATCTCATTCCTTACTAGGGAAGTGCTCTACCACTGAGCTACATTCCCAGCCTAGCTGAAGCCTATGTTTGGATGAAGAGAAGAAGCAGGCTTTGACATGACCAGATCTTCAAAACTCTTCTCCCCACCTCTACATTTTATTGTCTCCCAGTAGGTTTGTCTTGTTTGAGATGAGGTGAGTATTTTCAGGTGTAAGCCTTCTGACAGAAGGTGTGGTTTCTCCCCCAGTCTCTTCTTTCCCACCTGCTGGAACTCAGCCATGGTAGAAATCTACAAATGTCAAGGAAGCTGGTCTCTAAGTGAGAGTTTCTTCATCTGTAAAATAATTAGAATTATTATTCATCTGTAATATAATTAGAATCATAGTTATTTTGTAGGATCATTCTAAATATTCCATCAGATACTGTTAAGATCTAATTAGGTGTTGACATATGGTATTAATGTTGGCTCACTCCTGCATTCGTAAGGATAATCCAATCTTGACATGATATTTATAATAATGTGCATCTTACTAAACCAAGTGATATATTTGACTTGTTCAAGACAGACAAAGGTGAAAGTTTCAGCTGACAGATAGCCTGCTCCACATGGTCATTTAGAGACCAGCTTCCTTGACATTTGTAGGTTTCTACCATGGCTAAGTTCCAGCAGGTGGAAAAGGAGAAGAGACTGGGGGAGAAGCCACACCTTCTGCCAGAAGGCTTACACCTGAAAATACTCACCTCATTTGTGCTCACCACCACCAAGGAAAACTTGGATTGTTGCCAAATCTAACTGGCAGGGTGACTGGGAAAGGTGATCTGTCATATGCCTAGTTCCAACTCAAAATCATGGAAGGAAGGATTGTGCTAATTAAGGGGAACACAGTGTAGACTGCCAAAATGTCATTTCTCTTCATATCCCAGATTCTTTCCAGGAGTGTTTCACCTCACATTTATCTCAGTTCCCTTCTCTGCTGGCGTCTGGGCCTGCCCATTTGGGTAGGAGCTCACACCAGGTCTCATTAGGCCTAAACCCTTTACCTCACTCCTCCAGGTATGTGCTGATACACCCTCCTGCACTCCTATCTAACTCTTCATTGACTGAATTTCTAGGTAGGCAGGCACCAGAAGACTATCCCTAAGAATAATCAGGTCTGTAGTCTCTCCCAATTCCACCCCTAACTTTTTGTGATGTTGGTAAAATTTCTTCATATCTGAGATGAATTTTCTTCATCTGTAAAATAGGAATAATAAGGTTTATTCTACTTTCCTTGAAAGAATGTCAAAGTATTTTAAAACTCATAACACAATGTGCTATTAAAATATTGGTTAAAATTACTATAATGTATTAAATAAAATGTTAGTACTGTTTGGGCTGCATCTTAAGGTTGATTCTAATTTTCCCAATTATAAAAATATTCTACATAAATGTGTGGATAAATGAAATAAACTATGCCTATGTTTAACCTAAATTTTTTTAATGGGCATAAAACATAGTTTAGGTTGAAATTCCCTTATCTGAAATTCTTGGAGATAGAAGTGCTTCTAATTTGGATTTTTTCTGATTGGGGAATATTTGTATACAGATAATGAGATATATTGGGGTGAGACTAAAGTCTAGAAATGAAATTAATTTGTTTTACATACACCTTATACACAAAGCCTAAAGATAATTTTATTTATTTATGTCTATTTATTTTTATTGATGCGTAATAATTGTATATACAGTTGGATTCATTATGCCATATTCATATATGCACATAATTCTATACAATATTTTTAGCACACCTGAATTTTGTATAGGACATGAGGTCAGTTGTAGAATTTCTCACTTATGTCATCATTTTGTTACTCAGAAAGTTTTAGATATTGGAGCATTTGGATTCTGGATCCTTGGATTAAAGATCTTCAACCAGTAGTGTATGTCTGGATCCAATGAATTAAATACTTTTAAACTTTTCTTAATGTATTGATAGTTTGCTTTCAAAAGGATTGCTGCAAGTATGTAGCAAATTAAACCAGTGAATGAGATTCCTAATTTAATTTTACCCTTCCTTGAATTAAAATGGTCATTAATTTCTAATACATCTATTTTCACTTAATATCCATAATATAGCAAAACACTTTCATTGCTTTGACCTACCTGAGGACATTTCAATGCATTTCTTTATTATTTGTTCTTCCTCTCCTTTGAATTTCTCCATCTTTTCATACTTATTTTTCATATTCCCAGTTTGTTTTTTTAAGTATTCTTTTAAAAATACTCTATTAGTTGTTTATGGACCTTTATTTTATTTATTTATTCTCATGAGGTGCTGAGAATCGAACCCAGTGCCTCACACATGCTAGGCAAGTACTTTATCAGGCAAGTACTTTACCACTAAGGCACAACCCCAGCCCTTAGTTTGTTTTTTGAACTCATCAAAAATAACATTCATGAACACTTTGGCAAGTCATGTAGTCTGATTTCCCTCTAACAGAGCAAGGAAAAGGGAAAGAATGAATCAGAACCCCAGTGTTCCTGTTTCTAACAGCCTTGGGTTTTCTTCCTGGTTGCTGAGGGTCCTATTTCCCTCAGCAGGTCTCTTTATGGGTTAGTTACTGCTTTCTCTTCAGAGAATTATGTGATGCTCCTACAAGTTGTATGGGAAACCACTAACTGATGTTAGATTTGCACAGTGGGTAGTTTTTATAAATGTTTCTCTTAAAAAGCAACATCCCAGAGAAATCCCTGGGAGGCATGTACAACACAAGGCTCACTAGCAGCTGCCAGAATGTGCTGGAGGTTTCCAGGGTTGAATCTATTGCTCCCAGGGATTGATTCAATTTCTGTTCTGTCAGCCAGAGTAACTGCAGACTGCAACGTGCTCCATGATTTCAGGCACAGAAGGGATATGGCAAAAACAGAAGCCAGGATCCCAGAGAAAAAGTGAGCCAGTGCAACATCATGCAAATACAACACATTACTTGATTGTGTGAGCTCTTTTTACTGCAAAAGAAAGCGGAGTCCTGAGGTTCTGCATTGTTAAAACAAATAAATTATTTGTCCCCAATATTTAAGAGAGTTGAAGAGTGGAATTAACTTTTGCCTTTATAATCAGAATTGCTGATTTGCCTCAGTCTCTGCATCATTCATCCTGTAGACTGAGAGCTGAGGAGGAGAGTTGAGGTGATAGGATTCAGTGGTAGGAAGGACATTGTCCTGGGATAGGACATGAGCTCTGAAGTCACTCTCATCAATGCTACCTACCAGCTGTGTGACTGGAGCTGTTCCTTCAATACATTGAGCCACCTTTACCATTGGAAAATGAGAGTGCTGTACCAGAGAGACTCTTGACATCCTCTCCAGATTTCAAAACCTGTCACTGTTCTAGAGACATTTGGGCTACCATCTTGTTTCTACATATATACTACATATATATAACATATATAGTACATATAGTGTTTATATATACTATATATAGAATAACATATATACTATATGTTTATATATATATATATACATACTACAGATATTATATAATATATATTGCAGATACACTGAAGGGGTGCATGGTTTGTAGCAGTTGGCATTGAGATGGATTGATGTTAATAATACTAATAAAAGCAACAATCAACCCTACCAGAGACATAGCATTATGTTGAAAAACACTGCTAGGACACTTCTGAGAACATGCTCAAGATGCCTATATAAATCAAGACTAGTTATAAGTTTTCTTGTTTTATTATTGCTTTCTAGCTCAAAAAAAGGTCAATAGAGTCTAGGATAAAAGTTGGAAATAAGAGGGTCCACATGTTCTAAGAGCAAGTAAAGAGGTCTTTTAGCTAGTGGAACATTTTAAAGAAATAAACAAAAAACATACATTGGCTTGTCAAGTTACAAAAAAATTAGAATAAAAAAAAATCTGTGACAATCTGCTTTGGGTATGGATGATGCAAATTCAGTCAACAGTATTTGAATATATCCTGACTGAATCGTATCTCGATTGTAAGTTCTAATAGACAGCTATAGAAGCTTTTAAGTAAAAAAAGAAAGAAAGTTACAAAATTCGGTTTACAGGGCAAAATTTTTATGTATTGGGATAGCTATTTCAGTGCCTTCTATGGGAAGGTATGCAAAGAAATACCTATAAAAAAAGATCTTGATACAAGTTATTTAAGATTTGTGGTACTGACAAGTATTATGGATTTTCACTTCTCTTAGATCTCCCTAACTTTTTAGGGAATGGAAATTATATTACTGAGGTCCTCAATCATTTATTACACTGGGAATTTAGAGTTGGAATCCAAATTATAGGCAAACTAGTTGAGTCCCTTTTCTCATATTGACAAGAAGTCATTCCTACTCCATTTATGAAAATTCTTATAACAACCTCTCTTGAATTGCTCCACATTTGGAGAACTCTGTATGTCTATAGAAGTGTTGTTTGGGGCTGCTTGATGTGAGTATGGATTACTGATCAGACTGGCTAAGTCTGTTTTTTCCAGGATGGGGCTAGATGTAGGAAGGGGCAAACGAAAGTGCCACAATCAATCAGACCACAATCTCTTCTAAAGGACATGGTGGCCTATCAGATATTTGAAGATGACGTCCTTGTTTTCTCTATATTCATTTTTTCTCCTGATTAAATACCTTGAATTACTTATATATGAGTTAACTTGTTTGATTAAATATTTTGTCAGTGTTCAGTGTACACCTGGTAGGGTAATTTGGAATGATTTTTTTCAATCCCAGCAAAAATAACAAATTATTCTTATCTTCAGTATGCTATCTCAGATGATATAAACAGGGATTTAGGTGAAAGGGAATCAACAAAACAATGAGAAAAACCACAAATATTTGCCCTCATCAGGCTTATAACTTAAGATATAATCTATGTTAAATTTAAATGTAAGTGCCATTAACAGTTAAAGAGCAGCTAAAAGTTTGAAATGCTTTTTGAAAGACTTTATTAAAAAGTTTTATTTTTTTAATTTGGAACAAATATACTTTGTCTTCTTGACAATGAATTTGTTTGTATGAAAATATTCTACTGTAATCATTCTTCACTTGTTCAATGTGATTGCCCACTAATTGACAAGCATTATTTCAGGCATTGTGGATATGATAGGGAAAGAAAAATCCAAATGACTAGTTTCAAAAAGTATTCTACTGGAGTGAATGTATACAACACAAAAACCAACTAGACAGCTCAACAAGGATGAGGTCCTTCTCTGGCTCTGCCTTTCAGGCAGTGGGCAATTTCTGAAAAGTTACAAGGAGAAGACCAGTGTATATTTTATAAGGCATTTAGAAACACATCAGGTGGATTTTTAGGGGCTACAAATCCAGATGAGATGGGGACCAACCCTGCAGTCTGCTTGTAGTTGCCTGGGGCCTTTGGATCGATATCAACCCCTACTATTTGGAAGACTGGAAAGGTCAGGCTTCCCTAACCCTGTACTGAGCGAGGATGTAGAAGTCATGGTGAAAATTGATGATGGTTTCAGAAAAGTCATAACATGGTAAAACAAAAAATATTAGAGTCCATGAGAAACTTATCTGTATTTCAGGTACCACACTTACAAGGAAAGGGGCTTAGTCTCTGAAAAAAGCTGGAAAGGTGAATAGGGTTTGATATAAGTCAATAAAATGCTGCTTCTTTTCTCATTCTCTTCCCACCCAAACTCTATTAATTTTTCCAGCTCCTATTTGTTCCTAGCCACACTTCCTATTTTTCCTGAGTACTTCCCTTTCTGAGAATATACTTTTGTTCTTTTCTTAATAAAACTAATCCTCCAAATAATCAAGTATGTACAATTTCCTCAACAAAAGTTGAAAAAATAAACTTAGAGTAAGGTATTTTTCTAACCCAATCATTATTTTGTGAACCTTTTTTCCCTGTTATTCATATGTATGTAATATATGATGCAAGAAAGAAACAATCTAAATACAAATTTTATTTAAATATAAGATAAATTTTATTAAAAGTTTGTCTCGAACATTCACTTCTATAGCTATTGAGATTTTTTTTATAAAGTCATTCCTACTTTCTTTTCTGCTCAGCATATTATTTCACTGGATTCATACTTTTGCTTTGTTACTCTTTTTGCTTCTGACTTCTAAGCATGATTACCATCCTGACTCTACCAGGCCAGGACTTATTATAGTAGGCTTGAAGGTAAGGAATTTTTTGTATGTTAGGCAAGAGGAAAAGAGGATTTGTCATTTGTTCATGGAATCGCTAGATAACTAAAAATATTTTGAGAAGCTAGTATCTTTCAATTATATTTGTAGTTTAGTTCTGAGAGGGGAAAAAGGAGGCTGTGTTTATGTATGTGGTCATCCAGTTAAAGACAGCAAAAGTAACCAAAGGAAGAGAAAGTAGTAATACAGCTACTTTTTTTTTTCATAATTTCAGAAACTGAATTCTTTCTTTTTTCTTTTTTAAAAATTGTTATTGGCAGGTTATAATTATACATCATAGTGGTATTCATTGGGCCACATTTATACTTGCACATAACATGATTTGCTCAATTTCCTTCCACAGTAGCTTTCCTTTCCATTCCCTTCACCCTCCTGTCCATTTGCTTTACTCTATTGGTCACCCTTCTACTATTATTATTTTAACTAGATATATATCCTGGAGATCAGTGCTCTATCTGATGTGCGTGTGGCAAAAATTTGCTCCCAGAATGTAGGCTCTCTGTTCACTTCATTGATAGTTTCTCTTGCCCTCAGCAACTTATGAAGGTGCTAAACAACTCAATGAGACCCTATCTCCAAATAAAATACAAAAAACAAAACAAAAAAAAGGGCTGGGGATGTAGCTCAGTGGTTAAGTGCCCCTGAGTTTAATCCGTGGTACCAAAACAACAACAACAACAACAACAACAACAACAAAAACAAAAAAAAAACAAAAAAACCTCCTTTGTGCATATATACATTTTTCTTTATTCATTTATCTGTTGATAGACTTAGATTGGTCCCATAGCTAACTAGGCTATTGTGTGAGTATACTTGATATATACACATATATATGTACATGTATGTATATATAACATACACACACTTATTCCCTAAATCCTCGCCAGGAGTTCTTGCCTTTTTTCTTTTTCTTTTTTTGCACCAGGGATTGAACCCAGAGATACTTAACCACTGAAACACTTTCCTAGCCCTTTTTATTATTATTATTATTTTTTATTTTTAGGCAGGGTTTCACTGAGTTGCTTAGGGCCTTGCAACTTAGTGAAACTCAGATTTGCGATCCTCCTACCTCATCCTCCCAGGTAACTAGGATTACAGGCGTGTACCACCATGACCAGTTTACTAATTTGTATTCTCAATAATTGCCATTCTAATGAGTGAGATGAAAACTCTGTGTAGTTTTGATTTGCATTTCTGTGATTGTTAAGGATATTAAACAATTTGTCCATATATTTGTTGGACATTTGTATGTCTTCTGAGAAATGTCTCTTTAGCTCATTTGTTCACTTATTGATTGCTTTGCTTTTTCGGTGTTAAACTTTTTGAGATTTTTTTTATATTCTGGATATTAACCCAAGTCTGAAGAGGAGCTGGCAAAGATTTTCTCGAATCATTCTATAGGACCTCTCTTCATGTGATTATTTCCTTTGCTGTGCAGAAAGTTTTCAATTTGATGGTATCCCACTTGTTTATTCTTGGTTTTTAATTTTTGAGCTTTAAAGCCTTACTAAGGAAGTCAGTGTCTGTGCCAATATGTTGGAGTACTGAGCCTGTTTTCTTTTAGCAGTTGCAGGGATTCTGGTCTAATTCCTAAGTCTTTGATAACATTAAATTTACTTTTGTGCAGAGTGAAAGATGAAGATCTAATTTTATTTTTCTATTTATGAATATCCAGTTCTCCCAGTACCATTTGTTAAGAAGGTTGTCTTTTCCCCAGTGTATGATTTTCCACCTTTTGTCAAGGATCAATCAGATTAATGTATCTTTGTGGATATGCCTCTGTGTCTTCTGTTTTATTCCATTGGTTTTAACATCTGTTTCTTTGCCAGTATCATGGAGTTTTTGTTACTTTAGCTCTGTAGTATAATTTGAGTTTAGGTACTATGATGCCTCCAGCATCAGTCTTATTGCTCAGTATTGCTTTGGCTATTCTGGGTCTTTTATTCTTCCACATGAATTTTGGGACATTGTTTTCTAATTCTGTGAGGAATGTCATTGGTATTTTGAAGGAGATTTCATTGAATTTGTAGATTTCTTTTGTTAGTATGGACATTTTGACAACAGTAATTCTGTCTATCCAGGTACATGGAAGGTCTTTCCATGTTTTAAGTTTTTCTTCAAATTATATTCAGTGTTCTATAATTTTGATTGTAGAGGTCTTTCACCTCCTTAGATTTATTTTCAAGTATTTGGTTTATATTTTTGAGGCTATTGAAAATGGAATTATTTTTCTGATCTGTTCTCAGAAGAATCACTTTTGAAGTACAGAAATGTTATTGATTTTTGTATGTTGATTCTGTATCCTGCTACTTTGCTAAACTTATAAACTCTAGAAGTCTTCTGGTGGATTTCTTTTGTGATTATAAGCATAGGATCAAGTTATCAGCAAATGGAGCTTAGTGGAATTCTTTTCCTATTTGTATCCCTTTAATTTCCTTCTCTTGCCTAATTTCTCTGGATAGAGTTTTAAGAATGATATTGAGATATGCAGAGAGTAGACATCCTTGTCTTATTAGAGGTAACACATTCAGTTTTTCTCTCATCAAAATACTAACCAGTCCTGATCCTGCTTGGCTTCTGAGATCAGAAGAAGTCAGTATGTTCAAGCATAGTCATAGGCTCAGTTTTTCTCTCTACAGTATGATATTGGCTTTGGTTTTCATATATGCCCTTTATGATGTTGAGGTAAGTTCTTTCTCTCCCTAGTTTCTTCAGTGTTTTTAACATGAATGGGTGCTGAATTTTGTCATAAACTTTTTCTACATCTATTGAGATGATCATGTGATTCGTGTCCTTAATTCTATTTATGTGATGAATTACTTTTATTGATTTATTAAACCAATTGCATCACTGGAATGAATCCAACTTGATCATAGTGTACAATCTTCTTAATGTGTTTTTGTATGTGGATTGCTAATATTTCATTAGGATTTTTGCATCTAAGTTCATCAGGAATATTGGTCTGTAATTTTCTTTCCTTGATGTGTCTTTTCTGGTCTTGATGTGAGAGTGATAATGGCATAATAGAATAAATTTGGAAGTGTTTTTTTCCTTTCTATTTCGTGGAATAATTTGAGAGAGATTGCAACTAATTCTTTTTTAAAGGTCTGGTAAAATTCGGCTATGAATCTCACTGATTTCAGGCTTTTCTTGGTTGGAAGAATTTTTATGACTAACTCAATCTCATTGCTTCCTTCTTGGTCTGCTTAAGTTCTACCATCTTGATTCAATGTGGACATGTAGTGTATGTATAGAAGTTTGTCAGGATCTTCTAGAGTTTACACTTTATTGGAATACAAGTTTTCAGAATATTCCTTAATGATCCTCTGTATTTCAGAAATATGTGTTGATATCTCTTTATCAACTCTAATTTTGTTGATTTGAGTCTTTTTTCCCATTCTTTGGCTTAATTTGACTAAAGGTTTATCAGTCTTGTTTAACTTCTCAAAGAACCAACAGTTTTGTTTTATTGATCCTTCATACATTTTAAATCTCTATTTCATTAATTTTTGTTCTGATCTTAATTATTTCCTGTCCTCTACTGGTTTTAGAATTAGTTTGCTCCCACTTTTCTAGGTCATTGAGATGTAGTATTAGATTGTTTATTTGGAACATTCTCTTTTTAAATGTAGGCATTGAATTCTATGAACTATCCTCTTAGGACTATCCTTCTAGTGTCCTACAGATTTTGATACATTGCATCACTATTCTCTTTTCATTCTAGGAATTTACATTGTGGTGATTCTATGAATTTACAAGACCTATGTTGTGACCTATTAGATGGTCTATATTAGAAAAAGTTCCTTTAGCCACTTAGAAGAAAATGATTCAGCTGTGGTTGGATGAAATATTCTATAGATGTCTGTTAGGTCCTTTTGATTTATAGGATTATTTAGCCCAGAAGTGTCTTTCATGATATTTTTGATCTTATGTTTGAATGACCAGATTTTTGGTGGGAAGGGTGTTTTGAAATTACCCAGTATCATTGTATTGGGATCTATCTGATACTTAATTGTCAAGAGTGTTTGTCATTTTTCTTAAATTTAATTAGGTACAATAATATTTTGGGCATAAATATTTACTATTATCTCTTTTTGTTGGAATGTTCCCTTTAACAGTATGTAGTGCATTTCCTTGTATATTCTGATTAATTTTCACTTGAAATCTGATTTTTCAGACATGAGAAAGCTACCCTTGTTTGTTTTTCGATTCTTTTGGCATAGAGTATTCTTTACTATCATTTTACTTTCAGCCTGTCCTTGCTTATAAGTCTCTTGCAAAGAGTACGCAGTTGGATCTAGTATTTAATCTACTCTGACAATCTGAACTTTTTATTAGAGAATTGAGACATTTACATTCAGAGTTAGAAAGATATTTTTGATTTCTTGACATTTTGATTGTTTCAGACATTTAATTTGGTCTTATCTTTCATTTGCTTAACTGGTCTTCTAGTGATCTTCATTTACTTGGGAGTTCTGAGATTTGTTTTTGAGGTATTTCTGCAAGTTTTTTCTATGATGCTCATTTAATGGTGAATTCCTTTATCTTTACCTTGAAATAATTTTGTTTATTTTCTCTCCAATTCTATTTTTTTTTTCTTTTGGTATGGGGATTGAACCCAGTGTGCTTAACCACTGAGGCACACCCCCAGCCCATTTTTGTATTTTATTTAGAGACAGATTCTCACTGAATTGCTTATGGCCTTGCTAAATTGCTGAAGCTAGCTTTCAACTTGCAATTCTCCTGCCTCAGCCTCTCAAGTCACTAGAATTACAGGTGTGTGCCACCATGCTGGGCTTCTGTCCAGTTCTTAACGATAACTTTGCTGGATATAGCAATTATGGTGTACAATTTTTCTCTTTCAGAATTTGGATTATTCCACTCCATTCCCTTTTGGATTTGAGAGTTTGAGTCAGGCTTATTGGTTTGCAGATAAATGTGACCTGACATTTTTCCCCTTGTGTCTTTTAGTATTCTATTCTTATTCTCTATTTTGGGTGTTTTGATTAAGACAGGTCTTGGAGAAATTCTTTTTCCTCATCTATTTGGGGTGCTATTTTTTTATTTTTTCTCAAAAGTTGCATTTTAATACATGTTATCAAACATAACAGAAAAAAAAATTTCAGAAGCTGTACACACTGTTCACTGAAAACATTTGTTGAGGCAAATAGAAAAAAATTGTTACAATCATAATTTTTCTAACTTTGCACAAAATTATAAGCAGATTAAATTCTTCATATTAAACACCTTTATATGCACTTTCAATGAACAGTATATATATATATATATATTTTTTTTTTATCAACCATCTTTACTATACCCATTGCCCTTTCCTGCCCCCCGCCTCCCCCATGTCGCGTCCAGTGTTTCTCTATTTCTCTTATGTTTCCCATTCCCACCTCCCTTATTCATCAGCATCCACTAATCAGAGAGACCATTCGGCATTTGGTTTTTTGGGATTGGCTTACTTCACTTAGCATAATGCTTGCCAGTTCCACCCATTTGGGGTTCTAAATGCATCCCGTTCATGGATATCCATCTCATTCCTAAGGTTTAGAAATTTTTCTGTTGTTATTTCACCAAAAAGTCTCTTGATGTCATTAACCTATATCTCCATGCCCTCTTGACCTGCTTCAGTACCAGTTACTCTCAAGTTTGGTCCCTTAACATCCCAGAGTTGCTGCATATTCTGATCAAGGTTTGTTTTATTTTTATCTTTGTTGCTTATTGAGTGTTCAAGGTTATGTACCCTGTCTTTAAGGATTATATATCCTGTCTCTGAACTTCTGTTTTCTACATAATCTAATGTGTTGGTGATACTTTCAAGTGAACTTTTTTATCTGATTAATTGTGTCCTTTCATTTCCAGGAGTTCTAATTGGTTTCTTTTCAGAACCTCTATCTCTTTATTGAAATGGTCTGTCACCTCCTGTACTTATTATCTTAGTTCATTCCTTAGATATTTTTTAACTCATTAATGATTTTAATAATCAATAGTTTTTCCTGTTTCTCTGGAATTTCATTCCCTTCAATATCTACTGAATAGCCTGCAACTGAAGCTGCCTGAATAACCCTCAGCTCCCCTTCTCAACAACAGAAAATGGGATGGAATGGAAAATAGTGTCAACTGGAGCTTTGTCCAGACTAGATCAGTGCTCTTTCAGGACAGGGCTGGTGTAGAGTTCTAAAAGGGAAATTTGAGCTACTGAGGTTGAGCTCTGATTAGAACTTCAAGACCTTGACAGGTGGCATCTGCTCCAGAGAGATGAGACCAGCTTCCCCATAGGACTGAGCAGATGCCAATAAAATCAGAAGAAAAAAAAAGAGTATGTGGAGGCCTCCTGAGAATTCCAGTCATAGGACACAGTAATTAGTCCTGCACAGGTCTTGCACATACTCATCTGCCTCAACAGATGCACATACTCAACTCAACAAATGGGCTGCCTCAGGTTTAGTGTCGGAGTGCAATCACGCTCACCTGTCCACTTTCTGGGTCCTCCTCAGCTGGTCCAATGAGCTTTGAGACTCAAGGAAAAGCCAGCCCCTCTACATCCTCAGCCTGATTCCCCTCATCCAAAATCCTTTCTGTGCCCATCTAAATCGCACTCCACTCAGTATATTCTAGACCACCCAGTATTCACTTACTAGGACAGTATGGCAACATTTTCTGTGACCTCCTGGGTTTCCACAGCAACAAGCTATAGTATGGCTGCTTCAAGATGGCCCCCACCTCAGCTTTCCACTTGCCAATTGAGAAACATGGAGTATTTTTCAAACACCGGCACACTGTGCAGCCTCTGAATTAGCTCAGTTCAGATTGCTTTTTGGTTCTGCAGGTTTTCTCATGCCAAGTTTGTCCCCTGTGTTTCTCCCCATTTGGCTTGCTTCTCCCCTATTGGTGAACTCGCAGTCCTGCCACTACCAAAGTGGCTCTAATATACTCTTCCTTGTTCTCTGTTCCAACACTCGAATTTCTGGGTCTCTAATGCTCTTTGTCTGATATTGAATGTCAGTGAATTCCCTCCATCAAACACCTCTCTGAGAAGCTGCGCTCCTCCTGCTTGAAGGCCATGCCTCAGAGCAACTGTAAACTGTAGACATTCTCTAACCCACCATCTTTGATACCTACAGGATGTGAATTTATTTATTTTTTTTATTTTTGATATTTATCTACCTGTGCTTATGATGAAACAACTAAAAACAGAAATGAAAGACTCACACCAATACTACATATGTTTAAAGTGATTATAATGACCTCACAATCATCAAATTTACTTTTCCTCCATTAAGTAAAGGTGTACTGTAGAGTAACTAAGGTGGTATAGTTAGTTCAGATTAAAACTCAAACATTCAGTGGATGATATTTAGAGTATTCAACCTCATTCCTTAAAGTTATGCTTGTGGGTATGGACCACCATGTTGTAGAGGGAGACTACAATGGCAGTGATTTATAGCAGTGTTCACTAAACACAAAAATAAAAAGCGAAGATAAATAAATTACAAATTCAACTGAATCAAGAAAAAGCACAATGAGTTGAATATAAGGAAATTGGAATGAAGGGGCTAATACAGATAAAGGCAGAAATTAATGAATTAGAAGATCTGTAAAACTTTATCAATTTGAAATGGTTCTTTGAAAATTCCTATGAAGTCTGGGTAGAGTTTCCTGAAAAGATCTCTGACACTGAGAAGAAAAGAGAAAACCCATAGAGTAATAAAAACATGTCATGTTTATGAAAGGAATCAACTGAACATTTATAAGAAAATATCATTTCAATTCAGTGATAATAAATCTAAACATGTTCAAATAAGTGATTTTCTACAAGTAAACTAAACTACAAAAATTAATTTAAGAAAAAAAGTTTGACCAACAAGCCAGAAGAAATTTTAAAATGTGTTAAAATGTAGCATGTAGTGCCCATAGTGTATTCAACTAAAGGTACACAGCTTAAGTGGTATTACATGTCAGTCTTTTATATCTTAAGGAATAGAAATGGCTCTTGCTACTTTTCCAAGATAAGAAACATAAAGCTTTAAAAATATTATCATTAAGTGATATACCTCACTAAGAAATTATTTGCACATTTGTGTATAGATGAAAAATCACTTTATATAATTAAAGAATTCCTGTTTAGTAGCACAAGTCACCAACATCTAATGTGAAAGTTTATGAATATGAGGAAATCAATTAATCTGCTACATTATCAATACATCAAAGAAAGAACACTATCTGTTTATCTCAAAATCTGCCAAAAGGCATCTGGTAGAGTTTAACATACACTTATAATAGTACTTGCTAAAAATGTGTTAATTGAATGATATTTCTTCAGTCTGATAAATAATAATAATTTGATAAAATAAGAAGCTTAACTATATTGCATTAGGTATATTCCCAGTAAAGTCAAGAAAAGGAATCCTGACTTTTCCCATTGTTATGTAACATTGTTTTTCAAACCTAGCAAATGTGATGACAAGCAATTTATATACACATAAAATATAAGTGCATACATGTAATTAAATATATAACAATTAGAAAAAATAACTATCATAAGTTGCAGATAATATGAATTAACTGAAGAAAAAAAAGGAATCAACAGAATTAATAAAAGAAACTCTAAAATGGTCTGTTATAAAGCAATTTAATGAAATAAACACTTTTTCCCAATGATCAATAAGATCCATCAGACCCTAACATAAAAGATACCATTTACTCTAAAACACAAACTGCTAAATGTCTTGGAATTCTTATATCAATAAGTCTATTTAGGATCCATTGAAAGGAAATTACCACTTTTTTCTGCTACTTAAAATTTAAAAAGTGGTAAAAGATGGAACGTTGTACTACATAGCCTGAATGGTAAATGAATATGAATTACCACAGGTTGATTTATGAAGATAATGCAATTCCAATTAAAATCCCAGAATGACTTATTTGAAGATTGGGTATTTGACAAAATATTCTAAATTTCACCTGGAATACTTACTTTAGAATAGCCAAAATTTTCTTTCTTTTTTTTCCTAGAAAAAAAATTGAGAGCTATAAAAGTTTAATTTATTTAATACCAAAAAATTTAAAGAAAAAAATATATACACACATATACATATATATGTACAAATATATATTTACACAAATATATATCCATATTCATTTGGCTTATGTTTATGTCACTTTTATAAATGTGTATTACATACACATATGTTTATTTGTTGGTGAGAATGTACCTTGCTATGATTTTTTCTGAAAATCACCTTATGTATGCATTTATACGATGTTTTTCTTTCCAGGATTTTGTTCTATGAAAATATTCATGAGCATTCATAATGTTATGGATAGAAACATGTCCATACCAATGTAGTCTATAAAAGGCAAAATTAGAAAAAAAGAAAACCTAATATTAGGAATTTTATTAAAATAGACTACATTTGTAACAGAGAACCTCACATAAATATTGACACCAATGAATAAGAAAATTCAATGTAAAGAATTTTCTCAAAAAGATATGAAAATTATCATGTATGTAAGGAATCCAACAAATGACCAACTTTAAGAAATGACCTTTTTCCTACTGATTTACAAACTCCATAATCTGATGAAAACTACTATATTTTAAATTTTTATTTGTTCTAATTCGTTATACATAACAGTAGAATGCATTTATGCACTTTGATATATCATACATAAAAGGGGTATAAACTGCATGGTTTTAAGAATGTTACTACAGCCAACAAGGACTTCAGGTGGTCCCTTGCTTGATCCATTTATATTTTCTCATGAAGGGCTTATCTTACACTCAGTCAAGTTCTTGCAGCTCCATGTGACTTGGCTGTATTCTTCTACAAGTACCAGGGAAATAAGGATCCAAGCCAAGAAGTAAAGTGGAGCTGTGATAGTAATACAAAATCTGAGGAAGCTTACAGAAATATAGACCCCAAACAGACCAAGTGTATGGCAAGGAGAGACACAAATGAGACCTCCCAGGTTTTGTAAAAGCATTATAGTCTCACAGCCTTGTTCTCTTCAACATCACTTACAAAAATAATGTGAAAAAAATTAGCAGTCCAAAAATTAAGAAATACGTAAGTAAACTATGCAATGCTTTATATTGGAGTTTTATGCAGCTATCACAAATATTTTTACATTTATAACATCAGGGATTTATGGTACAAAACAGTATATAATAGGTGAAACTTTACATATAATTTCAACCTTGAAAATTTCTTTGGGAAAAATAGTAGCAAGAACTCTCAAATATTTTTCTTCTTATCTAGGGTGAGAGTATCAAGTCTTAGCTCCCCTACTGATAACGACACATGAAGCTGAACTCACCAGATGGCAGTTTGTGCTTAATAAAGTCTTCAGAGTGCTGCCATGAAGGGCACTTGATGTGTATTTTGTTGATCCTCTCAGGCATTCAACAATATAGGGACAAAAGGGCTAAATAACTTTCCTAGAACCCACCTATTTTGCGAGACAGAACCGGGATGAAACCAGGGCTTATTTAAATCTAGCTCTCTGTGCCTTTTATCATCTAACAACCCATCAAACACTGGAACGCATGGTTATGTTTGCATTGATAGGTGGTTTGTTTGTTTTATTTTTTAGATTTTCCAAATTTCTAAAATTAGCATATATTGCTTCTAAAATCAGAAGAAAATCTTTGTGATTTTTTTGTGTTTGTTTCTGTTTTTGTTTTAATAAGAAAGACAGTTAAGGAGTTAGCAATAAAAACCAGATTGAGTGTGAAAAATGAAAACAATATTGATAAGTGCAGGCTCTTGGCTTACTCACACAATTTAACTTTGGGGACCAGGGCATTCTGAAATGTCCCAAGGTACATACACTTTTAAAATTTTACTGTTCCATTCCATTCAGAATCACAATTGGACCAATGTGTGATTCATGATACTTTGACATGATGATGTGGCCATTGGGCAGTAGTCTGATTATTATCTCTGAAATGCATCCACCTTGCTTTGATTAAGGCTGGAGGAAGATTTGCATGTTTTGTTTTGTTGGGTTATTTGGATGCCTAGTGCACCTTTTAACATCTCAGATGTGGCGGTGGCTGAAGAAGAAGAGTGGTTGGACTGGACTGAGTTCACAGCGCTGATGCCCCTCCAGGTTACCCACTAACCTTGCACTGATGCATATCATCTTCTACAAAATGCTTTCACTATGTGCCCTTGAATTGGTCAATGCAGAAGACAAGTCACTACTTTTGCAGCAAATATACAGGATTACTTCTCTGGGCCTTCAGTGACCTCTCTCTCTCTCCTCAGAGCGAAGGAACAAGAGCTCAGATTTTTTTTGGTCATCTCTTCATAAAGTCTTTTTTCTTTCTCTGCATAACTCATGTTTATGGAGCCCTCCCTTCTTAAGGCAAATGCTACCTTTGATGTGTTATTCCATTAGTTCCGACACTTAAGAAGTGCTAACAAATCAGACATTTGTGTATCCATTCATCTACTCCTGTACTTTCAAAGCATCCTCTCAATTGTCTTGAAAAGCCAAGGCTGGCTGTTTAGGCTGCTGTATTCAACATGTGGTGCCATTGCACTGTGTCAGGCGTTGCACTCCGGAATGCTGTGTCCGGCTAAGAGCAGTGTTTCCACCTCTATGTGACTCTGAGGGCCCATTTGTAATCACCATAAACCGGAAGGAAGAGCCATAAGCCTACCATCAGCCCTGCAGAGACACTGGAGCAGAAGAGTCTAATTATAGAAATTAAGATCTGGAAGAGACACGGGTTGCAAGTGAAAGATCTGCTAGCACCTTGAGAGCCATAGTCCAAGTATCTCTGGGTTGGAAGAACGGAAATACACTAACATTAATTAGCCTGCTGCACCAGAAGAGAATAATTTAAATGCAAAAGATAATCTCACTGCCCTTTTGATGGGAGAAAGTTGTCCTAGATTGAAAGTTTGATTTCTGTGTCGGGAGCCCATGTGCCTCTAATGTTAAGAGCAGCCTGGGAAGTTAGAAACAGCCCAGAAGGGTATAAATTTTGAATGATGGTACTGACGCTTGTAGTGTGATCACAGGCAACTGACCACTCCTCTTCAAGGCTCCCTTTTCAGTTTTCTCACTTAAAAAGTGCTGAAAGAATATTCATTTTAATGAGCTACCATGAGGATTAAATAGAAGAAAACTGATGCTCTCTCTGACACAGGAGAAAAGTCAGCTCTGCAGAAAGACCTGAGTTTTGCTGCATCTCTGCCCAGGCAAATGTGCACACATAAATTTTTACCAAGTCTTTTTTATCTTTGTGTTGCCATTTAGTCAACTCTGCTGGTTGTTATTAAAAGCCTTCCAAACACAATAGCAAGGGATGGTCCACAAAGGAAAGCACACACTGCAGCGAAAGCTATTGAGACGCGCACATTCACTTCCCTACACCCTTGACCTCCAGAATCAGATCGGTAACTTCTCCCCTCTTCATTTCCCCTTCCTGTGTCCACAGTGAGGGGAAGCTGCTTGCAACCCTTTAGAGATAATGTGACACAGGGCACACAAGAGCGGAAGGGAGAAAAGTATTTCAACAAAAGCCTGGAACTTGGGTTTAGGTAAATTCAGGAAGGAGAGAGATAGGAAATGGCAGCAACCTTGCCAGAAACTGAAGGAAAAGGATTCTGGCATAAGCCCCAGAGCAAAATGTTAGGTCATCTATAATAATGGCTGAGTGAAAAACCTTCAACTCAAAATGAAAGCTACAATGATACAAAGAAACTTATCAAGGCAACCTTTGAAAGCAGTTAAGAAACCCATTCTTCTTCTCTATAAAGAAAGTCGCCAGACAAAAGAGATTTCTGATCAGCTTACGTGGAGGTTCACATAGGACAAACTCTCTTTACAATCTCATAAGTCAAGTTTCTTTGCCAAACTTTTATTTATGAGGAAATAGAGAGGAAACAGAAATTTAGAAATGAAACAGAGTAGATTAAACACACCTTATCTCAATTAAATAGTTAATGGGCAGTTTCTATTTTTTACTAATTTTTTCATTACTTAAATGTTCCTAACTATTTTAAATGGCACTGACAGGATATAGTTATTGACACATGAACCAGTTCACATGTAAAACAGAAGAAATGTGTCTTAGTCTGTAAAGTACACTCACTTTAAAATTTAAAGATTAGAGACAGGGTGGTCTGTGGAGAGGAAATTTTCGGGTTTTTTTTATTTGTTTGTTTTCTCAGCCTCCAAGGTGATGGTACCAAGAGGTAGGGATCTTTGTAAGGTGTCTAGATTGTTACATTGAAGCTGTCATGAATGGGATTAGTGTCCTTATAAAAGGGACCCCAGAAAGGAGTGTCTGCCCGACCCCCCCTCTTCTGATACGTAATAATACAAGACAGCAGTCTGTAACCCAGAAGACAGCCCTCACCAGAATCTCACGATGCTGGTACCACCCTGGTACCACCCTGGTACCATGATGGACTTTTGATCTTCAGTACTATTAGAAATCAATTTCTCTTATTTATAAAGCATCAAGTCTACAATACTTTCTTATAGCAGACTGAATTAAGATAACTGCTCTGAAGTTTGATTCCAATTCACTGGAGTCATAATTCTACATTGAGTTTCAAATGGATTTCCAATCAATCACTTAAGAATGAACTAGGTCATCTTGCACAGGTGTAACCCATAAGAAAATGTCTTGGAAAGAACCTTTTCTTGGTATAGAATTTTACCCTGTCACCTTATGTGCCAGCTTTTCAATAACTCAAATTCTTTTGGTCAAATGTATCAAAAAGTAAAACACCACAAATCCACAGTGGAAAGATCCTAAGGTTAACACTTTCTTTAGAAAAGTTAGTGAGATTCTTCTTAATAATTTTCCCCATTTATGGTAAAGTAAGTAGAAAAGTTCTATATTTGGTTGCAATAAATTACTACCTATATTTCCCCCCGGATGGTAGGGAGAATCATTAACGATCAGTAAAACTTCTAACAGCCTTGGAACACAGCACATGCTCTGTGGAAAGTTGCTGGCACAATCACTGGTGGCCACAGGCTATTCTGACTTACAATTTGAGGCTCATATCTGAACCCACAGTTGCACAGTTCGTCTATTTTCCCCCCTGGGGTTCATTTGAGTCTATCAAATGTGATTTTCACACATACTTCTGGAGTTATAATTTAAAGCAAATTGTTTCAAACATACCTGGTAAAAACTCACCCATCTGTTTTTTTCTATGACTAAGCAAAATATTTATTTTCAAAAAACATTTTATTTATATAGACAATGGTAGTTTTCACCTACCGTGTTTCATGCAATGACCTGCATTATTTTTCATTTAGGTTTCATGTTACAACTGTGAGGTAGCTATTATTATCTTCATTTTATGACAGAAAGATTTGGATTCCAAATAGAAGAAATTTGGCCAATGGTGTTTCAACACTAAGTGACATCTGAATTTGAAGCTAATTTTCTGTTGTTTCCAAAGCCTGTATTCCACACTATCCTCCCTTTTATTTTACAGATTTGCCTTTAATCACAAAAGTCTGCTCCCTCATTGCAGTTAATCCATTACAAAGGATAACAATGACAATCTCAACAGTCAGAGATACTTTCCATAGTATGGTTTCAAACTTGTTTCAAACTGGATGGACACAGTGCTTGTCTTTCCAGGTCCTGGATAAACAATGTACCCCTGCTTCCACTCTACCCACCACATTGCTGCCTGATGCCCCTTCACCATGTTGCTCTTTTTCCTAGCCAGTCCACCTGATTTATGCTCAACCAAGTACTGAAGCCATTGATAAATCCTGCCTTGCAAAGTATTAAAATCTAGAAATTAAAAAGAGAAGAGAACTTCATATATGAACATTGACTTTTTCTTTCTGTCATGCTGAACACTGTCAGTTAGAAAACTAAAAATAATAAGAGCCCCCGAAAGGTTCCAAGTCGCATAAGTGACTTAAAGAAAACCATTTGCTTTGCTCTTTTCATTAGACCTTTAGTCTCAGCTGTTGAAAAACCTGTGTCAATCCCTTTCTATTTGTAGTAAAGACTGTCCCTAGCTGTACAGCTTTTTCACAAAAATTAAATGATTATGTACTTGAATCTCATGCCCCAATCTTAAGCAGTTGGAATGCAGATTTCCTGTTTCTCCCTACCCACTGACTTCACTTTACATTCTTCTCAGCTGATGTGTTTTGAATCTGAGTATGTTTTCTTTCTTTTATAGCTTAATGTCATGCAAGGATTTCACCAGTTCTTCCAACCTCATGCCACACATGACATTCTGTCCCCATCCAAAATCAGATCACTTCTCTCAAAGGGAACTGGCATCAAGCAAACTGGAGATGAAAGGAAGGGTTAAGTTTACTTCCAGTATTAGGGAATGATTCGGAAATAAATGTCGAGGTTAAAAAGTCCAGATGGCAATTCAACTGTATCCTCACCATAAACATGATTTGATTTATGGGAATTACTAATGGTATCTCAGTTTAGATCTGGACGGCTTGGCTTTCTCTCATCTAAGTTTTAAATTCATCAGATTCTTTTACTCCCACTATCAATCTTTCACTACAAAGAGACACTCCTAATCAAGAATTTGGGAGTATTTTAAAATGCAGAAATTGATGAATGTTAACAACCCTAATCCATGCAAATTACTGTCTGTTGTCATTATTTATAACCTGGCGGATGTACTCATTCAAAATATCCTCAAAGAGCTCTGACAATTCATGTGTCCAGTGGTGAATCATCTTTTGCTCTTTTTCCCTCTTTTATAAGGGATCGCACTGAATTAGTTTTCACTTTTTTTTCTTTGCCTGACATTGCAATTATTAGCTTTCTTGGCTTTGTCAGAAAAATCCATTGGAAATGTTTATCTCCTGGGGCAAATCTCAGGAAAACAGCGTGTTTATCACTTCAAGGGGCTGTAATCCAAAGGCAGCCCCAGGCCCACCAGTTTTATAACACATGAACTGGAGGAAAAAGTGTCCATGTGATTGAGCAGCCATGGTACAATAATCCCCTATCACGAGCCTCAACATCTCCCCAGCCTGTCTTTGTTCTCTGACCTCTGTTGATGAAATATACAAGCTTAAATAATACTAGTTTAATTTCTTATTTCCATCTAACTATATTCATCTCAGTTCACAACGCATTGGCCTGGAGAATGGACAGCCTTCTAGGTCTCTGTCTTCCACAGTGGTTCATAGCACTAAGCTCATTCATTAGAAGAAGTAAAAGTCACAAATAAATGAATTGACTCTATCTCAAAGCCTTAGAAAAGGAAGAACAAATTAACACCAAAAGAAGAAGAAGACAGGAAATACTCAAAATTAGAGCTGAAATCAATGAAATTGAAACAAAATAAACAATTCAAAAAATTGACAAAACAAAAAGCTGGTTCTTTGAAACAATAACCAAAACTGACAAACCCTTAGCCACCCTAATGAAAAGGAGGGAAAAAAACTCAAATTACTAAAATTCGTGATGAAAAAGGAAATATCGCGACAGACACTACTGAAATACAGAGGATAATTAGAAACTATTTTGAAAATCTATACTCCAGTAAAATAGAAAACCCTGAAGACACCGACAAATTTCTAGAGGAATATGACCTACCCAAACTGAACCAAGAGGACATATACAACTTAAACAGATCAATTTCAAGAATCAGTGAGTTTTATGAGGTGAATGATGATAAGAATCTAATTTGAATATCATACCAGGAGAGAGGACTATTTGAATCAAAAGATGGCTGGAATGATCAGCTGCATTTTACTTTATGTTGCAAGGATAAGCATAACCAAAGCATCTCTTCTATGATAAGTACATCAATTTGTACTGTATTTCATGTTATTTCAAGGTCCAATCCTCAGGTCACATCCATCATGAAAACTTTAGGCTTTCCTATAGGAGAATATTCTGCTGTACCTCCTGGGAAATATGTTGAACACCCTTTGATTTACTGAATCATCAACACAGTTTTTTTGAAGTTCTAGGAACTGTATTAAAGCTTAAAGAATAATCAGGGCCAAGACACAGTCCATTCACTCCAGGGAGAGAAGTAGCAGGTGTTTGTAACATCATCCATAAGAGATGCATAAGCTCATGACATGTCAAGGATATGTAAGAAGGGCATCGTCTTCATCAGATTAAGGCCAGAATCCGCCAATGTTCACAAAGACACCTCTATAGAAGTTAATGGGGAGGGACTGGGGTTGTGGCTCAGTGGTAGAGCGCTTGCCTCGCATGCATGAGGCATTGGGTTCGATCCTCAGCACCAAATAAATAAAATAAAGGTTTAAAATATTTTTTTAAAAAAAGAAGTTAATGGGGAGAAGGATGAAAAGACTTAATAGCTGAAGGAAAGGGAGAGTCAATGCTTTGTCCTTTCAGAAATGAAAGAATACATGTGGGGGAAAGCACAAGTAGAAAAAATGGATTCAAGCATAGAATTCAATTAATAAATTTTAAAAAAATGTATAGATTGGATAATTAAGCAGAAATCAATTCATGCAGGACTAGTGATTTGCCCTTTATTAAAATGGGAGCAACCAGAGCTAAGATTTGCAGGTCAATGATATTGGAGATCTGAATGCAGCAGATGGTTCCAGGAATGGAGAGAAGCAGACAATCAGCAGACAATTATCAGGAGATGGAATCAACAGACATGTTATCTACTCAGCTATGGGGACAAGACAGAGATGAACACAGAGAATAATACATATGTTTCTAATATGAGAAACTCAAAGGCAGTGATATGTTTGGTTGAGATGGAGAACTCAATAAAAAGAACCAATCTGTAGAGAAAATAGAGTTTGATTATTTGGATGTTAAGTTTAGGTTGCCCCTGAAACATTCATTTAGGATATGAAAGAGGTCGAATATTCCTCTGGTGGGTGGTGGATTTAGTTTAAGAAAAACATCTAGACTGCAGATTACTCTTTGGGATGACCACATTAGAGATGGTAACTGATGAATGAGATTACTTAGGAAATGTATGTGGCAGAAGAAAAGAAGATACTCAAGGAAATATAACAATTATGATTCGGATCATGAACTAAAAGATATGCCAAAGAGATGAGAGGAAACTCAGACTGGGAATTTATCACCACAGAGACCAACGAAAAGAAAAATCTCCTTTCTAGGGGAGGATGAAAGCCAAGATTGGTACACTTCAACAAAGTAAGGTGAAAATGAGAACCGGTAAATATTCATATGACTTTATAAGTAACAAAGTCATTGATTGGAAATTTTTAGGGAGTGGAGGACCAAAGACAAATTATAGAGATTGTGGAGACCGAGGGATGGGAATGAAGAAAACATGCCAAATGGCTTTTCTAAAACTCTTGGATGAGGGTGATAAGCACTTTTATTATAGATCATGTAATTCTTTTTAATCTGTATTCTCCCTTTCCCCTCAAGCTTCCCTACTCCACAATATTAGATTGAGCTTTTGTAGTCAGTTGAGGTTTTAATTATTTTGGAGATCCTCAGTAACTACCTAGTGCTTGGAACTCCACATTAGATTGTTAAATGAATGAGCAACAGGGGCAGAAGTGACAATCACTCTTTCCATGATAATTTTCAAGGGAAGCACCAATTATTTGGATGGAAATTATTTGGGGGCACTGGAGTACAAACCTGTGTAGAGTAAATTAAGTCTCTGCGAGGCCAGGATGTCATGTATTTAATTACATCTTAAAGGAAATTCAATGATATCCTTTTCTCTGATGGAAAACTTACTTTCCAAATAATTAAGTGAATTAAAACTTGTGTATGACAAAATTATTATACTAGAAACAGTCCCACAGCAAGTACATGAGACTGTCATGGCAATAACTAAAGAACTAAAGGAGAAGTCTGTGAAGACAGGTACTCATTTGCTGCCTGCGGCTCAGAATCAATCCTAATTCCAGGCGAACTCAATGCCTCAAAGCAACAGAGGAATCTGGAGGAGACTTCCCAGAGACCTCTGGTTCATTGACTTTTGGGATGTGTAGAGCATGAAATGAAGTGTGCTGTCAAGACTTGGCATTGAAGTAGTTTCAACTCCATTAAAGTATTCCTTTAAAAGAGAAAGAGCAGGTTGAATATAGAAAGGATTTGTGTTATGATTTGGGGGATTTGGAGCTCAGGAAGTACAATGGTAATAGCGATTTAATTTGGATGTGACCAGTGTAGAGATGATAACTTTAGCAGGGAGGGTGGATGGGAGAAATCAGATGGCACCCATCACTGGAGGAGGAGTGGACTGACCCTTGAACCTCATGGGAATCTATCATTGACCACTAGCAGGGAAAGAAGAAGTTTCCAAGGGACCTGAGATAAATGGGCTCTGTGCTACAGGATGTGTGCTTCCAATTTCTAGTACTCCTTTGCATCTTTGACAAAGGAAAAGAAAATGCACCATATTATTATCACTCATCTCTCAAGATTTGTCAAAATTGTGTCTCCCTTAAAATATTCTTCAATGTATTATATTTATTGTTGGTGGACTTTGAGTACCTATGATAGTCTATGTCAGAAATAACACTTAGGTGCTTAAACTTGTGTATCACAAAATGCCCACTATCAATATGAACAGGAGCAATTGATGCCTGCTATAGCTTATATCTGAAATGTTCACCAAAGGCCCATGTGTTTACCAGCCTGTAGCACTATTGGGAAGTGGTGGAATCTGTAGGAAGTGAGGCCTAGTGCAAGTAAGTTGGGGTATTGGGAGTGTGCTCTTGAAGAGTATATTTGAACCTCTAACACTTTGTCTTTTACTTCATGGCTGTGGTGAAGTGAGCAGTCTCGTCTGCCACGTAGTCCTCCATAATGTACTCTGCTTATACAAGCCTAAAGCAACAGAGACAAATAGTCATGGGCTGAAACTTCTAAAACCATGAGCCTAAATAAAGCTCATCTTACGTTGGTTACCTCAGGTATTATGTCACAGTGACAGAAAGCTAACTAACAGAATTTCCACCCATAAAATGATCCTGGGTCACATCTTAGAAGGTGGGGCCAGAATTTGAATCTGTATTTCCTAAATCCTGTGATTTTTTTTCCTGATGGTTGCTGTGGCTATTTGATACATATTTTGGCCACAGAATATATATTCTTGTACCTTTATCAAAAGTTTATGTTTCTGTGGCCAGTGGAACCAGTGACATCATTATATATTGACACTATGAACACTTTAAAAGGAATCAGACGTATAGTCTTCCCCACAGACATCTCTGTTGGCTCATTAGAGTTTGTGTGACAAGGAATCAGAGGTATGTATTGAATGATTATCTTCTGAACTCGCTGTCTCCAAGTTCCAGTATTAAGAAGTAGATAAAAAGTATATGCATTAAAGTGTTAATATCATTACTATGAAATGGTAGCCTACACATGACATTAAAAATATAGTTTTCAGAAATTTTGGAAAGTGGGTTGTGCTTCTATTTACATAATCTCTAATAATTGGGAGCTCAAGTCAGTATGGTCCTTTTCAATCTGTAAGAGATGGCTCAGTTCTGTTGTAAAAAGGTATAAACAGTTTAAACAATGTTCCATACAGCACACCAATGCCTGTATTTTGACATTTCCTATGAGAACCAAAAAGAAAATTTTGTTTCCCCCAACATGTTCACAGAGCATAAGATTACTACATCAGATTTCAGGAAGTAAAGTGGAAGAGACTTCATATGATCAGGTTTCCAAGAGATCAAAGAAGAATCCTGTTTTTCCCCAGAAAAGTTTGGACAGAGAGGAGGGCTATTGGTGATCTGCTTTGTGATCCTTAAGCAACCTGATGTATTATTTAAAAGCTTCAGGTGGCTTAAAGCTTAGTTAAATTAATATTTGTGAATATAAAACATAATATTTGTGAATATTATAACAAAATATTATAACAAAATATTATAACATAATATTTGTGAATATAAAACACATTCAGAAAAACTTTCAATCACACATACAAAAGACCTCAGTGTTATTATAAACACACACGTGTATAACCAGCACCATGTCAAAAATTAGAATGCTCTCCAAAGCTCATCCCCACAATGGTCTTCCAAGTCATGGCATTTATTTCCCCAGAGGACACATCTTGATTTTTTAGGAAATTATTTTGTTGATCTATCTATCTATATCTATCTATCTATATCTATCTTTATCTATATCTCTATCTATCTATCTATCTATCTATCTATCTATATATATATATAAAATTTGGTACTAGAGATTGAACTCAGGGACACTCAACCATTAAGCCACATCCCCAGCCCTATTTTTTGTTTTATGTAGAGACAGGGTCTCACTAAGTTGTTTAGTGCCTCATTGTTGCTGAGGCCGGCTTTGAACTCCTGATTCTCCTGTCTCAGCCTCCCTAAGTGCTGGGATTACAAGCTTGCGCCACTGCGCCCAGCTGATCTCTTTATATATTAACCACTCACATTCACATTTCTAAACATGTTAGTTGAGTTTTGCCTGTTTTTGGACTTTTTGTAAACTGTTTACCTTTGTGTCTGGCTTTATTTGTCCACACTATGTCTGAAAGATTTATAAAGTTATTATGGTAGCTGTATGTCATTAATCTTCTTGTTGATTATTCCATCATTATACAATAATAAATTATTTACTTATTAATGTGCATTAGGGGTTGTTTTTGGTTTCTGTCTATAAAAAAAAAGATGCTTCCATCAACATTCTTTTTTTTTGGTACTGGAGATTGAACGCAGGGGCACTCGACCACTGAGCCACATCCCCAGCCCTATTTTGTGTTTTATGTAGAGACAGGGTCTCACTGAGTTGCTTAGTGCCTTGCCGTTGCTGAGGCTGGCTTTGAACTCCCGATTCTCCTGTCTAAGCCTCCCTAAGTGCTGGGATTACAGGCTTGCGCCACTGTGCCCAGCTCCATCAACATTCTTATATCTGTCTCTTAGTACATATTTGAAATATGTTATTGAGTATATATCAAGAATAGAACTGAGAAATCACAGAATATAGGTATCTTCAAAATTAGGAAAAAATGCTAGACAGTTTTCTAAAGTGGTGGTAACCAATTTATATTCCTGACAGCAATGTCATGAGTATTTTTATTGCTTCACATGCTAGTATTTTTTCTGTTTCCTTGATTGATCCATTTTAGATATTTTGGTGACTATTTAGTGATATCACCTTGTGGTTGTAATTTTGTTCCGCTGCAAGTGATGATGTCAATTATAATTTTGCATGTTTATTGATCATTTGAATAAAGTCTTTCAAGAAGTGCCATCTGGGGCTGGGATTGTAGCTCAGTGGTAGAGCACTTGCCTCGCATGCGTGAGGCACTGGGTTCGATCGTCGGCACCACATAAAAATAAACAAATAAAGAAGTGCCATCACGAATCTGATGTCATTTTCCTAATTGGTTATCTTTGTCTTATTATTGATTTATAGAAGTTCTTCATATATAATAGATAAGAACCATTTGGTAATTCTGTGAATTTTATTGGAAATTGTGAGGAAAATAATTTTTATTTCTTTATTTGCATTGAATAACCTTGCTTTTTCTGAATTTTGTACATACTAATTACTTCATCTAGATCATGACAGCTTTATTTTCTCTTATCCAATTCTTAGGGTTTTTTTAAAAATTTTATTGATCATTCCATTGGCTATGACAAAGAATAGACATCTTTTTATTGTTTTAGTACTATGGAACCAACCTAGATGCCCTTCGATGAATGAATGGATAAAGAAACTGTGGTATATATAGACAATGGAATATTACTCAGAAATAAGAGAGAATAAAATTCTGGCATTTGCAGGTAAATGGATGGAGTTGGAGAATATCATGCTAAGTGAAGTAAGCCAATCTCAGAAAACCAAATGTCAAATGTACTCGTTGATAAGCGGATGCTGATCCATAATGTGAGGAAGGACACGGAACAATGTAGGAACTCTGTTCACAGGGGTATAAGTGGGGAGGGGGCATGGGGTCAGTAAAGGTGGTGGAATATAATGGCCATCATAGCCCTAGCTTTATGTATGACTGCATGTATGTTGTGATTCTATATAACTTACAACCAGAGAAATGAAATGTTATCCTCCATCTGTATACAATGTATCAAATTTCACTCTGATATCATGTAAACCTAAATAGAACAAATAAATAAATTAAATATACAAAAAAAGAAATCTAAAGTTTGTCAGTATTAAATATAAAGTTTGATGTAAAATACTCTCTACCATGCTTAGACTTTAAAAAGATATTATAAAGTTATTGATCTTTATCAAATTCACTTTTTCCACTTATCAAGTAACTCATGCATATCTTTAGAAAAATATTCCTCTGGCAATGCACTAAATAACTATGGTGCTTTATTTCATAACCTTGCATTCTTGGAATAAACTCAAGCTAGTCATTATATTTGCTGGATTTGATTATTTTTATTTCACTGATTTTTAAATCTATATTGTATTTGACCATAATTTTCTATTTTCCTGAAGTTATTTCAAATTTTAGTATCAAGTTTATGCTGGCTTCATAAAGCTAACTAGGGATTATTCTCTTTTTATTTTTTTCTGAAACATTTTGTGTGAGATTTTAAATTTTCTTAATAATTTGTAGAGTCTGCTGGCTGAACTAACTTAGCCTGGAGTTTTTCCTGAGGTCAAAATTTTCAATCACTGATTCAATAATTACCCTAAAAGTAATAATATTATTCAGTATTATTAGTATTGTATTTGTTTAGGTAAATATTTTAAAGTGTTTTTCATATTGGCATAAATCTTTTCAAAATAGCCTTTTTCATTTTTTAATATAATAGAATCAAGATCAATGTCCCTGACACATTATTTGTTTCTTGATCAAATTTATCATAACTACAGCAATTTCTTTTTTTCTTCTAAAATAAAAATTGTAGCAGTTTGTGTCCTACTTATTTTCTGTTTAAAAAATTCTTCTCGTGTATATTATTTCATTTCTTTGTGTTTCCTCTGAGTTTAGTTTATTGTTCTCTTTCTGACCTGAGATATTGATCATTTACTCAGATATATATTTAAGGCTATAAGTTTTCCTTTAAGCATGGCTTTAGCTACCTTTCAATACTTTTGAGATAGCATGTTTTTATGATGACTCAGTTTCCAGTGACATTTTCATTCTTATTTTGAAATTTTTTCTTGACCTCTGGGTTATTTCTTCCATCTCCTAGACAGTAGGCACATTTTATTTTAAATTTTTCTTTTGATAGTTTCAGTATCTTTTAGGTAGTGTGTAATACCTGAGGTTTCTGCTGTCTCTTGTCTTTGTCTTTTGTTTTTGCTATTTTCTTTGGAGCTAGTGATATTTCACTGTATGCTGTAAGTTATACTTTCAAAAATGGTTTGTAGAAATAATGTGAGGCCTAGGATGATATTTCTTCCCCAAAAGATGATTTACAGTTGTTTCTGCCAGGGACTAGAGGCATTAGTAATCTAGAAGTCACATCATCTAGTTTGCTGATTGAAAAGATTTGAACTGAACTGAAATCTCTATGAGGGTTTGTCTACTTCACTCTTCTTCTTAAGCTGCAGTCTTCCTTGGCTCAGCTTAAATGTTCATGTGGGTCTCCTTGGCTGAGTTCCAAACTCTTAATTCCTCATGCTGGAATTTCCTTGGATAATCACAAAGACAGATCATACCCTGTCCTCCTGGCTATCCCATCCTGAATGGTAATTGCTGCCAAAGGAAGAGTGGCTCCAAATCCTAGGGTCACTTTCCTTGGACCTTTGTCCATCCCTGTATCCTGGCTTACCCATTTTACAGAGTCCCCTTAACAATTCCTTTTTTGTCTTTAAAGAGAATATATTACCAGCTTTTGGTTATCCTCACTAGCCCAAATTGCCTAATTCATCCTTACTAAAAGCAGAAGCTAACCCAGAGGTATGTTTCTTATTTAATATAAAGAAAAGATACTAAGAGCCTCCTTGTTTCTGATATATGAATTACCTAGGCAGCAGAAGTCATCAGATCTAACTTATTTATACTGTCCTAACTTTGTCTTGGTGCAATTGGATACTTACTAAATTATATCATTATAGCATATTGCTCCGAGCAACTTTTCCTGTTATAAGCATATGGTGATTTTAGTCTTCCTGTTAATTCTTTTTCACCGGACTTGTTAGAAACATGCTCACATTCAATTTAGAGTCTAGGTTATGCGTGTATTACATTCTAAAATGCCTGGCCAGCCTCTTCAGGAGATGAAAGTATGAACTGGTCACTTAGATTTGCATACATTTTCCTGACTTTATTTACAGAATTATCTCACACCAGACAAGTAAGATTTAAGAAAAGAACTACACCCTACCTCACTGGATTTGGAATTACGAGACTTCCTAATTCTTCTTTTTCTATGGGGAATGTTCTCACAAAACAAAAGTAGAATGAAAGCTTGGGAATTGTTACTTGAGAAGTTACTCTAAATTGTATGAAGCTATTCCAAAATTGATTCAAAGTTTTCAGTGAAGACTCACAATAGTATGGAGCCATGTGCCTACTTACACATTCCAGTGGAATGACTTCCCCAGGGTTCCCTAAAGTTGCCAATCAAAACAAGAGAAGGAAGTTAGTTGAAGAATTTTGGAATAAAAATCCTTTTGTTTGTATTTCTAATTACAACAAATATTCATTATTTTCTTTTTTAAGTCTCTTCTTTCTATTGGAAATCTCCTCTTCTATATTTGGAGAAATGACTTCTCTATATAGATCCATGGTCCGAAATGGGGGCTCATTTTATGGTCAGAGGATTTGGCCTAGGTGTGGAGACATTACCCAATCTGAACACTTCATTCACCTCTGGGGATTAGCAGGTGATCCTATCCAAGTCCTGGACCTATCTCTCTGCATTCTCTGCTCTGTTTACCTCTACTACATTTATCATAAGAGATGTTATATACTAATTATATTTCATTTTCTCAGCAATTGTGTAATTCTTCCCATTAGACCACAAAATCTATGGGAAGAGAGCCAATGTGTTTTCCATCACTGAATTCCCAGCACTGAACACGGTGCTCTTCACATAGTAGACTCAATAAGTACCTGTTGAATGAATAAGTGACTGTGGCCTGATAAGTCAAGTCTGTAGGAGGCAGGCTTTGAATTCAGGTAGGAAAGTATAGAAACACTGACCCACTAAAGTTCTGAGCCAGATGAATATATATAGAAAATAGTGTTAGAAAAAAACTAGAATATGTTATATAATAGAGAAACTAAGATAATGACTCATTATCTGAAAAGGTTGTTGGTGATATCAGTCCAGTAGAGCCAAAATGGGGTTCAGAAAGAGAAGTTTCTTAAAGTGTTGTCATGATACAGGGTGCAATCATAACATACAAGACAGAGGCCGGATGGGAGACTGTCACGCCATTCCAGGTTTGAAATGAGATGGGTATAAATTAAGAGTGTGATTCAATGAGGACAACAGAGAGTCACAAATTTGAGAATGTTAAAGAAAGAGCAAAGGATTAAAAATCAAAAGGAAAATGGACTATAGAATATAAGTTATGGGAAAATAGATCAACTTGAGGTTTCCAAATTCAGCTGTTGGGAAAAAAATAATCACACCACTGATTTAGAAAAGCACAGCCAAGTTAAGTAGTTTCTTTGTCATTTATTTTCTTATTTTACATTTTTCTTGGAAAGAGAGAAAAATGAGAAAAATAGTAGATAAAAGATGAAAGTTACATCCGTAAGTAATAGTGACTTCCCATTTTTCCCAATTCGTGAAAATCCTTTTGGAAATCAGAGTAATACCTGGACACTATGGGTTACTTCAGATCTGCTTAAGAATTGTCAGTTTCTACTCTTTCTCTGTGGCATGATGGGACAAAATACTTCCTATAGTATTTTTACTAAAAAAAGATTTTTGTATTATTTTTGTTATCCCATTGTGCTATCAGTAAAGGTGTGTTTGGTGTTTGCTATTATAAAGCCGAGTCAAGGTCATGGAGGAAGTTGTTGGCTTTGCTGGGAATTCTCACTCACTAAAGTCACAATAGTTGTGTATCAGAGCAGGTCACTGTTACGGTTTGTCAGCTATGCTCAGTGGAAGAAACTCACACACCATCTGTTCTCAGATGCCTGGTTTTGCCCAGAGCTATTTGTTCCTTTTTTTTTTTTTTTTTCTCCCTACCAATTTCTACAAATGCCAAGCAGGAACAAATCTTTAAAAATTTTGCTATTATTGGAGTATTTGCCTGTTAAATGAATTAAATTTAGGGAAGCTACCTCATTGAAAGAATGAGCTAAAGTTCATACATAGAAAGGAGTAGCAAAGCCCTCTGTAAGCAGATGATCCCAGGCAGACTTGTTCTAAAAAGCTGAAGAACGAACTACCCTTTCCAGTGCAGTTCCCTTTGCCCATCACTGAAGAAAAGGAAAGAAAGGAAGTAAGCATTTACACAGCACCTGTGAGAGTTCTTTTGTACCAGACTCTATACCAAGAACTATACACATAAGATCACAGTAGAGAAGGTTCTCAAATGGTTCGGTCTAATCATTCTTCTTAAGGTTGAACTCACATTCTAAAATTAGTGTAAATAGTTGCCCCACATGCTGACACTGATGAATATACTCTATTGCAGAAGTCAGAAAAGTCTATTTGCTCATTCCTGGTGAGCAAAAAGTCTGCCTTAGGACCTAAGAGAAACATGTGTGAAACCAGTAGCTTTATAGATCTTGGTTTCCTTAATTTCAAAATTAAAACAAAACAGTATAAGCTCCTTTTAATGGAAAGAGAAATCACAACTGCACAAGTAAGGTATCTGGCATCCAGTAAATACAAAAGACTTTATGCCTAATGTTAATCTAGAAATTGGAGAACATAAATATTTTGATAGAGAAAAATTAAGACTGTCAATGATACATAAATTGTGGGCAAATAGTATTATGCTTAAAATTTAGTAACAGATGAAGAAATGGAAACTTATAGCTGCATAAAACCATGAAGATCCTCCAATTGAACTCACCATGGTAGACTTCATAATTACATAAAGCAAATCATGATGATCTAGGCCAAGATCAGAGAGCATAGACAGGCAGAAAATCCAAAGTTCTCCAACAATTCATTGGACTGGGCTTGGAATATAGAATTAGACATTTTGTAACAATTTTACCATCTTGTTCAGCTTAGCTTGGAGAGCATTCCATATATGAGATCATCTATTTTTTGCTATCCAAAATGAAATTTTGGATACATGGTACCCAAAATAATTTGCAATACTTATAAGTGGCCTTGTCTATATTGCTTCAGTTAGAAAATATTTATCTATATTTTCTGCACATAACATACAGCGTTGGATACCAGAGGGGTATACTAACATTTAAAATGTATCTACCTTCAAGGATTCACAATTTAGTGGTAATTGGGAAGGAAAAGGAGTAGGGAACTGAACAAAAACAATCAGACAAACAAACAAACAAAGCAGCCAGGGAAGTCCATCCACTGCCATTGATGAAAAAAATGGAAAGCCTAGTTTCTTCCAGTAGAAAGACTAAGCTTCATCAACATATTTGATATAAAATATATGGATATTTTTGCTTAAAAAGCATCATACATATTAAATCTATATTTATATTACCAAGGAAGTTCTAGTTGTACAAACATAAAATTTGCTTAAACTTCAGGGTCTTCTTTTACCCCATCTGCACTGGCCCTGCTTCTCCAAAGCTAAGACCATATCCAAAGAGCTCTGAAGTTAAACAGTTTGGTGCAACAGACTTGAGTGGCAAAAATTTAGAATTGAGCTCCACTCTGCTCGCTGTTCGCCTGCTGAACAATTTGGGGGATCATGTTTATATTTTCCAAACCATAGTTTATCATCAGTAAAAATGAACAATCATAATAATAGTTGCTAGTAAACTATCCAGAGAGGCTGAAGATGGCAAGAAAACTGCTTATTTAGTAGATGAATATAAAGTTCTTATTGATCAGGAAACGGGATATTTAATGACTGATTTAAGACTATAGGATCTTGGACACTGCATTTATTGGTTAGAATGGTCTTATCTTTTGAAGATACATACTGACAAATACAGAGATTCAATATAGTGTTATCTTTACTTTTATGTATTAAAATATAAAAATTGCAATAGATATAAATACTGTGTGTTGAAATACATAGAATACATGTACATTTATAAATTGAAATATTCCATAACAAAAAGTAAAATAAAGGAAGCCATTTGAAGCATGGAATGAAGGAAATGCCTTTTCCCAAAACCAAAACATTTTTTTTCACTATCTTTCTTATAAATTCTTATCATTTACGCAGAGATACACTGTATATACATAAGCAGCAAAAGGAAAAACCATGGAATAATTTCTCAGGATCCTTAAACTAAAAAGGGAAACCACTGCACACTGCCAAAACCAGGGAAGGCCCTCTAGCTTCCCCACCCCAGGTCCCCCTTTCATGGTGCCTACTACAATGTGGATTTATCACCATGGTATCACCTACTGTATAACAAATAGAGTATAAAGTACCATATTGGACTACCATATGGCTACTAACCTCTGAGGTCACTAGCAACTATCAATGTAGAAATTCAAGAGCAGAATGAGCCTCAGGATAGAACCAGTTCTCACTCAAGCATGCTATATAATTGGCTGTAGTGAGAAACTAAAAAATGTCTCAGAAACCAGATGGATTTGAAATGTTCCATTATTCATAAACAGTTTTTTTTTCGACTGTACTTGTTCCCATTCCCAAATTTTCTGCCACAGAAAGTTGTGAAAATGTATTAAAAAAAAAATCTTTGTTTGCCTTTCTGGAAGGTATGCCTGGTTGTCGCAGCATCCAAGAAGCTAGAAGCAATGAGTGGGGCAGCCAGTGGGGGACCCCTCTCTTCCTGTTTGCATTACATGTGAATATGTATGCGGAGGGGATGTCTGGTGGAGGGGGCAGGAAGAAGATTATTGTGAACATAGCCACAGATAATCACAGGCCTTCCAAGTCCTGCACCCATGGAAGTTAAACCTTTCCAAATTCCAAAGTAATATTTCCCCGTTTTTGCTCATTCAATTGAGGGTTATTGATGCTGTTCCAATGGGAAATGGCTCTCCAGGGGAAACAAAAAATTGCTCAGTCTCCTTCCTACCTTCCACACCCCACCCATTCCAGCTGGAGGCAGGAGAAGGCCAGGACACTTCAATAGAAGGAGGGGAGTTTTTCAAATAAAAAAGGAGCCAAACAACAAAGAAGAAACTCATCCATCATGACATGTATAAACAATGGAAGGCTGTAAAACCCTCTCAGACAGGCAGATTTGCAGTTTGTTAATTTACATACCAGATGAAATGCCAAGAAGGAGAGCACCTTTCAGAGTATTTTCATGTCATAAAAGAACATGAGAGAAGAAAATCCAGGCCCTCCATTTCTGGAAATGGGGAATGCAAGATTTTATAGCAACCTGGTAGCATTCCACTGGGCATTTCACTCTCCTAAAATATAGTTCATTTACTCTATCGATGCTGAGAAAATTTCTATTTAATACATTGGCATAATGGTTGTTCAGGGAGTAGTTTGTTTTATGTGATTCATATTAAGAATTAGCCAGTAGATAACCGGGCACAGTGGCGCACGCCTGTAATCCCAGCACTTTGGGAGGCTGATATAGGAGAACTGTGAGTTCAAAACCAGCCTCAGTAATGGTGAGGCGCTAAGTAACTCAGTGAGACCTGGTCTCTAAATAAAAAAAACACAAAATAGTGCTGAGGATGTGGCTAAGTAGTTGAGTACCCCTGAGTTCAATTCCTAGTACCAAAAAAAAGAAAAAAAGAAAAGAAAGTATTAGCCGGTAGATTTGAGGCTGCTAATATACAATGAATATGAAAAATTAATCCTATTCATGTTTTCATAACTAAATCTTACACATCCCAACTTTAGTTTATGAAATCAAAATTGCCAGTGGATATATCCAGATAAAAGACACAACTGAAAACTTCAATTTAAAGGTCATGAGATTTAGCTATCACAATAATAAAATACAATGTATTTTCCATTGGGATGCTAATAATTTTATTATAGCTACCTAGAGTTTGTATTTGGTTAGGTCTCAGTTATGAAGAAGAATATTGTCAGGTCGGGTCAGGGTCTAAGATGCCCAATTAAGGAAACTGGTCAGCGGAGCTGCTGTAAGCCAGATGTGACATCACTAGTGGACATGCCTCCTGTCAATCAGCGAGTTTTCCTGACCCATTCAGGAAGGACTCTGGCCTTCTCTTCCTGTTCCGGAGCCCTCCCCTTCCTGACCTGGTTTTTCTTGAAATTCTCTGTGCACGGAGGATCCAGCGCCATTTCTCCCTACCTGCTCTGATGGACGGGGGATTTGGTCCGAGGGCGTGCATTTCAATAAAGCCTTGCCAAGTGGCTTAATTCATCTTCTCCTGGTAGTGTGATCTTTACAAATATGCCTTCAGGTAATTTGGATAGAACATAATCTGCAAATGACTTATCTGTAACTTAAGAAAATACTTCATTTCTTACAGAAGATGGACTTTCTCATATTAGTTCAATATTAAACATATTTTGAAGTTCTCTGCACATATATTATTTGATAATAGTAACCCTTCCAACCAGTCTTAAAGGCTGATGGGAGTTCCTTATGCCCTCAGCTTTGCTCTGATGTATTTACTTGGGACTACTGCCATTCAGGTATACTCCTGGCATTTGCTTCTCATAACGTGTTATCTCTGCCAAATAACATTGTGTTTAAAACATCGCAAACTTTTTTTAACCTAGGAGAAATTGTAGGGATTGTCACAATTAATTTTCTCTTTCTATAATCTAAGGACATCAAGTGACTTGCCTAGGGTCAAAAATCTATCTACAAAATTGAGACAGGAAGCAAAATAGTCATTCTTTTAAGACAGTAATTATACCATCTTATCATCGTCTGTTTCATATTATTGTTAAAATTCATTGATTATGAACTCCTTCCTGATTATTTGTAAAATCTTTGACTGTGAAGAAACTGTTTTACTTTTCTTTTATAATGTGATGCTGGAACCACTTTAGAAAAGCAATGGATATATTGAACATATTGGATAGTGATAAGAAATTTTTTATATTTGCATAACATAAAATTAACTATTTTAATGTTAACAATTCAAGAACGTTTTATACATTCATGGTGTTAGACAACCACCATTTTATCTAGTCTCCAGATATTCTTATCAACCCGAAAGGAAGTGCTGCAAATACTAAGAAGTTACTCCTTGCCCCCTCCTTATCGAGACCCTGAAAATCACTAATTTGCTTCCTTCCTTTACAGATTTACTGATTCTAGACAGGTAAGTATATAATGGAATATAAATGGAAACCTACAATGTGTGAACTTTTATGCCTGGCTTCTTTCACAGAATACTGTTTTGGAGATTCCTTGACATTTCAGCATATATCACTACTTAATCTATTGTAAAACTGAATAAATACAGCACGATTGGTTTGTCCATTTATCCATTGATGGGCATTTAAGTTGTTTCCAACTTTTACCTCTTATAAGTAGTTATGTTATGGTCATACATATATACATATATTTTCAGGTGTTTTGGGCATATACATAGGAGTGGAATTGCTGTTTCCTATGGCAATTCTAGGTTTAGATTTTGAGGAACTGTCCATTTTTTTCCTATAGCTGCTGAAACATTTCCTATGAGAAATAGAATTTTTAGGACAGAAAATTATAATATAGGATGCATTTTGTGCACAAAAAGATACCTCTTGACAATTTAGTAATAACTGCTATGCAGAATTTACAATTTATATGCACTCTCCATTTACATTTGAGAACTTTGGTACACCTGGATTGTATAAGAAAAATTTCCTAGTATGCATTCATTTCATGGACTCTCCTAAGTTCATATCAATGCCTTCAGCTCTAATATCTCAGGTAAATAGTAATCCCACTATGCAGAGTTACTCAGAAAGACACTGACATAGGCAATAACCCTGGTTAAGGAATATTTGATTATTTATATTCCAAACTTGGCCCTTCTTGATGTGAGGAATTATCAATTTACCTTAATTTTCTTAGTCTTTGTTTCTAATCAACCAATAATTTTAATATCTCTAAAAGTCACACTCAAGTCCCTGTGCCAGGCTCTGAGAATGATGTACGTGTAGGCCTTATCCTAAAGGAAATTAAAGATTATATGGTGAAATAAAACTGACATGCTGGAAAATTCCACAAACTATTGAGGTTAAGTGCTAAAAAAAAAAAATTATGGGAAAAGAAAAATCTGGCTAGATATTTAGGAAAGATTTCCAGAAAGGACAACATCTGAATGAGATTCTGGAAAAGATAAAGTCATTCAAAGGCAATGGCAAGGGTTGGCATTCTTGGAGTGATATTTGGAGTACACAAAGCCACAGGGCAGAGGTAGACATCAATTTGAGTGGAAGACAGAGTTTATGCATCAGGGTAGTGAGAGATCCAAGTGTGTAGTGACAGTCTGGAATCACTAGGTGGAAGATTCTGGTGTCAATGTCTTTATTCTGAAAAGATAGGAACTTTGAAAGGGCAAAGATGATGAAAAGCAATCTATTAGCACAATTACTTCTGCAGGATGAATTGGCAAGGGGTGAGAGTTAGGAAGCTTTCATTGTTCTCTAGCTATGAAGTGACACAAAAGGATCTGAATTAAGTTAAAGATAGAAAAAAGAAAATGAAGAAGATGGGTGACAGTTACCAACAATAAAGTCAAGAGGACTTGGCAACCGATACAGTTTAGGCTTTAGAGGAGGAAAAAGGAGTTAATGATGACTGTGAGGTTTCAAGGCTGGAGGAAGAAAAACTAGTGGCTTTCCCTACAGATTTGATTCATCTGGAGTAAGGGAGGAAAATAAAAATGCTGGATCCATGAAGACAGTGAGACATTTAAGGAGAAATGTGCAACATCATCATTGTTGGGTAGAGACTATTTCTAGAGAAACCTCTAACCTTTCCAGAGAAAAATTGGGGGAAGATGCTTTAATAAAGTTATATTTGAAGACATTTGAAAGCAAATGAGGTCTTTGTGGATGCATGTTTGAGTGTGCCTATTTACCTAATTAGGGACATCAATTTTATCAAGCCCCAGTAAATGTTTAAATGTTTTTATTTAAATAAGTTAAATACTTCTGTTATGGTTTGAATATGAAGTGTCTCCCAAAAAGCTGGTGTTTTGAAAGCATAATCCCCAATGTAGCAAATTTCAGAGGCAGGGGATTTAGGCAATGATTAGGTCTCTGACCTTACCAGTGGATTCATCCATTGGATAGCTGAACGGACTATTGGGTGGTAAGTGTAGGCAAGTGGGGCATGGCTGGAGAATATAGGTCATTGTGGTCTTGGACTATATCTAGTCCCCATTCCACCCCCTTGCTTCCAGGCTGACATGAGCTGAACAGCTTTCCTCTACCAGACCCTTCTGCCATGACCTTATGCCTCACCTTGGATTCAGAGCAGTGGAATTGGATGACCACGGACTGAGACCTCTTAAACCATGAAGTAAAAATAACCTTATCCTTTTCTTAGTAGTTCCTGTCAGGTGTTTTGGTTACAACAATGAAAAGCTGACTAACAGAACCTCAAGGAAACAAAATTTATTATAAGGAGTTTCAACTTCTTTCACCAGCTCTCTTTACCTCACTCAAAAGCAATGCTAATACAGGAATGACTGTACTTTATAGTTATTATATATTTGATGACGACTAAAAGAGAGGAATTCAAAGATTCATACATAATGAAATGATAAGGAGATAGAAATGTTAACTACTTTGATTTGAGCAGTACATGTTACATACATGTATTAAAATATTATACTCTATTCAATAAATATGTATAATTATTACTGTTAAAAATACAAATAAGTTGGCAAATTAATTTTTTAAAAAGTACAATGCTAAGTAAAATCCAAATGTCTTTAATGCCTCCAGCACACTTTACCTGTACTTGTGAATCATCCATCTTCTGACTAATCCCAAGAGCCAGAGCTAGCATTATGCATTCCATAGTTGGGAGCTTACTTAGAAAGGCAGTCTTAGCAATGGCTTAGAATTACATTTTTTCTGGAACAAACCAGGTACTCATTCTAACTGGGAGAGCGGCTTAGCTAATATTTAAATTTTCTCCAGGGTTGACATTTGAGACTCCATAAAAAGGAGGAGGGAAAAAATCAATGTGCCCATGCATTGCTTTTCCTTATTTGGTATGAAAAGGGACAAGCTTCTTTCTAGTCTAAGGGGATAGATGGCAAAAAAAGAGTGACCATGATCTTTAAGTGAAGGGAACTTAATTATACATTTTTAGATATTACTCAACCCACCATAGCATCTTTCAGAAAACACTGTAAATACTGCATGAAATATATTATAATTGATCGATTAACTCCAGCTTTTTTGAAGAAGAGGCAAAATTGTTACATGGTAGAGTAGCACTCCCAATTCTTACTGGAAAATTCTAGTCTTCCTAAAGTATAATAAAAGAAAACAGAATCACAGCAGAATACATAACATAACACATTTTAGTAGTATCTCTTTGCTTAAGATTGTTTAATCCTCAACAGTATATATGATTGTTATCTCATCTTGTAAATGAGAAAACTTGAGGTTAGAAAAGCCCAATTTTCTAGGTCAGAATGTTCTTAAGTCTAGCACATCCTAGACCCCATAACTCTTGGAGAATGTTTCACTAGGGTAAAGCAAATAGAGGAGAAAATCCTGAGGAATACAGAAGTGACTCTAAGGAAAAAGATCTAAGAAATGGATGTATAAAACACATTCCACGTGGAGGAGGTTTACCTAGTGGAGAAAAGGAAGTCATGGGTGAAACTTGGAGAGAATACATTTTCAGATTGGTCATGATAGTAGACATCAGATGCAGGAAGTCAATTTGTGTTAAGTTATTGAAGATGTCACGGAGTGTTTGTTTTAAAGGTCATCTTAGAAAACTTACAATGAAAAGGTAAACATGGTAACTAGCACCAGGGAGATAAGTCTTCTTGCCTTAATACAGAGAACTTGCACATGAATGAAGGGAGGCCTGGGCTCATCAGTGAAAAGGGAAAAATCAAAGACTGTACAGAGAAAGAAGATTTGAAAGAGGAAGTGATATCAGGAGCTCAGGTCAAGAAGTAAATACTTCAAGAGAAGAAATATTGTTTGGATAAGTGTCTCCCACAGGCCCATGAGTTAAGGGCTTGGTCTCCAGCCTGTGTTGCTATTGGGAGATGGTAGAACCCTTAGGAAGTAGGACTTAGTGAGAGGAAGATAAGTCATTGGAAATGTGCCTTTGAAGAGGATTTCAAGGATTCTTGCCCCTTCCTGTCTACTTCCTAGACACCATGCGTGAGATACAGTTTACTCTATCACATGCTCCCAACATGATGTGCTGCCTCACTACAGGCCAAAAATCACAGAGCCAATCAACCATAAACCAAAATCTCTGAAACTATGAGCCAAAATAAACCTTCCCCTTTACAAGTTATTTATTTCAGGTATTTTGTCACAGTGGAAGAAAACTAACCAGCATAGGAAGATAAACATCTTTTCTTCCAAGAAAGGAGGGTAAAATTGGATGAATGGATAAAAAATGAAATTTACTGCTACATCTTTTCAAATCAACTTTTTATTTTATTTATTTGTTTTAGTGGAAAGAAAATCCCTCTGCTACCCACTCAAACTTGTTAAGTTTGCACCACCTTTGAGCTCTGGTATGTGACCTCACAGCCATTCAATTCTTGGATGTCAGTGATAGATTTTCTATCCAGCAATATCTTTCTCTCCCTGCCAGTAATTTTAGTTCCACTAATATTTTGCAGTGTTTTGATAGTAATACCATTTACTGGCCATCTTTTGTTTACCAGGTACTGTGCTTAATCTCAGAGTAGACTTAAAAAAGAATAAAAGAACTAGAATCTGAGCTCAGACTTGTCTGACTACAAAACCATCTCCTTCTGACCATACCACACTTCTCAGAGATATACACCTCTCATTTTGCCAGAGAAAGAAAATGGTTAACCATAGTTAACTATAATAGTTACGATCTAAACAGAACTAAGGAGCCGGCAGAGATGAGCCATACCAAAGGACCCATTGCATTTGCATGGTGTGAACCACTAGCTGTCACTTCTACCCAATTCAGTGGGCTTCCTCCAGCAACCTTCTGCAGTGAAGGGCAAAAAAAAAGATGGTGCTAATTTTCCCAGGGAAGCGTTGCCATGGCAAAGAGAACAACAAGCTGGCGGCAAAAGCCCAGTCACAAGTCTTGGGATTCTCATGAAACACAGAGACAAGTGAAGGACTCTCACCTAAGCATCCAGTTTTGGAAAAGGAAGCTTGTCTTCTTCATTTTTTCATCTTTGAACATATAATTTTGTCTCTCATTCTCAGGTGTCAGCCTTCTGCAACTTCTGATCATATTCCTCCTCATCTCAAGCCATTTCTAAAATTTTAATTTCACACTTTCCTTTAGTTCAGTTACCACACTAAGATATAGCAAGAGTGCCAAAATTTTCAAATACATATATTTAAAACTTCACTACTATAACAAATTTACTGTTTTTAAGTTTTTCACTTTGTCTCTAGTTCTTATAAAAAATCGCATATGAATTTTAAGTATCCAATGAGAAAAGAGATGAAATATTTCACTGTGCATGTTCCACTGCTCTTTAGTATTCATATTTTTCCATTTTAATGGCTGCTATATCTCCATTATGTTGTTCCCCTTCCCTCATCTCCTTTAAGCAAATAAGTTATTCTCAAACTTTCACTGTTTAAAGCCAAACTGTAAGAGAATACTTATAAAAAGAGTAATTTCCTTCTTTTGAATCATCTCCTTAATTGAAAATTTAGAAGTAGAGTTAATAGGTCCAGAGATCTTCTTTGGTAAGTCAGTCTTTAAATCACCACTAATCTTCCATTGTTCTTTTTCACTCTCCCATATACAAACTAATTATTTCCCCAAATGTGAATTCCCAAAGACAAACCTACAGTTTCAACCTTTATATCAGCCTGTTCTGGGTAAACAGCAATTTATGTAAAATGCATGAATAATGGAAAGAATTGCTTATAGCTGTATTGTATAGCACAAGTAGCACTTAAAATGAGATTTCTATACATTTCTCAATAATTGATGCATTATACACCTTTGCTCCCCTTGAAAACCATTTATGCATTTAATAAATATTTCTTGGCCACTGCAGTCCCTTGCCATTGGTATCTTTGTGTTAATGTACTAGGAGATCAGCCTGTGACCAGAACCAAGGAAGAAAGTCAGCCCAACTAACAATGGGAGTACCAAGAAGAGTCTCATTACTCACTTTTAACTTAATGACAAAATTGCATCACAAAAAAATATATTGGCTTTCTGTTTGGAGGTCCTATATTAAGGTATTAAAATGTATTCCTTATGCTCTTTTATGGCAGAGTATTTTTCACTCCAAGTAGACTATGAGACAAACTTAACGTTGTATTATCTCCTGCTATAAAAAGAGGAATAACTGAAAGAATATTCATATATACATATGTACATATATATTTATTTGTTGATGGACCTTTATTTATTTATTTATATGTGGTGCTGAGAATTGAACTCAGTGCCTTATATATGCTAGGCAAGCGCTCTACCACTGAGCTACAACTTCAGTCCTGAAAGAACATTCTTTTATTCAGATTTCCATTTCTGTGACCAAAAAATTCAACAAGCACTACTTAGAGAAGAAAAAGTTTATTTGGGCTCATGGTTTTGGAAGTTCAGATCATGGTCTACTGAATCCATAGCTCTGGGTCTGAAGTGAGATAGAACATCATGGCAGAAGGACATGGTAGAGGAAAGCAACCTAGGAGATGATAGTCACGATGCAGAGAGAGAGAGAGCTCCCCTTACAAGGGACAAAATGTATCCCCCAAAGGCATGTTCCCAGTGACTAACTTCCCTACCTACCTAGAGTTACCATCTATCTAATCCACATCACTGGATTAATCTACCAATTAGGTTACACCCCTCATAATGTAATAATGTCACTTCTGAATGTTCTTGCAATTTCTCACACATGAGCTTTTGTGGGATACCACATATCCAAACCTTAACAAATATATACTAGAATTGTGGAAAGTCATACTTAACAAATCCAGTAGCCTGGATATAAGATGATGATAAATGTTCTTTGTAGATACTGAAGATTTTGAATAGTTAAATAACCTCCCAAAAGTTTGTTTCACAGGACTTCCCTGGAATTAACTTCAGTTTGTACATACATTTTTTTGTATTTGTTTGCAATTATTTTAAGTAAATGATAGTAAATTTTAAACAGTCCTCATACACACAAACACACACACATCTATAACATATATAACATGTGGGTTTATTATTATTGTTTTGTAGTGCTCAGTACTTGCCTCTGTAGCCTTACAAATATAAGGATTTTCATTATTTTCGTGTGTTGGATATTTTTGTTATTTTCAGAACGTCAGAAGAAGTATAGCACTGATAGAATACTAATGTCACATCACAAAAGAAATGTAAATTCCAGGCTTATTTTTCCCCAAAACATTGTGCATGTGTGAAGGCTTACCTGTATTGTCTTGTTTGAAAAGTTTGCTCTTGCTTCCTTAATAGTCCTCTAATTGGTTGTGTGAAGTTCTTTGCTGTTTTGTTTTTTCTATTACATGAAATAGTTCCTGATATTTCTATTCTTTCACAAGCTGAAAAAGGCTGATCATCACTAATGTTCTGAACATGCTTGGAAACCCCACTGACCACAGTCACAAAAAATGGACACATATGCTATATGGTTCAGTGCTTCTTCTTGACTATTTAACAAAAGAAAAACCCTGAAAGGTTGATAAGAAAACAGATTCGAATGGTCCAAGTTCAGCTTATTCCCTAGAGGCACCAATGAAAGTCATACTCCCAAGTCAGAAAAAGAAAGACAGGACATGGTTTATTCTGAGAAAGGTGCATTCTGCCAAGACACACAGGAAATACCAGCATATGGCAACCAAATCAAGGGGACTATCAAGTCTCTGAGTGTCCAAGTTCCCATTCCTTAGGCAACATTAAGCTTTGCCAATCATTTGAGGGAAATCAAAAGCAACAGGTGATAGAAATGACTGTAAGTAAAGAAAATTGCAGAACAAATGAGAATCCATTATAGAAGAAATATGAAGAGAAAATTTGGCTTTGAGCTTAGCTGAAGGGCATAAATAAATATTTCACTTAAAAACTAAAACACATTTTTGTGAAGATTTTGAATCCTCATAGACTATATACTAATATAAGAAGAATTCAAATTGAGAGTTTACAGAAGTCATACTTTGAGGAATGTGAAAGTGAGTACACACACATTTTGCAAACTTCTTAAAAGAATGACATAGGAATGATAACGACCAACCTGCTGAAGAGGTTCAGAGCCAGAGTCACAAATCTCTGTGTTTAGTAATTTTATATATTGTTGTAAAGAGAATTATTTAGTAAAGAACATTGATGGAAACTTTTAAGTGGAGAGGGGGAGAGAAAAGCTTAGAACTCGAGAGCCAGCTTCTCAGTCTGCTCTCCTACATTGTTTTTTGGCCACCAGTGATACATAACCACCTCTCTCTTCCTCCATCTCCAGAAGCAATTCACATAAATCTCTTCTCCTTGTAAACAAAAGTCTCTTCTGCTCCAACTCCGTCCTACTTTGCTTCCCATATATGAAAGATGTACTTGCATTCTTAGAAATGTCCTATATACATATCCACATCCTTCAGGGGTGAAAAAGTATCAGGCAAGGACAAATTAGGATGAATATTAGAATATACAATATTATTGGGGTTAGAGAGAGATAGAAAACACACTTCGTGCTCTGAATTCTTATTAAAAAAAAAAAAAAAAAGACAGTAAAAAAACTAGAAGTTCAGAGCACTGCCCCGGAGAGAGTTATCCTTTTTCTGGCATTTTGATTCCTCTTTGAGATTTAGTTTCATTTTCAGTGATTTCTTGGGTGAGTAAAATAACATTTCACTCAAGAGTTAAAAGGGGTCAGTTTGGGTCCTGTCAGGGGTTCTTTGGATCTTTCTTGCTGACCTGGAATTAGTGTATGTGCATCTGAGTGCTACTCCAACCACCCAGCACACCATGAAATATGTTTTCCGCTACAATGATATTGCTGGCAGTGCATAAAACAAATGGACTGGGTCAAAAATAGCCTGACTCCACCTTTAAATGGATTCTTCTGGATATATGATATTTTGGAGAGCACTTCCAAACTTTCTTCTATGAAAATTTGTCTTACAATTTTAACCTGAATACAGAAGCTGTTCATTATTAACTCAGTTCATCCCTACACAGCCTTAGAGGGTGAACTATAGGTTGCAAGTCCCAAGTTAAGATGAAGAAACTGAGGTACAGAAGCTTTAAAGTCTTGTCCCAATTCTCAAATTGGCAAGTGGCCAAGCTGAAAGCAGTTCAAGTTCATGGACCCGCAAGTCTGTTTTTTTCCACTCTGCTACTCTGGTTCATCTAATTCAAAGCTGCATTAGTGAGAGTTTGTGTTCAACTTTATACAAAAGAAAACACAAGAAACCACAGAGTAGACAAAAATTGAAATTTATTTTCCTATGATATGATAATATATTCAGAGCTAACTGTCTGGAACTGGTGGAAGGGAAATGTTTTCTGGTTTCCCTTGTCATCATGTACAAGAAGGCAGCTGCAATTCCAGCCATCATGACTGTAACCCAGACAACAGAAAAGAGTTGGAAGTAAGATGAAGGTTGATACCTCTATCAGGAGAAAAAATACTTTCCAGAAATGACCAGAAATGTACTCCATGTAATCATCATTAGTCATCTAACCTTCCTAGAAATGTAATTTTTACCTGGTAACAGAGATACTAAGAGTAAGAATGAAAGGGAAAATGATTTTGCATAAGCATCTAGAAGTAGCTTCCTTCAAAACCATCTGTGTATGCACTTAAAAATTTTTCATATGTAGCAGAATGAAATTTGACCCCTATCTCTCACCCTGCACAAAACTCAACTCAAAGAGGATCAAAGACCTAGGTATTAGACCAGAAACCCTATAGCTACTAGAAGAAGAGGCCCAAATCTTCATCATGTCACCTTAGGAACTGATTTTCTTAATAAGACTCCTAAAGTACAACAGGTAAAATAAAGAATCAATAAATGAGATGTAATCAAACTAAAAAAGCTTCACAGCAAAGAAAACAGTCAAGGATGTGATAAGAGAGCCTACAGAATGGGAGAAAATCTTTGCCACTTGCACCTCAGAGCATTAATATCTAGGATATATAAAGAACTAAAAAACACTAAAAAACCAAATAACCCAATCAGTTAATGAGTAAAGGAACAAAACAAGCACTTCACAGAAGAAGAAAAACTAACAGTCAATAACTATATGAAAAAAAGGTTCAACATCTCTAGCAATTAGAAAAATGCAATTTAAACTATACCAAGATTCCATCTTACTCTAGTCAGAGTGGCAACAATCAAGAATACAAGCAACAATAAATGTGGGGTAAAAGGTTTACTAATACATTGCTGGTGGAACAGCGAATTGGTGAAACCACTCTGATAAACAGTGTGGGAATTCCTCAGAAAACTTGGAATGGAACCACCATTTGACCCAGTTATCCCACTTCTTGGTATGTATGCAAAGGACTTAAAATCAACATACTAGAGTGATGCAGATACATCAGTGTTTGTAACAGCACAATTCACAATAGCTAAGCTATGGAGCCAACCCTTCCGCAGATGAACGGATAAGTAATATGGGAAACACCATGGAATATTACTCAGACATAAAAAAAATGACTTTATGACATTTGCTGGTAAATGGATGGATCTGGAGACTATTATGCTAAGCTCAATAAGCCAATCCCAATAAACCAAAGGTTGAATGTTCTCTCTGATATGGAGATGTTAACAGGCAATAATAGGGGTGGGTAAGAATAGAAATTCAGTAGATTAGGCAAAGAGGAATGAAGGGTAGGGATGAGAGACAGGGATAGGAAAGACATTGAAATGAATCTGACTTAACTTTGCTATGAATATATACGAATACACCACAGTGAATCTCCATATAGTGCACAACCACAAGACTGGGATCCTAATTAGAATAAGATGTACTCCGTGTTTCTGTAAATATATCAAATATACTCCACTGTCATGTATAACTAAAAAGAACAAATAATAAAAAAATAGATGCTCCTTTTGTGGTATTTATTGTCCCTATGCATACTCTGACTCATTGTTACATGGTCATCCATTTGTCATATGCACACATGCTGACTGACCGGCTGGCCCTTGTCCAGCCATAATAAGACCACTTGTATGGAGATCATACCATAGAGGCTTAACCCTGATATTTTGTTGACCTAAACATTTTGATATCCCTCTAGTTTTTATGGAATCTTGCTGGGTAAAGTTATGAAAATTATTTTCTAAAAGGAGGGCAAAAGTTTAGACTATATAATTCAACAGTTTTCAGGTACTACAGAATGGCATTGAAAGTAGACAATATCATAGACATCCAATATTTTAGCCAGTTGGATAATGTTTTTAAAGTTTGGAGGTAACTATCACCATAAGTATTTGTTATCCCCAAGTGTTACTCATCTCAACAGGTGACATACACATTCACCTTTCACTTGGCAATGAAAATCAAATGTCTTGTAATTTACAATCTCAGTCTTGGAGAAGAAGCCTTGAGATTTATAATGCAATAGGTTTATAATGTTCCTCTAGTTTCACTTGGCTGCCTTTTTATATCTACTAAATCCTTTTTTCTAGGCTTTGGGGTTTCACAAGGAACTAGATGTCCCCAGGTCTTTCTAAGCTGGCAAAGATGTTCACAAAGATTTGGACCAAATACTTCCCAGCCATCAACTTGGCTAACTTAGCTTATACTGCCATGCTGATTATTCATGGTAACATGTATGATCCAAACTGTGAACTATTCGGAAGCTGTAACCATCATATAATACAGGGATGGGGTGGGATGGGGAAGGACCAGATGAAGACAAGACAGCAATGTTGGGTGGAAGGGAATGGCCAGCGGATTTGGAGGAAAGCCAGGGCAATATGATGACTCTAAGCCCAGGGTAAGTATTTCAAGAAGAACAGCGAGTTCAACCATAATCTAGCAAGAGGCTTAGGTGAGAGCACTAGGCTTCGGAAAGGAAGAAGAGATGAATGAGCTTGCTGAGGTAGTTTTAGAGGGATGGTGGTAGGAGGAAAAAGAAAAGAACTGTGTTCACTAGAAATTCTTAAAGAAGAGAGATTAGAATGGGAACATCAAGGCTGACTGGTCATTTTTTGAACTGCTCCTCAAGGAAGGGAAAAAGAAAGAGATGGATAGAGACAGAGAGGTATATAAGATCAGTGGGGCTGGTTGTTAATATGGTAAAAATTTGGACACAGTTTTAGTTTGTAGAGAGCTGAGAAAGAGGGTTGAAGATGAATCTACAAAGAAATGGAACAAGGGCTGGAGGAGATGGCACATTTTTTTAGTATTTAATTAATATCATGAAAAATGCTTTCCTAAAATGACACAAATAAATATAGAACCTTCACTCTCAAGTATTAAAATAATACACACTTGTGCATACACTTTTGCACACACCTCTATATGCCACAGGCAGGTACAGATTAAAAACCGTGATGTATAAAAACAGGAAATGTAAAGTGGATAATTTAGAAAGGTTGTTATTTAGAGGATAATGTATATAACACTGAAAATAGTTCATCTTAGGATTCCTTTAAATGTTTCCCCATCCATTCACATAATTAAGTGTTCACACATCTTTTGAACACTTTTTTTTTCATTTTCCAGCTATGCACATCATGAAAGATATAGGTTCTATAGCTATTTGGAGCTGTACAAATTAAAAGTGAAATATGAAAATGTTATTGTCCTCTGTCCTCTATTACTTTTGTGAAACATTTAGGGTCTGCTTAATGAATGGCTATGCATTTATAGTTAATTTGCATTTGCTCAATTATTGTTTTTAAGATTTTTGCACTTTAGGGTTCTGAAATTTAAATACATGTTCAATGTGGTACTGTTTCTAATTTTTTTATGTTCTAATATCATGGCTCATAAATATAAGCAGCCACTCCTTTCTAAAATGGCAAATTATTATCTTTTGAAAATATTCTTTCCCTCCTCTACTTTTTTGGCTCTATAATCTCTTCCATATCTCTTGACCTCATCTTTGTATTCTCCATCTCTATTTCTATGCTGAATTCTTGATACATACATTCTAATGAAGCCACTCATGCATCTTATATGTTAATTTGCTATTTAACTATATCAATTCTATTAATTTCTATTACTCTTTTTATTTTAAAAACTATATTTCATGATATAGTTTCACTTCCTTCTTTTTTCCCACATTTTGTCTATTTGCGTTGTTTTCTTGGTGTGATATCTTATTCTTTCTCTCTCCATCTCTCTTTCTTTTCAGACAGGGCCTCCTTAAGTTTTCCAGGCTGATCATGAATTAGCAATCATCCTGGGTCAACCTCCTAAATAGCTAGGATTATAGACATGTATCACCATGCCCATCTACTTATATGTTTTAAAACAGTTTTTTTTTTTTTTTTTTATCTTAAGCATCTGGATTTTATGGAGCTCTCAATTCACTTGAAGTGTTTTATGACTCTTGATTTTAGAAGGGTTTTATCTATTTTTTTCTTTGGTTTTGTTTTTGTGGTCTCAATAATAATTAGTTTTTCCTCCATTGGATTCTCAAAGTCAGCTTTATATTTTAGTTTTTTAGAAAAGGAGGATGGAAACAGACATATGACTAACTAATCAGCCTGAAAGAGGAGGGGTAAAAAAAAGACACCGATTTCATAGGTATACTCAGTGCCTGACGGGGCCCCTGCACGCCATTCTCACCTTGATAGTAGAATAATCACATAAAAGTTGAAATTGGATTATGTTTGTCTAGTCCCCTCAGGCTACTATATCAAAATACCATAGACTAAGTGGCTTATAGACAACAAAAATTTATTTCTTATACTTTTGAGGGATCAAAGTCCAAGATCAAGGTGGCTAGGGATTCAATGTCTGATGCAAGCTCACTTTCTGGCTTCTCAAGAATGCCCTTCACTGTGTCATCTTGTATTAGAAGGGACATCTGAGCTCCCTCTGGTCTCTTGTGTAAGAGCACAAATCCCATTCACAAGGTCCTCACTCTCATGTCCTAACCACCTCCCCAAAGGTCTCACTTTCTAAAGAAATTGTAACATAGGGGTCAGAATTTCAACATGTGCATTTTACAGGACACAAACATTTAGCTTGTATCAAAATTATGACCCTGCTTAATAGCCTTTAGGATGAAGTCTCTTCCTTTACACTCTGAATGGAGACAGAATAGAACCTTGTCAAATGATTTATTAGTACTGGGAACAAAACTAAATCACAATTTAAAACCCATTTGCATCTTGGTGGGGCACTCCGCCACTGAGCTACATCCCCGCCCTATTTTGTACTTTATTTAGGGACAGGATCTCACAACCTTGCTTTTGCTGAGATTGGCTTTGAACTTGCTATCCTCTTGCCTCAGCCACCCGTGCCACTAGGAGTATAGGCATGTGCCACTGCTCTTGGCTAGGCAATTGAAATTAATATAGAACTTCCCTCTAAAATATTAAAATAATACACACTTACACATTAACCTTTATATACCATAGAAAGGTGTAACATATGTTCTAAATGGTTGTTTTAGTCTGTTGAGAGAGAGCTGAGAAGGAGGAATGGAGTTAGATCTACAAGGATTAAACAAGAGCTTGAGAAGATGCCACGTTTTTTTACATATCTGTCCCCACTCCAGCCTCCATGACTGGGTGTGGCTCTGGTTTTCCATGCACCATCACTCCCACCATACCAGACTGTGAGGTTTGTAAGCTTGTATAAATTTTTATTTTGCTATGCCACTGATATTTTGAGGTTTATTTGTTCCTGTGTTGGAAGCATAATCTAGTAAACCCTGTTAATAAACTTGGCCTTTGTGGTCCTCCATGGTAAGCTGTGTGTACTGTTCTCTCCTTCATTAATTACATTTCTAGCACACTGAAATTATCAGTTTCTTTTATTTCTCCTTATGTTTTCTTTTGTTTTGTTTTTGTGGTGCTAGGGTTCAAACTATAGGTCTAGCAGGCACCCTACCTCTGAGATATACCCCAGTCCCTCATTCTTTAGTTACTTAAATACACTTGCCCTTTTTCACTTTTGTACTTCTGCACGTCATTTCTCTTTTGAGCACACTCTTCCTTGCACCCATTGCATAACTTAACATTCAATTCTCAGATTATGTACCAATTTCTTAGGAAGAGTCCCTTGCTCTCCTTTCTAAACAATGCATTTCATTGATCTTCTCTCCCATAGAACCCCATTCTTTTCCTTAGTAGCATTTTTGTTCAATATTTAATTATGTGTTTATACCCCTTAAATGTTCTATATGTGCAAGGAAAAGAACTGTTTTGTTTACCACTATTTACAGGACACAAGATAGGAATTCAAAATTAATATTTATTAATATTTATTAACAAAATATATTTGCCATTGAATGAATGAACAGCTTATTTTGAACTACTGTGCTTGTTAACACCCTAAGTGAAGAACTTCTACTATGCAGTATTTTGTGAAGTGTGCAGAGTATTATTAAAGTGAATAATTTGAATAAGACAGTGCTGTGATTTGGACATGGTATGAGTGAATTTCCCAAAGGTTCATGTGTTAGAAATGTGTTCCCCAGTGTGGCAATGTTGAGGTGGAAGAATCCTTAAGAAGGTGAGCCTAGAAGGGGAGTAAATAGGTTGTAGGGGCTCCATCTTCACAGATGGATTAATGCTTTTTTTTGCTGGAATGCATCCTCACTTTTGCAGAAGGTCTTGCTGAAACAGAATTCTTATAAAAATAGCAAGCTTGCCTTCTCCTTGGTTTCTTACTCCTTTACTTGCATACCTGCCCCTGTGGTACAAGGCAGCTCTTTCCATTTCTCCACCAAGTTTTGACACAGCCAAGAACCCCCATCAGGACACTGGCACAATGCTCTTTGGACCTTGAGCCATCAAAATAGTGAGTCAATAAACCACCTTCTTTTTCAAGTTACCAAGCTCAGGTATTTTGTTATAACTGCACAAAATAGACTAAAACAGCTAGTGTCTATGATAGTCTCCTAAAATTTTCCTTGCAATTTGCAAATTATCTTTACTCATTATTCCAATAATAAAAATGTAAATTTCCAAGAAATGCTTGAGAGTGGTTTTTCAATAAGTGATGGATGATGATAATAGCATCAGGTCATAGAGCTTTTCTGAAAAAAATAAAACGTGCATATATAATACATAAGTATTACATATGTGAAATGTATTTCATTGATGATAATACAGTCATTATTATATCATGAGCAATTTGAGGACTGAATTTTTTTCTTATTTTCTTCATATCCCTGGAAAATAACAGCATAATGCTCATCACAAATATATTCTGTGCAAAAATAAATGAATGATTAAATGTATTCATTTTCATCTAATGGATGAGTGTTCATAGGTGGTGCTCTACACAAATCAAAGATAAAAAATAATAAGAATTTAATTCTACAGCCTCATTTTCTTTAACAAAATGTTCAGCTATACATCCCTAATAGGATAAAATGATTTAATAGGTGAAAATGTCTTGAGAGTAAGAGGTTTCTTAGACTCTGAATCAAGTCCAAGCAAACATAAATCACAACAAAATGATAATAAAGAGCATGACTTGTTCGATTTTTTTATGATCTAAAAATTCCATAACTGGATTTATACTACGATCTTTCCAAGTCAAACATACACATCTTGACAATTGGTTTCAGTTTTTAGTGTGATGATATTTGTTGTTCTTTTAAACATGTAAACTGATGTTGTTTGATCAGAAAATCATTGCTTGTCCAAAATATGTGTAAAAGCTACTTTTCCAAAATCAGATCAGTTGCTTCTGCTGATACAGAGAAAAGAATACTCAATGAGTCCATTCTGATGTAAACCTGAAGGACTAAGAAAGGTGTTCCAAGTAGGGCTGCCAGTCTTTTGGTCCCTTGAAAACACAAGAAAAAGTGAAACATGTTGAACCAAAGAAAAGTGGTCACCAGAAAGTCAAATCCAGTGTTTGAAGTGAAGTTTTAATTAATGCATGCAGAACTCGGGGAAAATATCCAGAACCCTAAGTTCTCAACAGGTTCAAAGAGGGTGTTGTTTGTGCCTTTGTGTGTGTGTGTGTGTGTGTGTGTGTGTGTGTGTGTGTGTGTAATAATGGCTTACAGGTTAAACAAGGTAAACTTCATCTCTCACCAAGAAGTTGAAACCTCAGAACCCAGATTTATACCCTCAGGGTGAAACTGATGGATGTATGTCACATGAGCAGCTAAAATTATTTCTCATTGTCAACTCCATCCCTGTCAAGGATGCAGATGTATGAAAGGAGCAAAGTTGAGAGAATATGTCAACACAGGCCTGAAATGCTTGGAAGAAATCAAATATATTGAACAGAGAGAAGAGCTGGGTATTTCATTCTGAGACTAATTAGCTCATTGTAAATAAAACAGCTTTAAACTCCAACTTCACACTGTTCACTGACCTGGCCCCTAACCTTGTTCTTGACTCCGGTTGGGCAAGGCCTTGCCTGGAGACAACCCAACCAAGTCATAACAGGGTCTTGAGCTCCCCTTAGGGGGCCCCATTCTGTCTCTTCAGGGTGATTGCTTCCTGTGCCTTAAAGTCCTGACCCACTCCAGCTTTTAATTCATTATTCATCAATTTTCTTAGTCCATTTAAAAAAAAATGGTAGGGTTGCTCTCGAAAAAAGGGAGGGGGTTGGAGAGTAGGGAGTGGGGCGAGTGGCATTCTGGAAAAAAAGGACAACCCTGTCAAAACATGACAGCCGATCCAATGCCTGCTTTATACTATTCATAGAAAATGCCAAATTCTGTAAATAGTAACCACATGTACATTGGCTTCACAGACTCAATGTTCTGCTGCAAAATGAGACGTTCTTTATTTTAGTGTGTCATCAAAGGCGATGAAAATATCATTCTAGCCTTCTAGGCTTAACCCTGTGGGCTCTCAATCACTAGAAGTTTAATAGGAGCAGCGCACACACATGCCCCAGATAATGTGAGCAGCAGCCCTGGCCCACTCGGGTCCACGGCACAGCAAGGCAATTCGATTCACAAATCTGTTCCCTGGACATTTTTATTCATAGCCATGAGATCATTACAGAGACAAGAGCACATCTGACGTTTATGATCTGCTTGCTTTGAGAGGGAGGGGGCAGCTCGGAGAGCTGTAGGAAGCGAGAAATGGCACCACTCAGACTCCTGTGAGCTCAGTGGCCCACGAGGGATTCTCAAGACTTTGCACATCCAGGATCCCCTGTCTGGTACCTTCCAGGTTTTCTTTAGATCCACCAGGATTGGCTTTTTAGCTCAAATCTGTTGTGCAATTGTCTTTTTGTGCTGCTGGCTGGTGTTCCTTTGCACTAACATTTCAAAGGACCCATGCACAGAGCTGAACACGGCTTGTGGCCAACAGACCTAACTCGATGGCAACCATCTGGCACTGTGACTGCACCCTGCTTTTGCCCAGAAATGCTTCTAGCACCTTCTATATGACCACTGGCTTTAAAAGGCCTCCTGTTTATCTTCTCTTCCTTAACAAATAGCCTCTGCAGCAGCCACAGTAAATCTCTTTTAGTCTGGAAGCTTCAGCCCTTGGGGGTTTGCCCTTTTTTCGCCCAGGGCTTGCTAGCTTCTCCCTGCTTGGTCTGCATGTGCTCTTGTCTTTGACAATTATTTCAAAATGTCTGTACTTGGCCTCTTGATGAAAAACAAAGATCACATGAAGTGCAAGGAAACTTCTATTTCCACTGAGACTGCAGGACACAGGCGGAGCAGCATGTCCCGGGGAAATGGTATCAGCCTGCTCTATCCTCCCACTGAAGGGGGGATAATAAACGGCAGAGGCTTCTGCCTACAGCCTCCATGACACCGGACCCAGCCTATTCTTTTTAATGGCAATAAATAAATGACTGGAAGTTTTAGGCACCAGACTGGTGAATTGGTGGTTAAGCCTCAGGCTTTTATCTCCCTGACCCCTGTTTGAACTCAACCTTGGTTCCTAAGTGCAGGGCAGACAAAGTGGGGTGGGAGGAAGGTTTCTTATCGACATGAACACCCCTTCCAGCTCAACATAAAGAAATACGATGCCATGTGTGTGCCTGTGACTCAGAGGTGACAGGGGATAGGGAAAGATTTGTAGGAACAAAGTGAGAAGAGACTTAAATCCCAGCTATTAATGCTAGATGCCTAGCCAGGGTTTGAAAATTTAATAGAGAACATATTAAGTAATTTCACAAGCATTTATGAGGGGGTCAGTTGTGGGTACAGCACTGTGCTGTACCAGGAGATTCAAGTTTACAAAGACGAATCAAATCACATCAGGAACTTGCAATTAAAGAATCCCTGTACCCATAAGTAGTAGCCCTAGTTAATATTTATTAAACCATGAATATGTCAATCACTGTGTCAAAACACTTTATAAGCCTCATTTCATTTAATCCTCACAACTCTATGAAGCGGTTACTATTACTTTTTATTTTATAGATGAAGAAGCTGTGATTTAGAGAGGTTATGTAATTTATCTAAGGATATATACCCAAAAGATGGTGAAGTCAGAATAAAAATCCCAGTCTGTCTCACTTTATATTATACCACTGTTCTGAAAAAGAGCTTAACGAATAAAGTTCAGCAATGATAGAAGATGATCACTTTTCCCAGTCAGAATTTCACATGAGCATTCTGACAATTCTGAATGAATTTGTAAATGACTGTAGGTTCAACTATTTGATTTTAGGACTTATTTTATCTCCACATAGTCTATTTTCTCATCTGAAAAGTGACAATAATGATCTCCACTATCTTCTGGTTGAGATGCTTTTCAAATGACAACAGGGAACAAGGTTTAGATGTGTTCTGAAGGCAGCTGCTCACGGTGCCGTACATTAATATTCCGGAGTACCTTGTCAAAAGAGAGCTGTCAATATTACTAGGAACAGGCTGAATTTGAGTATTCCATTTTCATTAGGTAGCTCACACTCTTCTAGACCAGAGTAGGTCAAAGTTGCATTTTAGTGATGTCGTGTAGTGGTTACTCAAATGGATGAAACCAGGAAACATTGATCAGTGGGGTAGTACACATATTTAATGCCACAAATCTGTTTTTGGGTTTAATAGTGAAAAGCAAGTAGGCATTTGTACATTTGCTTTATTTTATGTCAAGAAAAGGCATGGCTAACTTAGATGTCAGAGGATCGAATCTCCTGTTTCTGGCTACTTTTCCAGAAGTCAGTCCACCTTCTCCATCAACATAGATAGACTTATAGGTTCAGGCTGTGGTTGTGCAGCTGTATGAATAGGAACAATGAAGTTCTGATTCACTTCAGCATCTCACCACAAATTCACAAAGAATGGCCTCTGGACATAAAGGTCTAAGTCTTAGAAAGTGTTTAAAAGGAACAAAAATGGCTCACGAGTCATAACATGCCCAGGCATTTTGTTGACCAGTGGAAAAGGCTAGTCATTTTCCCCCATCTCAATGTTCCTCTGCACACACTCAAACCCAACAAAATTACCCTTGACTTTACCTCTCAATTCCAAATTTCTAGGGTGTTGCTTTTTCTTTCTCTTACTTGAAAGATTTGTGTATGACTCTCCTCTAGAATTTTGATGGAGACCCACCTCACTCCTTTGCCTGACCAATTCCATTTTACTTCAAAGCAACATACTAAGAGATGTATTTGGACTTAGTCAACAGTACTTCAGTTTAAATCCTGAAATATTACTTATAGCATCCTGTCTTTGTGTTCTTTGCCAAGTGTTCTAATCTCATACACGTGTCAATTTTTCCCATTTTACACAGACATGGAGAAATTGAAATTATTACATCATTAGCATGAGATGACATACGTCTACTTGTAGTAAGTGCTACTTAACCATGCTTTTCTCACAATTTATAGGCATATTTTATGGGTGCAATTTTTTTTGTTTTGCATTTCCTCTATGAAAAAAATTCAAAAATCTTTATTTCTATAGAATTTCATACAGGAATGAGATACTTAGTGGACACTTCACAAATGATCAAGATGACAGAATTGAGGAAGACTTCCCATCACAGTCACATGCTCAGTTTCAAATGATGTGCTAATCTGTACACCACCTCTCTGGGAGACAGGATGAAAGAATAAAGGTTCTCTTACTTGGACAGAGTTTCTTTACATTTCTTCTTTGAGCTGTAGTAATAATAATATATTTAATTTTATAGAAACTTTTCCTTTAAAAAACTTCCATGTGCAATAACAACTGAAATAAATTATCTGGAAATTAAGCAGGATCCAGAAGTCTGAAAGTATTTATTTTGAATGGATTTATCCCCTGTGATGACCTCAGAGTAGACTTCTGTCATGTAGGATTGGTCTGGGTAAGGAAGCTAAGGGTTTGAAGTGAATCCAAAAGAACTGAACTATGTTGGAAACAAACTCAAACTATGAAAGCCACCTAGCCAAGCTCAGAGGACATCAATTCTGGTTCTTTTTCTAGACTGTAGAGAGACAAAGGTCACTGTAATTTATAATTGGCAAAACTATAAATGTCTAATAAAAATAACTTGATCCATGAGCATTTTTATTTCAAGGTTTTAAACAAATGTCTAAGCAGAGATTTTTAGACTCTTTACTTTGAACATACTCCCCCATTTTCCTGGCAATGTATTTCCATGTTTCCTTGAAAAGCCATTCAGAAGTATTTTAAGTAACATGTGAAAGCCTCCCCTCTCTTTTTAAAGGGGAAAAAAAGGCACACACATCATAAAGCTGCTGAGGAGAACTGAGATTGCTTTCTGGCTCATGTAAAAATTGGGGATGATGTTTAACAACAGAAATCAAACTGGAGTACTCAGTCTAAATTCTGCACAGCCGTGTCAAACAGCCAAATTTCTGGAAACTTCTTCCTTATTGTACCAATGAGATAGCAGCCCAATAAGCTAGGGAATGGGCTTTTTGGAACTCCCTGGCAATTTGTAGCAAGCACAGAGCTATGGAGTTAGTAAAAATCAGGCCCATGCTAACACTGTCATGGAGCATTGGACATCACACCTAGCCCTGACTCACCTCAGGTCAGGGCACAGGAGCAAGGTTACAGAACTTGTGAGAACTCCAAAACCTTCTCCTCCGAGGCACAGTGTCACTTTCTGCTTGTCCCAAAGTCTTCTCAGAATGCTTCTACTCAGAAAGTAAAATTTATACTTGCACAGCCTTAAAATGCTGACATTCCATGTTTACAGGGACTGTTTACTCAGAAAATTAATCAGTTACGGTTTTAAATTTTAATTAAAGAATGTTTTCCGGTGTTATTGCAAAACAGACAAAAGCCCATAAAATGTATATTTGACTGCTGTTGTGTGTTGTCTTTGGACCGCAGCACAGTCTCAAGATCAATCATGCATGATATTTTTGTGAACTTTTCTTTTAGCAGAACAACCTTCACATAAATTAGGTTCATTAAAAAATATCCATCAAAATAAAAGTCGTTCTGAGAAATTGCTCGCTGGAATTTCCTTTTTCTTCTTAATCAGCAGCAAACTACTTTGTACTTGTTGCATAAATAATACCATGGGAGGGGAGTGGGCCTACACTCAATTGTGCAAAAGGATGTTTTTGCCAGTGACCAGAAGTCACTTCATACAAGTTACACGTTTTACTCACATTTCGCTTGGTAGAGAATTATTGGTTCAGTGAGCATTGACATACTGGAAATATTTTGGCACCAGATGGTGATACAAGCTAGTCATGTTTTTAAGATTTATCTTGCATTTTTCTATTTCTACATCTTTTTTATCTTGTTTGCTTTCTGATTATCAAAGAAATATATGGTTCTCATAAAAATTGAGAAAAGAAGTATGCACATTAAATGATTTTAATAATTCCTCTCTTAATAAATAGCTATTGTTAACATGTTTCTCAATTTTTGTCAGTGTAGGTACTGAAATCATTTATGTATTTATTTTCATAAAATCTTTATACAGTATCAAAGAGCACATCAAGTGTTCACAGTCTTTGCCCACTGAGGGCTCAACATCAGGTTTTAAATAGTTATTTTAAAAAAATAGTTATTGGGGGCTGGGGCTATAGCTCAGTGGCAGAGCGCTTGCCGAGCATGTGTGAGGCACCGGGTTCGATCCTTAGCACCACATAAAAATTAATAAAGACATATTGTCCATCTACAACTACAAAAACATTTAAAAAAATAGTTATTATTACAAAGCCTCAAATTAAATAAATATATATTAAAAATTAAAATTGGCAACATCTTGAAAGTAAGTCGATTTGCAGTAGAATGTTTACTGGTAGAAATGAACCAAAATAGAACATTATGTGTTGCTGTCCATTACATATGGTTCAAAGACTTTGTTTTTTTTTTCACTTAGCAGTATATATTGGACTTTTCCCACATCATTGCACATAGTTCAACTTCATTGTTTGAACAATGTGGAATATCATTGGATGAATCCTCTAATCGTGAGCATTTGCTTTATCATCAATTATTTATTCTTACAAATATATTTTAAAATTTTTCTTTTGATTTTTTGTTTAAGTATATTATTTGTATAAGTAACAAATGAATTTTATGACTGCTTTTTGTATATCTATGAAGAACATCATGAGAATTTTAATAGAAATTGCATTAAATCTGAAATTCGTTTAGAAACATAAGAAGCTCAGAATGGCTAATGCAGTCCTTAGTGAGAAAAGTGAAGCAGCATGCATCACAATACCAGATTTAAATTATACTACAGAGCTATAGCAATAAAAACAGCATAGTATTGGCACCAAATCAGGCATGAAGACCAATAGAACAGAATAGAAGACACAGAGACAAACTCACTTAAATACAGTTATCTCCTACTACACAAAAGTGCCACAAGCATACATTGGAGAAGAGATACCTTCTTCAACAAATTGTGCTGGTAAAACTGGAAATTCATATGTAGTAAAATGAAATTTAACCCCTATCTCTCCCCTTACACAAAATTCAACTCAAAGTGGATCCAATAGTTAAGCTATGGAGTCAAGCTGGGTGCCATTCAGCAGATGAATGAATAAAAATATGCAATATCTACACAATGGAGTATTACTGTGCCATAAAGAAGAATGACTTTATGACATTTGCCAGTAAATGGATCCATCTGGAGACTATCATGCTAAGTGAAATAAGCCAATCTCAAAATACCAAAAGCTAAACATTTTCTCTGATATTTAAAAGCTAAACCACAATAATAGTAGTTCAGTGGATTAGACAAAGGGAAATGAAGGGAAGGACAGGGGCATAGGAAAAGGAAAGACAGTGGAATGAGTTTACCATAACATTTTTCTGTAAATATATGAACATACCACAATGAATCTCACCATTGTGTATACAAGACTGGGATCCTAATTAGAATAAGATATATCCCATGCTTGTGGAATTATATAAAAACAGATTCTATTTTGATAAAGGAATCAATCAAATAAAAAGATAAACTATTAGAAATAAGTTGGTAGGTAAATTTTTTAAATTTTATTTTTATTATATTTATTTCTATTTTTGACACCTAATATATGCACATAATTTTATAAATTGAAAAACACTCAACACCTAATAAAATAGTGATTTTTAACTACATTTCATTACCTCCACTCTTTTCTTTCTAGTGGCATCTACCCTCACCTTTTCAAGTTCTTTCCTCTGGTATTTATCGTCCATATTTCTAAAAGTTATCTGTACTACTATTTTTACAAACACAAAGTATAGATATAATCATACAATACATATCTGATACTCATCACTTAGTCTTACAAATCATGATCCAATGCCTTATTCTGATGTATTCTTACCCTTATCCAATTGGCATCTGCCACTGAATTTTAAAGCAAATCCTAGATATTTTATTATTTCTATCATAAATATTTCAGTGTCTTTAACAGGTAAGGGTTATTTTGACATAATCATGACATGATTATCACATCTGAAGCATTTTTACAAATACTTTGATATCATCAAATGTTCATGCAATGTTCAAATTTATAATTCTTTCACAAATGTCACACAATTTTTTTAACCAGGTGTGTTTTAGAAAAATAAAGATCCAAAGAATGCATTGTTGTTGGTTGATACTCCCTGTCAGTTTCTCTTTTTGCCACAAAATTTGAGGAAGAAATTACTCCATATTTTCCAGAAATCAGAATTTTTCTAATTATGTAAGTCTAGTGATGTTTAACTTCCTTCTTTGTTCTTGTATCTTCAATACGAGTTGTTGGGACTAGAGTTTTGACCACGTTCAGTTTTGTTCTTTCTTTTTAGTCAAATTGTCAAAACTGTTTCCTAAGAGACTTTCCTTTCCATTCTTCCCCTTAAGCTTTCTTCCTTGGTAGTATTAGCAGCCATAAATATTTAATGACTAAAATAATAATTTCAAAATGAATTATAAAGTGGTGATATTATGGGCTTTTATAAAATTTTCCATGTATTAGCTGGAATACTCCCATACATAACTATTTCCTCTAATCTAGTATTGGATTACCTTTATGGTGTAGTTTTTGTAGGAAAGGCAACATGGATGACAGATGTTTCATTCACTAATCATCACATAATGAGTTTGTTCTCTAGCATTCTGTGATGATGGCTTTCTTTAGTATCATTAGGAACTCCAAGCTTCAAAAATAGCTGCACATTGATTGTAGTTACTCTTGCTGATTCTCTTATTTCCCCAATTTGGCAGGAGAAATATTTCACACTGGCTCTTGTCATTTGGACTTGACTCTAAGTCTTCAATGGTTCCTTTTTATCTGATATGACAAGATGTTCTTGGATCAGTTTGTATATCTCCTGCCCACCATTGTGGGATCAGTCATTTCTTTAAGGGGAACTGGTTCCTTTTAAGAGATGAAGTTACTTAGAGACTACAGTCTGGAAGCTAGAGGTGCTCATTGTTACTGGATTGGTCATCCTTTCTAGTCCTTTTCAATGGATAAAACTAAGAATCTATTTTGTTTTCATTTCTTACTCAAATTCAAGACTACAGCACTGTTAGATAGCCTCTTATCACTCCTTTTTCTCAAACTAAGAATTCCAACCCTCACAATCACTAAGGATGACATGATTAGAATTCCATAATTTCTATATCCACCATTAGTTCCTGACCTGTCTCAGAATAGTGATGCCAATATAACCACCAAAAATCTGATTAGTAGAAAGAGTTAACACGTTTATAATGCAACTCCTTTTGGCTTTAAGCTATTTCCCATTGAGATGTAAATCTTTCCTTATATTTAATATATATATACACATATATAATATTTCTGAATCATCACATGATCTAAAAATACGTATTAAGTTTTAAAAAGCATGTTTATTCATCTAGGAATGATATTTTGAGAATTTGTTCTACAGTAATAAAACCTCAGAGCAAAAAAATTTTTTCAGTTCAATGTTGAAATTTAAATCACAGGAATTTTCTTAAATAAATTACTTTAAATGGAAAAAATACTTATTTTCAACACAAAGTTTCTGTTTCTCAGAGTAAAAAGTAGAAGCCATATAACTGCCTGAAATTAAGAAATGTGTTATTAAGATTGTAATAATTTACCCCTTGGATTATTGCAGATGGATTAAAAATAACTAGGGAAAAGCCATCAATGGAATCAAATGACAATGGCATCTGACATATATAAGAATAGGAAAAGCTCCAAATTAAATTGGAGAGCATGAATGAGCCATCTAAGAGTGTCAGAGGAAACAGGGCCCCCAAGAGCTCCAGCCTCCAATTCAAGCTTGCCAGAGGGGAGTCAAAGCGGGTAAGGTCTGGACTATGAACTGCTTTCCTGTTTAATTTTAAACTTTTTATTGAGAGCAAATACACAGAAGAGTTAGCATTACATTTTTTCCCATGTTTATTGTATTTGATTTTTTTCTGCCTCTTTCTGTTTTTGTACATACAGGTATGTTTCTGTACGTACACATTCACCAAACATAGTTTATGTTTGTTTTGTTCTCAATAATTTCAGGTTTAGTTCCACACTATCTGGCCAATTGCCTCTTTATTATTTGGTGTGTATTTCTTAAGAATTGGGATATTATGTTACATATATAGTTATCAGGTTCAGTAAAGCTTGCATTGGTAAATAACTTTTTATTAACTCAATCATTCATGTGCTATTTTTCAGTTGACTTCAATAATAATTTTTACAGCATTTCTTTCTCTTCAGAAGAGGACCCAGACAACATTGAGGTGTTGAATCGGTTTGCCAAAGCTCCTCATTTTCCTTTAATCTGAAATTTTTAAAATCTTACAGTCCTTTGGGTACTATTTTTGAAAAACACAATCTATGCTCTTTTTTTTTTTTGGAAAAGATACCTCATTTGGGAGTTTTCTGATGTTCCTTTATGATTATAGTCAGGTTATACATTTTAGACAGACTAGTATGTAAGAGATACTGTGGTTACTTCAGAGATACCTGAGGCGCATAATATCCATTTGTTCCTCATTGGTAGTATTAATTTTGATGATCAGGCCAAAGAGTATCTGATTTCTCCACTCCAGAATATGACATTTTTCTCTGCAAGTATCAAATGGACCATGTAAATATTTTGATTTTTATCAAATTTTTAACTGATGCTATACCAGCATCAGTTGATGACTTACCTGATTTAATCTTTACTATGATAATTGCCGAAATGCTGATGTTCTAATTCCAACTCTTTTTTTATTTACCAATTGGCATTCAATATTCTGTTGAAAGAAGAGCCCTCCCATATGTATTATCAATTTATCATCTATGTGAACTCCATGATTTATCATTCCTAAACTTCCTTATTTTATTTTATTTTATTTTTTTTTTTATTATTTTATTTTTTTCCCAAAAGTTGCATTTTAATACATGCTGGCAAACATAACAGAAAAAAACAAAATTATCAGAAGCTGTACACACTATTCACTGAAAACATTTGTTGAGGCAAATA
>CM053401.1:122551457-122593870 GCA_028644305.1 Xerus rutilus | reverse complement strand
CAAAATTCCTGTGTGGGATGTTGAGCTGAAGAATGATGCCAGGAAGTTGGCTGGAAAACGGCGCCTCCACCACTTCCAGCCTTGGTCCCTAAGAGCCTAGCGCAGAGTGGACTGTCTACGCCGCCATCTTGGAACCGCCCCTAAACTTCCTTATTTTAGATGTTCCAAGTGTCCTATGTTTGAACAGGGCAAAACAAATAAGGCTTACTTCAGTGTCTATGATGTGTCCACATTTTTCTCTTTTAAAAATATTTATCTTTTCACTTTTATACATAGAAAATGTTCTAGGCTTACTTTGTACCTATCATGTCAAGCTTCAGAATCATTCTTCTAGGATCTCTTACTTCCTGTTAGATAAGTGGCACTGAGGCCAAGACCTGGCAGTTAGGTGTGGCTGTAGCTACTGGAATGTCTTTTTAGTATGGAGCTATGAACTCTTGATACTGACAAATTGATTTCCCTGCCAAGGAAGATCTACACTGGGAAGCAATCATCAGGACTATCATCCTAACTGAACAAGGCAAGACAGTAGAACCAAAATTCAAAATCCAATGTCTAAATAAAAGTGGGATAAAGAGCAGGGGAGGAGAAATTCTGGAAAAAGAACACATTCTTATTACTTTGCGAAAACTATGAAAAAAAGTGCTGTAGACCTATGAAGTTGGATGAGTCTGGCATGTCTAGACCTACTGATGAAAAATTATAGGAAAACTAGTTTTTTCTGAAAATTAAGCAAAATCAAAGGATGTCTCTCAAATCTCATATACATTTGCTATATATTAAAGTATATAAAGAACAGAGCAGTGTCCATGTCCCTAAAGATCAGAAAAGCATTCTAGGAAGCATATCAGCAAAGCAGAAGTATATAAATATTTTAAATATTAAAATATTAATAAAGATAAAGAGATAAAGATAATATATAAAATGTAGGATGCTATAAAATAACAATGAAAATCAGAATTAGATAAACTCAGAAATGAGGTTGTCTAAGAAAAAGATTTGAAAAGAAAGATGAGTGGATCATAACAGAAATAAAGAATTAAATAATAAATTAAAACACAAGAACAATGAAAAAATAGATAATGTCTTTAAAATAGTACATCATAAAAAAGAGGACAATATTTGAAGAAAAAGATGTAAAGAAAGATGGAAAAACAATTTGAGAAGACAATAGAAAAATAAAGTAAGTGAAGTAAATCTAATGTACATATTATCAGAGCAGAAGAAAAAACAAGTACAATAGAAGAAATGTTTTAAAATTATGATTCAATAAAATTTTCTGAAATAAAAGACTACTGAAAACTTCATATCAAAATTTATTTAAATAAAATGAAATAATACTATAATCACTGCCTTATTTTACATGCATGCACAGATACCAAATTCTTTTGATGAAGTATCTACTTTTCTTTGTTATTTCAAATCAAAAGCTGCTAATATCAAGGAAGGGGGAAATGTACATAATTTGAAGTCAAGAGAAGGTTTCTTCACTGAGCAGAAAAATTGTTTGTAAGAAGCTATTAGGCATCATAACTAAATAAAGCATCTTGGGAAATTATTAAACTTTTTTGAACCTCAGCTTCCTCATCTGCCCAATAGGAATATTAACACACTTAGTCTATTTTATAGGATTATTATGGTGGCCACATCACTTATAAAATGTGAAGGCATTTTTAGGAATTGTTTAATTTTTCCAAGTCTATTAAAGTATAATAGGCAAATAAAAACTGTAGATATTTACCATGGACACCATGATGTTTGTTATACACGTACACTGTGAAATGCTTTCCACAAAGTAATTAACATATCTCATACCCATTGTATGTATGTGTGTGAACAGTTAAGTTCTACTATCCTGGCAAATTTCATATATGATAACACATGAAGGTGATGGATATTTCCACACATATAAAAAACATGGAAATCACATGCTAATTTTTTGTTTCAAAATTTAAAACAAAATTGTCTTTTAAAAACATATGAAATTTCTATTTCTAGATAAAACAGTAGATTAACACCTGGGATCCTACCCCAAAATTAATCCAATAAAAATTTTGGAGGGAAAATATTTACAAAGAGAGAAAAATAATATTAGGTAGCAGAGAATTGTTTTGTATGATGTGGTGGGTTTGACCCCAGGTAGGAAGTATTATGACAAAACTATGACTTCTCAAAATAAGAAAGCACTTTTGGAATTCTTACATTGTTTTTCTGTTGGTGACTTTGGATGAAGGTGCCTGCTTTCACACTGATGGGGGCTCTAGTCCAGATATCTTCAAGAGAATATCAGTAGTCTGTGCATAGCTCCAAAAAATAATTACACTGAGGGTGTAACTAACTTTAAGGGATGGGTTTTTCAAATTCTCCATCAAATACACTCAAGGCTACTATAATATAATATAAAATGTGTTTTCTTTTACATGTATTTCTTTCCCAGAAATAAAAGTGATGTGTTTGGTCCACAAAGCAGCAAACACTTCAATTTGTGTCTCCCTCTTCTGCCTCTTCCAGTGGCCTTTTTGAGTCTGACTCATAACTGGACCTGACTTCCCACTTTACACATTATCTAACAGAGTAAATGATACTTGTAGAGGAAAATAAGCTCATGTGCTAAAATAACAAGATGTTGGAAGATCCAAGCTTTTTAAAATGAATATCAACTGGATAATGTATTCCATTAAAAGTAGAAATAACATGCACAAAAAATTGAAAGTAGTCTAATTAGCATAAGAAAATATTATCGATATGAAATTAAAACAAATAGTACTCAAACAATCAAGCAGAAACATAAGTAATGAAAAAGATAATAGCTGGAATAAATAATTCAATAGATGTAATGAAGAGAAGAATGGATATAGTCAAAGAGTGAATTTATAAGCTGGGAAACCAGATTGTACAATCCACAAGAAAAAGAATAAAATAAAGGGTAAACAGTTAAAAACATAAAAATAAAAGCTAAGAGGTATAACCGATAGAAGTAAAAGAACTAACTTCCAGAACATGGAGTGTCAGAGAGAAGCGAAAATAAAGAAAATATTTTAATATAAAATTTCCTATAATATTTTTAAAGAAAAAAACTTACATTATTAAGTACTTATAGTGTCATGCATGTAACATAGGAATATCAGAGGCAAAGAACAAAAATCTAAAATTACAAAGAAGGAAAAAATCACATACAAGGCAAAGTATATTTACAGGATAGAAAACAAATTTATATCATATTTTTAAATGACAAAACAGTGTAAGAAATCAGTGAGTAGTATTTTCAAATTATTAAAGGAATATAATCTGAAATCTAAAATGCCATATTTACCAATCCTTCACATTTGAGGGCATGATAAAATCTACTTAATCATATATTTTTGCCACAAAAGACTCATACACAAATAATTTAGAATGAAATGCCTGAATAATAATAAAGACAAATTCAAGTTATACTGAATAGATGAAGTAAAAGTTATAAGGTATCTAGAAAGAAATATTAACAAAATTATAGCTGGAGCCAAAGAAAAACTAGGCTGAGTTTACAATAGCTCCCCCAAAATGTCTTGATCGCATGACCAGGATGAGAGATGAAGGAAGAATTTGAAGCCCAGGAGACATGCATGAGTGCTAACATTTTGGTCTTTTGGGGAAGGAGGCATAAATATTGTTTTTAAAGCCCAGTTCTTTATTAGATACATTTTGTATATTTCTCCTCCCAATCTGTGGCTTGTATCTTCATTCCATATCGTTTTTTAGATTTTTTAAAGAAATATGAAGAGTGGGACATGCTGAAAATATTAAAGTGATAGAAAAAAGACACTTGAATGTTGTGAAATGCTTTTTCTCAGTTTGTCTATACTTGATGCAATTCCTATCAGAATCCTACTAGAAAACCCATTCATTTGAAAACCCAAGAGAGAAGCCAAAACAATGTTGATAAAGAACAAGGTTGGAGAACTCATACTTCCTGATAGCAAAAACTGCTGCAAAGAATTATGACTGTCATCATGGCATAAAGGGGTACATGTAGAACAATGGAATACAACTGAGAATCTCAAAAACAAGCCTAACATTTTCAGTCCAGTTGAGTTTTGACAAGGTTGTCAAGACAATTCAATTGGAAATGGAGAATCTTGTCAACAAATGGCACAGTGACAACCGATAACCACATGCAAAAAAGATGAGGTTGGACCTCTACCTCACACAGCAAACAAATATTAACTCAGTGGGCTAAACACTAAAATGTAAGAGCTAAAAGTATAACATTCTTAAAGGAAAGAATTGGAGTAACTTTTCACAAGCTTGTGTTTTTCAATTATTTCTCAAACATAATACCAAAAGCATGGACATTAAAAAGTAGGTAAATTGTATCTCACCAAATTAAATGTTTGTGCTTCAGAGGACATTATAAAGAAATATATATATATATATATCCAAAAATGTGAGAAAATATTAGTAAATCATATGTGTAATAAAGAGTTGAATTTAGACTACATATTTAATTTCTACAACTAATAATAAAGAAATAAAGCAAATGATCAAGTTGACATTTAGCTTAAAAAGATACAAAAACAACATTCACCACAAAAGTTTTTCAACATTATTGTGAATTGCAAATTAAAACCATACTGAAATGTCACTTTAGATGTACACATACATACAAAGGACATAAATTAAAAGTCAGAAAATATGAAGAGTTGATAAGAATATGGAGAAACAGAGGCTCTCACACACTGCTGGTGGGTATGTAAAAATGGTGCACCCATTTTGGAAGAGTTTTTACAAGTTAAACTTACTATGAGTCCCTTGAGTTCCACTCTTAGATATACTCCCAAGAGAAATCAAAATATATGGCCATACAAAATCTGATACGCAAAAACAAATAGCAGCTTTACTCATAACGGCCAAAATGTAAAAGCAACCCATATGTCTATAAACTTATGAACATAGTATACCCAAGCAGCGAAGTATCATTCAGCAGTTAAAAGAAGTAAAGTATGGAAGAAGGCTCAAGAAGGATGAATCTGAAAAAAATATGTAAGTGAAGAAGTCATTAAAAGAATTCACATATTATATAATACCACTTATATGAAATAATCATAATTGATAAATCTATAAAGACAAATAGTAAATTAGATTGCCTATTGTTTGAGGATACAGAATAATGGAGATTGACAGGTATGAATATAAGGTTTCTCTGAGGTGATGGAAATGCTCTAAATTTAGATTATGCTGAGAGCTGTACAATTCTGTGAACATAATAAAAAACACAGAATTGTGCACTTTAAATGGGCAAGTTGCATGATATGTGAACTACATCTCAATAAATCTGTTACAAAAACAGATAAGCAAACATTATCATCCATCTGCTAACAACTTTGAAAACTGAGACAAAATGTGGCTAGTAAATAATTCATGAAGGAACAAAAAAGCTTAAATAATCCTGCAGCTTTTAGAAAATGGAATAATAGTTTAAGATTTTCTCCAAGAAAGATTCCAGACCTTACAACTTAACAGGCAAGGTCTACAAAACTTTCAGTGGTGATTTTATCCCAACATTCTATGAAATATCTTGACTACTCAGAAAAAAAAATGAGCAGATTACACATCAATTCACTCTGACTCCAGCATGAGTTTATTATCAAACTCGGAAATGTTACAGAAAAGAAAAAAAATATCTGTAGAATAGTTTCCCTTATTGAGCAGAGAAACCAAAATTCTAAATATATGAATTTCAAGTTAAATCAAACTCTGGATTAAATATAATATAGCATAACTAAACTAGATTCACACCTTATATGCAAGAATTATCTGACATTATAAATCCATTAATATAATCCACCACATAGTAACACATTAAAAGAAAAAAACTTTTATCATTTAAATAAATAAAGCATTTGATAAAATTTGATACTATTTCTGATTAAAGAATCTTATTGCTAGAACAGAGAACTTTCTCAATCTCACAGTTATTTTAAAACATAAACTAAAATACATACTTCTAAATAGGAATACTTGAGATTCTCTCTTTAAATTAGGAAAAAAAATACAAGAATTCTCACAGGTTTTAATTTTACTCAACGTAATATTGCAGGACATAGTCCATGAAATAAGAAAACAAACACACACACACACACACACACACACACACACACACACACTTGGAAAAATGTTAAAACTGATGAAATAGTTATTATTGCAAATGATGTACTCATTTGTATATAAAATCACACATAGCAAAAACCCTAAAGACAAATTATTGAAAATAATGAAAAGTTTAGCAAATTTGCAGAATTTTGAATAGGATGGTGTTATTGTTTAGGTCTTACATTTCCTCCTTCCTTCCTTCCTTCCTTCCTTCCTTCCTTCCTTCCTTTTGGTTGTGTGTTTATTAATGTTGCCTATATTTTTATAAATATAGGCTATGCATTGTCTCATCATTCTAATATAACATGATTCATGGGTTCATTTAATTATGAATACCTGAGTCACAAAATTGGAGTGAAATCATCCCATAAAATCAGTCCTCTACTCATAATGTTGTCATAGAACAGTGACTCTGAGAAATTTCATGACACCTTGTTATGGTTTTGATGTGAGCTGTCCCCCAGAAGATCACGTGTGAGATAGTGCAAGAAGGTTCAGAGGAGAAATAATTGGGTAGTGAGAATCTTAACCCAATCAGTGAATATATCCCCTTGTAGGGATTAACTGAGTAGGAGGGTGTGGCTAGAGGTTGGAATTGGGGGCATGGCTTTTGGTGTATATATATTTTGTATCTGGAGAGTGGAGTCTCTCTCTGTGTCTCTGTCTCTCTGTCTCTGTCTCTCTCTCTCCCTCCTTTCTGATCACCGTGAGTGCTGCTTCCCTCTGCCACACACTCTTCCGCCATGATGTTCTGCTTCACCTCAAGCCCTGAGGAATGGAGCTGGCGTTCTATGGACTAAGACTTCTGAAACCATGAGCCCTCAATTAAACTTTTCCTCCTCTACAATTGTTCTGGTCAGCTCTTTTAGTCACAGCAGTGAAAAAGATGACTAAAACATACCTTGTGCTTCAGCGTTGTTTATTTCTGAGTTCTGTGAGTCTAATGTAGCAGTGCTTTGTAAAATGGGCAAGAAATTTTGTTGTAAATAGGACTTCAGTATATCCACTGATCTTTTCATTCAGTGAAAAAATAAAAGTAAAGAAAGAAAAAGAGAAAAAAATGACTTCAATTGGCTCTATGGCTGTGCAGGTATCCTTTATGAATAAAAGTAGTTATAAAAAATTTAAATAAAACTGAAGAAGATACTGATAATCAGGATGCCTCATTTGTGAAAGAATCAATTAATTAGATTTTATTCTAGTTCATTGGCTAAAAAGATGTTCACTTCCCAACAAAAATGACTTTTTCTTTTTTGTGGAGGCTGATTTTTCTTTTTCCATACCAGGGATTGAATCCAGGGGCACTTAACTGCTGAACCACACACCCAATCCTTTTTATATTTTATTTAAAGACAGGATCTCACTAAGTTGCTGAGGGCCTACCTAAGTTGCCAAGGCTGGCTTTCAACTCATGATCCTCCTGCCTCAGTCACTCAAACCACTAGGATTACAGGCATGCACCACCAGGCAGCTGGATTTGTACTGATATCATTATCATTTTAGGATAGAGAACTTGGACATGCATCGATTGTAATTATGTCAGGCTCTGCCCAGAGTTTGCACCAATATGGGCTATGATCACCGCAGGCAGGCACTGATGGAAGTCAGAACAATGAACAACAGGGCTGATCCTTAGGCTGCACAACTCAGAGAATGCATATTTCTTCTCTTCTTCACACTCATATGGGCTAGGGTCCTGATATTAGACTGCTTAGTGAAGAAATAATAGGCAATGAAGTTTTGTAAAATGTCTAATCAAACTTTAAACATGGATACTGGAAGACCAAATATTTCATTATTATTTTTTCATGATCATTTGTAATTATTTAACCTGGAAATAAATGATGCAATCAGTTTGGAAGCCCTTCCACATAAAACCATCATGTTTTTCCTACTCAATAATATTCTAAAATGTTGGTTCTTCCATTATTAGTATGATTTGCAAGATGATGATTTTCTTGTTTCTTTTCCCTTATTTTATAGGTCTTTGGCCAATGTAGATAAAGTCCAAAAGAACAAGAATGATAGCATTGGATACACCAGACAATATTGTTTCCTTTCTCCAGCCCAGAGGTTTTCATTGCTTTTCTCTTAATTTCATGTAATGTTAGCCTTAAGGATAGAAATGTCACCTTTAAAAATATCTCAAGGATCTCCTCTGAATTCACTTTGAAACTTTATTGCTGGACACACAAAAGCATGTCAAGCCCTCAATTAAAAGATGAAATATTATCTCCTTTTTCCATCTGAAACGTCTTTGAAGGCATTTCATGGACATGCAAAATAGTTGGTTGATATTTTGGGGAGTATCCATGGAAGTAATTGAGCACACTAGCTAAGAGTATTTTTTGTGCTAATTAAATATTCCAAACTTCTATCAAGATTATTGTCACCTATTTAATGGCTCATTGAGTTTACAGTCCATGCAAGTTCTCTTTCATCAGTAGAGATAGGACATCCATTCTAAGAATGATAAATTAGAGAGCAGGCTAAAAATATAAAAGACCTTCTAAAGAGTATTCACATTTCAATTTTCTGACAGGAGCATCTCTGTTCATTGATGAGATACAGAATCTTATCAGCTTGGATGATTCATTTTCTTCAAAAAGTCAACTAACACACTTTTACACAAGCTAGAGTACTGAAAGTTATGCTGTAAAATATATCTGTATATTTAAATGGATCTCTGCAAATAATCAAATACATTTAATATACTTGATAAATCTTATCTTCAGTAGAGATAGACCAAGGGGAATGAAGGGAAGGTAGGGGGATGGGTATAGGAAAGGCAGTAGAATGAATTGGACACAATTTTCCTATGTTCATATATAAATATATGACCAGTGAAACTCCACATCATGTACAACCACAAGAATGGCATCCTAATTAGAATAAATTGTACTCCATATATGTATAATGTGTCAAAATACACACTACTGCCATGTATATCTAAAAAGAACAAGTAAAAAGAAATCCTGTGTGTTTAAAATTTGTGAAATATGAACACAAATAAGTTCAACACTTCTGGCATGATGAAAGAGTCTTCTAAGCTTGCCTTAGGAGTTGAATATTGTAAAACATTTGTATACCCAATTCAACATATCTTGATTGATAGTTATATGCTAGGAATTGGATTAGTCTATAAGTATACATTGTAGAATAGAATGAGTGTGAAATATGAGTTTGTTGCTTACAGTATATTTGGGGAGATGTGGACTAAATAAATACTGAAATAAGTAGATAATTATGATTATTGATAAGTGCAATGAAGAAAATAAGTTTGCAGTATCATGAAAGACGAGCAGAATTAGAGCCTAAGGTAAACTGTAAACATTGAAACTGGGATATGAAGGAAATAAGGGCTGGTCCAGGAAAATATTGAAGGAAACATGCTGCAGACCCAAGGAGTAGCTCTCACACAGACTCTGAAATGGGAAAGACCTTGGTGCTTCATAAAGGTGAAAAGTCAGTGCTGCTTGAATGTAATGGTAAAGCAATTAGTGACTGAAGATACAAGGAAAGACAAAGATCCTGCCAGATTAATCAAAGTTTTATAGACTATGATAGGCTAGGAATTCAGATTTTATGCAATATACAAGAGAAGATTGTTTCAATAAGAGGCTGATATTTAGAGCAGGAAAAAAATAAGGTAGCTTTTGTAATAGTCAAATTATGAAATAACAGTGGCTTTAGGTTCAGGGGTAGCAGTGTAGATGAAGAAAAATTGACAAACGTGTGATTTGTTTTTGATAAAGAATAGGAATTGATGATTTTATGTGACATAAGAAAATTTTCAGAAGCAGTGAATAGTGATGTTTTTACAAAGGTAGAGAAAACAGAGAAATAGGTGGGATGTTTGCTTATTTTTTTGCAGTTAGGACATTTTGAATATCAAGAAGGCAATCACATTGTAGATATGAAGCTCAGCTGTGATTACCCGTAAAGTCTTTAGAATATAGATGATCTTCGAAACCACAAGAAAAGCAAAGACATTCAGAGCAAGAACACAGAGAAAGGAAGGGGCATAGCTAGAACTGAGCCTGAGAAACACCAGCATTTCCAGGCTAGAGAAAATGAGCCTAGATAGAAAATGGATAAAGCACAGTGAGAGAGACAGAGACACAAAGAGTGGTCATCAGGAAAGGACCAAAGGAGCAAATGACACCTGAAGGAGACATTGGACCCCCAGTACAAGCCAAGAATTAGATCTTTTGTATATGAAGAGTGATGTTCTCATTTCCAAGAGGCAAGAGCAACGTAAAGGTGGGCACAAGTTGCAGTAAGATTTTTGATTTTGGGAAACTGTTTGATGACATACTTTGTTAATGTTGTATGGGGCAAGGCCTTCAGATTTGAAAAATGGAGAATGGGAGTATAAGAAGGGGAACGAAGAATGTCTGACTAAGAAGACAAATGAGGCAGAATTAATCTTGAAAATGGAAAAGCAATCTTAATAGAAAATAGTAATAGAATTGATGGACAGTGAGGCTTTTGCATAGTTTCCATGGTGGTTTTCAGTATGCAAAGTACTATATTCACATCTAGTATTTGTTCACTTCTCCAGTAAACTCTAATTGAAATCCAGCTTCTGTGGATGCTCATTGTATCCTTTAGGGTGCATAGGTCAAGTACTATTGTCCATAGATGAGAAAACCTGCTCAGAAAATATCACCTCCCTCAATGGAATTGGCTCTGATACCACATGACAAAATAGAAAATTTGATCCGGACTGTCAGATCCAAATTCAATGCCTTCAATGCCCCATTCAGCCTGTTATAGTTTAGACTTGATGTATTCCCTGAAACCCATGTGTGAGACAATGCAAAATGGTTCACAGGTGAAATATGTTATGAGAGCTTTAACATAATCAGTGGATTCATTCACCAATATGGATTAAGTGGGCAGTAACCCTAAGCAGATTGTGACTAGAAGAAGTAGGATATTGGGGGTATGCCTCTGGAGTATATATTTTATTCCCGATGAGCAGAGCACTATGCTTCCTGTTTGCAATGTTCTGAGCTACTGTACTCTGCTCTACATTTCTACCATGATGTTATGCCTCATCTTGGGCTCAGAGCTATGGAGTCTGCTGACCATGGAGTGAACCTATGAAAATATGAACCCAAAACATCTTTTTCTCCTCTAATTGTTCTTGTCAGGTCTTTTTGTTACAGTGATTAAAAAAGAAAGTTAGCCAAAATAGCTATACAACCAGAACCATTTGTAACCATGGCTAATAATTATGTAGCAATCTAGATATTTGAGTCTTCTATTATTTTAAACTCTTGGTCTTAATGGTTAAAAATTTTAAAAATACAAAAAAGTCACTTTTAGACACCAGCTCTATCTTTTTTTATGTGGTCCATCCAGACTCAGTGCTAAGACAATACTCTAGATATCTGTTAGTGAAAACTTGCCTGGAATCATACTTTTAGACTGACATGAGTAGTCAAGGCAGCTGAACAACCAATTTAGTTGATTTTGCTCTACTAACTTGACTGGTCATTGAACAGAATTGACCAGAAGGCATCATCATGCAAATACACTAAGTTACCTTTATCTAAAGGATACAAGCTGTGCCTTGAAAGCTATTATTAACTCTTTCAGATAGCATGGGTACTTCTATCACTGAAATGTAATATGTGTTGAATCAACTTTATAGAAAGAATATGGTAATTTCAGAAATAAAGATATTATCTGGGTTTTCTCATCAGCTGCTCCTCTTTGGTTGCAAACAGTAGAAATTGTCCCTGATTAAATCAAGCAAAAATAAATGCATACGAGGATATCAGAAAGTTCATGCTAAGGAAGATGAGAATTGGGGAACAGACAAAACACAGGCACCCTCTAATGCAAGAGCTGCATTCTAGATCGTCGGGACTCGGCTAGACTGGGATAATGTCTGAGCAGTTGGTTTTCAGTGTTTCAGAGACAGAGAGAGAACATGAAAGTACACAAGCAAACAAACACTGGATATTACTAATATTACTACTGCTAATAATAATGCTGGCAGATGACACATAAAAAGGTCCTATTTGGGGGTGTGGTGCTAAGCACTTTACAAGCTCACACAAACCTAGGAATTAGTAATTTATGTCTCTCCATTTAACCTAAGGGAATCACAGCTTGAAGCAATTGACCTTCCACAAGGTCACATGGTTAGCAAGGAACAGAACCAGAAAGTCATTCCATTTAAAGTCAAAACTTTACTTTTAATTTCTATTTTAAGTAGTTCAACTAAACAAATTAAAATCATGAGCTCCCTGCGTAGTTCATATCATTCAAGTTAAAGTGATCGGGAGAAATAGATTATTTTTTTTTTCAATCTCTCTTGTTCTTCTCACTGTCATTCAGGTCCTCTATAGATCTATGTGAATACATGCTTAGGATTCAAAATTCAATGCATGTAGTTTTCAAGTTTCAATTAAACCATAACATGTACTGCAAAAGACAATAAGTAATTGACTACTAGGAGAAAAGAGAAATGTTTTCTAAGACGTGTTTTTAAAATACTAGTGAAACTGAATTAGGACTACATTATGCACTAGTTATGTGTCAAAAGAAGCAGAATACTTCTCCAGCTACATGAACATTACAAACAGTTGGAGAAGTAATAGACTTCTAAAAGCTGTCTCCATTTCCAGAAAGTAACCCCCTCCAACATCCAGCATTTGAAGTGAGAAACAGATTTCTGATGACTGAATCCTGGAAGCAAAAACAGGGATGAGAGACATTAACAGTGGTTAACCTATTTTCAGTTTCATGATCAAAATCAGTTACAGAATATTTTGGCTAAAAGGATATTGAGATAGGTAAATTGAAAAATACGTAAGTCCCCTGTAGGCAACAATTATACTAATTGCACTAATTACAAATCAGTCTTCCTCCATTTGTATTTACAAGTGAGATTATAGGATGCCTATCACTATAAATTAATTTTCCTAATTCTACCAAGAACCCAGTTCAGATTTGTAGGCAGACAGAATACAAACACATGGGTATCCTCTAAGGTAAAGTAGATAGGAAGTCCCTGTTGCTTTTGTTTTCAAAATAGACAATTCGGAGAAATGGCATGAATATATGCATATTGATGACATTTCCTTACTAATATTGCTTTCATTTATCGCCAACTGATGACCCAAATTAGATGGAAGGGACTTACCCCTTGAATAAGTCATTAATATTTGTATATCTCACTTAAAGTATGCCTTCTATATGTGTAAAAGGAAAACTAAAATCATGTAAATGAGGGGGAAAAAAGTAGAACTATTGAAAATAATGTTCCAGAAAGTTTTCAGGGAAGTGGTCACAGCGTCATGAGAATATTTTGAACTAGAATTGAGCAAATGAGTGTGTAGTAACCTCACCCAAAGACTCCTAATCAGGCCGCCTTTGTTCTGCAGCTCACATTTTAACCAGAATTTCGTTTGCAATATCTGCACGTATTTTCTATTCATATGTAAATTGTATTAAAGCTGTTATTCTTTCTTCCCCACAATCTGAGTTTAAAGTGATAATAAAATTTATGAAGTGCTGTGAGAGGTGAGCACTTTTGGACGCTGGAATATTCTGGCATTGTACCAAGCCCACAGTGGCCTTCTTGCAGGAGCAGCCTGTGACTGTCCTTCCCTCAGGGATCTATCTGAACATTAAGGGGTTATCACTAGAGCTGTTATGGGATTTAGACACTTCCACTGATATGACATTTGGATTTCAATCGTAGTTTTATGGCTCTCTTTACAGCTTGATCAGAGCAGAGATGTGTATTTGCTCCCATGCCCATTAGGAGAGGAAAAATTGTCTCTTGGTCAGAGGGCAGGGAACCACACACCTCAGTACTACTCCGGATTTTGCCAGGCACCTGCTAGATACTACTGAGTAAGCCACATCAGATATAGGGACCTCCCTTTCTCCTATGTGCAGATTAATTACCTGCGGCAAATGTTGCGTGCAAATTTCAAGGGCAGTTGAATTCTATATGCTTCTCCTCTTGCTCCCTCTTTTATTTATTTTTTCCTTCTGTTGTTTTCTTCCTCTCTTCCTCTATTTTTTTTAAGATGAGGAGTTGAGAACTTTATATGCAACTGAGTTGTGTATAGACCTAGGTAAGGAGAGCATCTCAACTGCATTTTTAAGCCATCAATTATAAATATACCCATGGTATCTGATGTCTTAGGGGAGTAACCCAATTCTGCTTGGATGGTGTAATTTCATAGGACTGTTTCTTCCTGTTTTCACAAGCGTGCTGTGGTTATTAGTTTAACTAAAAACGGGACATTTTATTCCTATAGCCTTGGTTTCTCAATCTGCTAAAAGATAAGGAAATAAAGCAAAATCATGAGTATCTTATGTTGTTCAAAAAAGAGAATGCTGAGATGCAATTTAAAACAAATACACGATATTTGCAGTCCTTGCTTATAATGGGCCCCTGGTTGTGCTTGCTATGTAAAATGATAGTTTATAAATACAATTATTAAAGAATTAAATCAACTGTTTCTGTTTTGTTGGTTTTGTTGTGTTGTGTTGTGTTGTGTTTTTTTTCTGTTGGGGGAACTTATTATCAAGAGAGTTGCCTGGGGTCAAATAATAGATTTGAAAGCCAACTTGTTACAAAACAGTGTAATTTTAAGAAAGTTAATTTCTCCTACACCTTAACTTCCTTGTCTCTGAAAGGGAGAGAAAAAAATATACTTACTTTGTAGAAGAGACTGTATAGATGAAGATGAAATGTAACAACACAACCCATCAGGAGCTCAGAGAATAGTGATCATCAGTATTCCAAGTCTCCATAGTTCTCAGTGCAGGTAGAGCTGGTCCTAGAGACCACTGAAAGCCATGTTGAATAGATACTGGAAGATTTCAAGGAAATTGATGAGGTTATCTGACACTAGGTTAACTAATAAAATAAATGTATATTTCAACTTTTCACCCACATGACTGGACTCATGTAGACAGAGTTGGTGGGTGTCAGGCCCAGTACTCTGCCCCTCTGCACCAGCCTTCTTGCCCTATGATAAAACCAGAGGTGGAAAAGATCCCTCCGTTAGCATTTTGTGGGGTCTGTTTGTCTATATCCTTATCTGTCTCCCTCATTCCATCTTCCATAATGTACCATTGGTATTTTTTCTATCATTTGTGTAGTGTAAAATTTAACAAGTGATGCTTAAGATAATAAACCCCACGACAGCTATTTCCTTTTGAAAATCATGACACAGTGTGGCAAAAGCGCCACATCGTCTGGGGTGTGCTCTTGTTTGCGGAGCTTTTGCTTCGCATATTTTACTGTCAGTTTCTTGACATTTTTGTCAGCTTAGGACCGGAGGGCATAGGTGCTAGCGGCAGGTCTTACCACATTTTTATTCTCCATTGCATTTTCAGAGACTATGAAAAAAAATAAAATAAAACTGGAGATGGGGAGGGGGACGGAGGAAGAATGAGGAAGAGAGGTGATAGTGTCAACGGCAGAGCAGCACAGGTTGAGGCTATGAAAGTCAGATGTGTACCTTTCACTCGCAGCTGTCCCCTGAAAGGTGCTGAACGCTGCCTTCCATCTCCACTTCCACCCTACCCCAAATCCTGAGACAGAAACGTGAGAAGCTTGACTATGAAGGACATGCCATTTTCCTTATTTGTTCATTATGCAAGGTGGATGGATGGCAAATATTTAAATCTGTTTACAGAAGAAATCTTTTTTTTTAATGTTCTTTTTCCCTCCCTGGACAGACTGCATTTCTGGGCTGTGGAGAAAGTGTCTTCACAAAACACTTATGTTTTCCTTGTAACAGCACCTCTGGCTCTAAGCAACTCTTCTCATTTTCTGCCCTTTACAACTAGAAGCTCTTTTAATTTGTAGAAAAAAAATGTACAGAGGAACATCTAACCCAGACTTGAGAAGTGTTAATGTCAAAAGCACCTTTTCTCACTCCCTCCCAGCTTTTGCAAACAAAGAAAAAGAAAGAAAGATCCTTGAACCAACTATCATGAGCATCTGTTCAGTTTTGGTCCAACAACAACAGAATAACATAATGAAAACTACAACCATAACAATGGCTTTATAGCTTGATACCATCTTTTTCAGGAACAATGGTACAGTTTATTTTAATATCACTAAGACTGTATTTTCTCAAATTGATCATGAAGGAACAAAAGTTTTTTCTTATTAATTATCATAATGCATGTTCCCAAACTTATTTGAATGTGGAAGCCTTTTTCCATCAGAATCTTTATTAATACAGAAAAGGTCCACAGTACCAATGCTGATAGTACACAGTTTGAGAAACATAGTTCAATAGTTTAAATTCTTACCCTTTTGAGCACATTAATTGTTTTATTAAGTAGTTGTTGATTATTAAAGGTTTCATTTGGTGCAGCCGATTATCTGCTTTCACGTAAGAAGTTCAATAATTTGACAATTTCAGGAAAGGCTAAAAATTACTTTTCAAACCATTATCAGCATATTCTGATGTTCTCTTAAATATTAGAACCTAAAAAAGCCTTTATCAGAATTTTTTTTAAATGAGAAAAGTAAAAAAAGAGAGTAGATTCTAATAGCCTGTGTAGTATAGCTCTAATAACATTAAAAATATAAACAGAGCTGAGCGCAGTGGCCTGTAATCCCAGCACTTTGGGAGGCTGAGACAGGAAAATCGCAAGTTCAAAGCCAGCTTCAGCAATGGGGAGGCGCTAAGCAACTCAGTGAGACCCTGTCTATAAACGAAGCACAAAATAGGGCTGGAGATGTGGCTCAGTGGTCAAGTACCCCTGAATTCATTCCCTGGTGCAATAAATAAATAAATAAATAGAAACAAAGTTTTGGCACAGTGGTGCACACCTGTAATACCAGCTTTGGGAGGCTGAGACAGGAAAATCGCAAGTTCAAAGCCAGCTTCAGCAATGGCAAGGTGCTAAGCAACTCAGTGAGACCCTCTCTCTAAATAAAATATAAAATAGGGCTGCAGATGTGGCTAAGTGGTTGAGTACCCCTGAGTTCAGTTCCTGGTACCAAAAAAAAAAAAGGTGTGTATGTGTATATATATATATATATAGCATATATATATATGCTTATATATATATAAACAAGATGTGAACATGTTTAAAAGACCTGAACATGTGCATATCTTGCACATACATCAGTAGGCTGAATTCCTACAAGCAGAATTATTTTTTCAATGGGTTCATGATTTTACAAATTCAGTAGATGTCACAAAATGCCTCCTAAGCAGGACATTAATTTATAATTCCCCCCAAATAAGGACAATGGTGGAAATATCCCAAGAGAACTTTCTGTTTATAATTTACTGGATCATAGTTACACACTAAAGCAACAAGCCAAAAATAAAATATGAAATCAATAGATTTCTGGAAAAAATAACAGAATAAATTCTAAGCAGTGAACAGAAAGAACACAAAAGTGGGAATAATAAATGAGAAGGCAAAGAAGCATCTTTCAAGAAATACAAAGGCAATTAGATACTTAAAAATAACAAACCAGACCATGCAAAGGATATTTTGAAACAATAAGGAAGTGTACCATAAAATAGTATTATTGAGATCACATTATACAGAAGGTGTTTCAGCAAAGAGAATGTAGCCAACTAGAATTTAGGTCCATTCTTTTGCTTGGACATCAGAATAGTGCATAAGTAGAAGAGAAAATGTAACCGCAGCACCCTATTGGGTCTACAGTGGACAATATCTTTTTAGCCATAACATGTATTCATTTTTAAATTTTTCTAATCAATTTATAGAAAAAACTTGAGAAATGTAAATATAGGCTGGAAGTGACTTAACTGTGTTGACAAATGAAAGAGCAGAGGGTAAAACTGTTGAGGAGGAACATAGGAAAGAAAATTAGAGACTTCAATATCCCCATCTTACCAGAAGAGAACAGAGATGACCTAAGAGATGATAAAACATGAAATAGACCTTTAAGAATGTCATTTAAATTTACAAAATAGTCGACAAAACAATGGAAAATAGTAACCCAATTAATATGTCAAAAAGGGATGGGAAGGGGAATTGGGACATTTTAAGTAGGTTGTATCTTCTTTCCTAGTGAAAGTCTATCTTCACTGCTTAAAATTCCCGAGCCAAACATTTCAAGTTCCATCCCTTAGAGTTGTAGTGGGGACCACCAGGAGGACAAAGAACCACAAAGATAGGCACAGTTGTTGGGGAGAGGACCCTGGGTGGGGAAATTAGTCTGGAAGAGAATGAACCCTAGCTGATGATTTTTTTCTACCATGTTCACTGTTGTAATATTATGTACAGTTGTGATAGTTATAAAATTTGTCTCCAGATAACTGATTCTTTAGAATGTTTTTCCAAGAACAGCCAATGAATAAATGGAGACAGTTCTTTCAAATCTAAAATATGTTCAGATTATCTTGTAAACAAGCTTTAGTCAAAAAAAAAAGCACTGTCACATAGCTTTCTAAAACTTGTTGCTGTTACCTCTGCAATGTTATTTTTCTCATTCATATGTTGATTTAGCCAATTTCATTTAAAGGATCTGAAAATATATTTTATGAAATTCACCATTCTGAACATAATGCCGACTATATCTTCCCCTATAAATAACACTTTGGGCTGTACAACATGAGATGGGTGTATTCGCAAAGGAGATCTAACTGCCAGAATGTTCTGTGGCTCTTGAGGAATTAGTATCATATTCCTTATGAAAAATAATAACAAGTCTTTTAGTTCAGTACCTTCCAGATACTGCCAAACATCAGACACACCTGGAAGTTTTTAAAAAGCACGGCATATTTGGCTCCCTCATAAATATTTTGGTTGTACAGGTCTGGGGAGGAGCCCAGGAATTTCATTTTGAAAGTGCTCTGAGGAATTCTGAGGCACATTCAGGTTGGAAACCACTAACTCCTTTGCTCTCATTTCCTTTTTCCTGGCCCAAAAGTAACTCAGGGCAGAGCTCAAGACCAAAGGAACTCTTCAATTTTAATATCTGCATCTTTTCTGATTTACCTTAGTCTTTTAATTTTACTTGGATATATCATATCCTGGTCCCAGTTTTCAAGAAATACATATCAAAGATTTTTCTAAACAAATGACTTATATGGAATTTGTTTTTGTGTGTGCTATTTTCAAAACTCAAGAAAATCTGCTCTGCTGAGGTCCATAGTTGTCAGGGAAGCAGAGACTCAGCCAGGACTGTGAATAAGGGCAATAATGGTGTAACCATGGCAAGTGCAGGTGCAGTGGTGGGTGAGTCCATTCAGCCACCAACAAATATGTGTTTTCATTGTGCATACTTTGAAATTAAAAAATAAAACTTTACTAATGTGGAAGAGAGGTGACGTTCTAACAAGAATCTCTGTAAAAACTGCATTATGAGGAAAGTGTAAGAACATTGAGTCATTGTTAGTACTGGGCTAAAGTGGTGCAGATGGAATTTTCCATGACACAGAGAGCTCTCTGTGGTGTCTGCTCTTAATATGTGGACAATATTTTTTAGTAGATATTGAGAGGTCGCATGCCTTGAAGTTCTCACTGCAGTGAACTCTCAGAGGCAAGTGAGCAAAAATCCAGGAAGTGGCTGGAACCCTTGTGTCTACAAAGGATGGCTCAGAATATTTTCTCCCTTGATCTTCAGAAACACTCTCCTTTTAATTAGCATGTTTACAAGGCATCAGGAAGAACAGAGCTGGTTATCAAGAATTCACCTTGATGTAGGATTGTCTAACCTACAGGGGCTATTTTTTTTCTTTATCATAAAAGGCTTTGGGGGTAGGAGGCGGGATGGGGGAGGTTAGGACTCTTTCAAGTGCTGAAAGAAACTGGGTGGTAAGAAACTGACTGACACAATGTGAACTATTCTGGAATCAATGATCTTCAACTGGACATCAGATGAGAGCTACTGGATTTCAATGATGACAAAAGCCTTCTGCAGCCCACTGGCAGTGAAACCCCCAGGCAGGTGTCTTCTGAAGTACCAAGAGAAAATTAAGCCTAAAACGTTTGTTGTGTGTTTTGTTTGTATTGTAGTCCGGCTGAGACAAAATGAGTTTTGTGAGGTCCTACCCTCTCTTCCTTAGCGAGCTTGGCATTGTATATTAAAGGAGGAAAACAAAGAGATCTTTGTCTTAAAGCTTAGAGCAATGAACAAAACAGAGTGTTTTGGCAGGGAAGGCATTCACTCTTCTCATGAACTCCAAGATAGATGTTGCTGTGCTCACAGAAGATACATAATATTCATGGTCATGGGTATTCATGGTCAATATTCCCCATATAATATATTAATACTATATATCAATAAGTCCCCATGTATATTCCCAATAGATAGATAAATAGATATCTCATACACAATAGTATAATCAGGAAAAAACAATGAAGAAATTCATGTTTTGGTCACTTTAATAACATGTTTTTCTTGCATAAATTAAGTCAACGAGATTCCACTTGAAAAAGAAAAAAAAAGTGATACTACCTAAGACTGTATTTATTTTCTCACTCTCCCTAGAGTGGTGGGGGACAGAACAGGAGCTCATTTTCTAACTAAGTTGTATGATTACCAATAGTAGAAGGAGGAGAGTTCAGAAGGGGTTTATAGATTTATGAATAGTTTTTAAATTTGTAAATTTTTTGAAATTAAATGATAAAAAGAAATAGCTTGTATAAAAAATAAGCTCATGCCTCACTCCCTTCATCCCACCCTTCTATTTTGATTCCCAGATAAGAAAAAGTAACTGAAAGTATTCCCTAATGTTTGAAATCCCAGAAGTTAAAATAATTCCATGAGAAGTAAGATAAATAGAAATTCTCTATCTCCCAGTCCATCATGGTGCTATAAATAAGACTTAAGGGAAAAACATATTACAAACCCTCCTCATCTTCATAAAATTGTGGGGATCAGCATTTTCAGAAATCAATAATCCTTACAAAATAATAAAAGATCAGGTGGGTGACACAAGGTATATTATTAGGTGTATTATTTTTTTCACACCTGTGTGCAAAAATAACTTTCTACCACAAAAAGCAATGGGATCTCATTGTCTTGAATTGCCCTAGGATGGAATCATCTTTTCTCTGCCTCTTTCCCAGGACAAAGTTTGAGCCCCTGTCAAGAACAAAAAAATTGATACTTTTTCTATTACTGCAATTCTTTTCCACTACTTACTTGAAAAGTCTAAAATGTGCATATTTTAGGAATCACTACTTTTTGCCCCAAAAAGAGGCTTCCTTGCCCTTTACATCATTTAACCAGAGGAATGTTCCAGTTCCGTGGAATTTGTATCTGATGACAAGATATTATATTTGCTTTCCATTGTCCTTTCTTCTATTGCCTCGGTAGGTCATGTGAGAATAGTGTGGGCATTCTTAGGATGACAGCTGACACCCTCCTATCTTCTTCTTCTACCACTTTCTGAATGAGGGTTGTGATGTAACAGCTTCTACAAAATGTTGTCCGCAGACTTCAGCAGTTGTCACCAGAGTGGTTTGATTGACTAAACCAAGGTTACCTGACAGTTATGTCCTATGAAAGTTCTAATTTACTTTGCCTATGCTAAAAATAAGATCTTGTCTCAAAATTGACAGTTACTACCACTTATTGGCCATACCCCTATGCCTAACACTGTACTCATAGTTCTCATACGTTTTCAATGTAATATTTTCAATGATGTGCAAAGAAGGTTGGCCCCCCACATTTTATAGGTATGAAATAGTAATTGTGCTTAAATTTTAAATATGCAGGTCTAGTCATAATATACATAAAAATAGCATTAGTTTTCGATCGCTGCTGTAAAACACTACTACAACTCCTGTGACTTAAAACAATGCCCATTTAGTATCTCAGTTCTATAGATAAAAATCTGGCCAGGTCTTGGCTGGCTTCTCTGCTCAGGGTAGAATAAAGCTAAAATTGAACTGTTAGCCAGGGCTGTGTTCTCATCTGGAGCTAAGCAATTCTTGTGAGCTCCTTCAGATTGTTGACAGAATTCAATTCGTTGCTGCTGTAGAAGTCACAGGGACTTTTTTTGTTCAGGCAGCAGTGGAGTGTCTCTTGCCTTATTGAGGGCTACACTAATTAGGTCAGGCCTACCTAGAATCATCTCCATTTTGAGAAACTCAAAGCCAACTGATTAGAGATCTTAATTACATCTGCAAAATCTATTTTCTTTATTAAGTAGCATAAGCATTGGGATGATATTTATCACCTTCACTGGTTCTGCTTACAATCAAGCAGAAGGAGATCATAATGGGCATCTCTCTATACCAGATGGGTAAGGGTTTTGGAGGCATCTTAGAATTCTGGCTACACAAAGGTTGTTACTTCCCCAACCCCCACTGGCAATAAAGTGAACACTGACTAGCAGAATTACTATTTTATGTTTAAAAATACTTAACAGGATGTAATTAAGTTTTTTTAAAAATTCAAAATTTTCAGTTTTATTAAAATGTTATTTATATCTTCTTTTTAGACATGTATTTTTATTTACATGTTGTTTTTTTTTGATTTTATGGATATTTGAAATGCTCCAAAAAATATTTAAATACATATAAAATGAGTTTAACTTGATATTTTACATCATCTTGATTTATATTTGTTGGGACAGTAGCCCACCATGAACCCCCAACATCCCCACGCATCTTTGCTGAGTAACTCAAACCACAGAGCCTAACATTCTTCACCATGAAGTGGTTCTAGAACTACTTACCTAACCAGAAAGTAGGTTAAGGTGACCACAAAATGACTACCCTACAACTATTTACTCTTTAGAGGTATTTATTGAGACTATTGAGCACTTTGCATATATTATTTTCCTTTCACAGATGGATAGTGTCAATGATAAAGAGACAAGCTGGTCTAATTTAATAAATGGGCCAAGGACTTGAATAGTCACTTCACAACAGAGCCATAGTGTGTTTATGCCCCTTAGCCTAAGGACATACCAGGGTTATGTAAGAAAACAAGCTTTCTCTTGTCAAGTCCCACTAATTTGGGTTTCATCAAAATGTAGAGCTGGAATTTGGTACTGGACAGTGCTGACACCTAATGAGACTCATCTTCTGAACAGGTGAGTGGGTCAATGAAGTGAAGTGTAGAATACGGAGGTGAAATGAAGTTGGAGGTTGATCACTCATGTCACCAAGTAGATTGCTGAAAAGGAAGTGGGGTTGTAATTTAGGCTATCAGAAAGTACACACGTATCCAGAAATAGTTAGACCCTTTGATTTACTTATTTATGTCATTTTCTTTCAATTTGATAAAATAACTTGATTCTGTTTTGAAATAAGTAGGGCTGTGAAATTACGATGAAGCACATGAGAACATGGAAAAAATGAAAACAAGTACTAGTAGAGTTCTAAAGAGCCAAATGAAGTAGTAATAAATGATCAAACAAAAATAAATAAAATGAGTTTCAAAAATTGGTTTTTCCTTTTCCTTTGAGATTTTAGTTACTTTTTGAACATACCACTTAAATATTTTTGTTTTTATGACAGTAATTATCCCTAGATGATAAAATGCTGGTGTCTTCAGTGTCTGGCAAATATGTTTGCAGCAATTTACAGAGACCACCATTTGAGGAGCATGAAACAAAGTCAGCTGCAAATGAAAATTTGCACTTAAATTTCTTGCACACCCATATACTGTTGCCATAGGGTTGAAAGAAATCTCCTTTCCCACGAAGACAGCCACCCTCACAATGTCTCTTTCCCAACCACGTTAAGAAACAAAACCCTCTTGGGTAAATCATTGCAATGCTAATGAAATCCAGACAGGCAACTTGAAACTTGAAACAGAAAAAATAAAATTATCCAATGGAAATCATTCATTAGCAGTCCCTGGTTCATTGACACTAACAAAATGTGGAAGAAATATGACCTGGATGTGTCACGGATGATAATGATCTTGTGCCTGTGTTGTGCTCTCTACCCAGAAAGATCCAGAACACTTTTCTACATTTCCTAAGGGGTGGGAAATAGGCAGTGAACTATTGCTGCAAAATTAATAACTTCTGGAATATATAACAGCATAGACTGACAACTAGGTTCCATCTGATGCAAGAGATGTAAGAACCCAAATAGCAGGTCTTAGTAGAACCACACCACCTACTTACTCCACTGGGGGAGTCCAATAGAGAAAATGCTCTCCTAGCCATCCAATAATATAAATTACTAAGAATTCCCACTATCTTTAGCATGGAAAGTATTTGTTTCAATTGTTATTGTTTTCTTCCAAGCTGTTTCCAAAATTGCACTCACAAGTATTAAATCACCCCAGAGTGAGTCATGTAAGTCATACCAATCCCATGCATTTTTCCATCCTGTGTAAATGCTGACCTATGGCTGCACCACCTTACCATTACACATGCGTTTTAACAGAGAACTGAGCTCAACGGAGCAAGTAGGTTGGAAAAGTAACTGAAACAACCATATTTTTGTCTCCAGTGAGAAAAAAGGAAACAAGGAATGGCTGCAGAGTTAGAAGAGTCTTAGTAAATCTTCCATTTGATGAACTCCTCTGTACTCCTGTCTTTGCTTACTAAGCATCAATTCATCAATTTTGGAAGACATATACCATTTGCCTTCTGGAAAACACTTGATTCATTTTAGATGGAATCTGATAAAGTAGGTTAATCAGGCTCCCTGCTTTCCTTTAGGGAGTGGGTAGATGAGCTTCCTAAGTTAGGTCAGCTGGGCACTCTTTCTTTGGAATCAGAATGTGGCTAGGGAAAAAAGGATGAAAGTGTTGGAGTGATGGCACCTGGGAAAGTCTGCTGCGATTCTTGTACAAACACCCTATGGCAATGCCTTAGTACATGCAAGTATGGTTCTGAAGTTTTCCTTCCTGTTCTCTAAGAGTCTTCATATGATTGCAATAAATATCTTATTGATTTAGGTTTTTCAAAGGCAATTTGTGTCGTTTTCAATCCAAAACGAATGAACTTATTTCTATCTTTGTCACTTGCAAAAATACAGCTAAAATTTTTGCTTTTAGGTTTCCAATCAAAGAGGCATTTGTTTTACACAGACGTTTTATTTTAAGTATAGCATACACAGAGAAAGTACACAAATCATAACCATATAGTTGAATAGAATTTTACAAACAAAAATGTATACACACAAACAGATATACACCATTCAGAGGAAGATATCAAACTTTGTTACTCTGCATGATTCACAGCCAGCAGCCTTGGCATTACCTAGGAGCTTGATAAACACATGCTTTCGGGTCCTACCAGACCTACTGAATTCTGAATCTACATTTCAAAAGACTTCCAAAGAGATCTAATATACAGTGGACTTTGAAAAACACAGATCTAGGCCATGAAAAACTCTTCAGAAATCTCCCTTTTTAATCAACCTTGTCATTAACTCCTCAAAAGTAACTTTTTTTTTCCTGACAAACTTTGCATGTATTTTGCTGTTGTTGAACTTTCTCGAAATGTATTCATGGTATGTATGCCCAGGGAGATGGCTTCTGCTCAACATCATGTCTGGAGATCCTTCCAGGCTGTTTTATGTAGCAGTTTGTTTTCTTCTCATTTCTTGTAATTGCTGGATAAATATATCACATTTATACCTATTCTGCTGTTGATAGTCATTTGAGTTGTTTCACAGAGGGGAAATTAGGGACAATGCTGGTGGGATCATAGCTTTTGGAAAATATATTGATATATTTCTGTTGAGTGAAATTTTAGGATTAGAATTGCAGGGTTGTGGATACGCATGCATACATTCAATCATGCTAATTACTACTGAGTTTCCCAAACTGGTTGTGCCAGTTTCTACTTTTACTATCAAAGTAAGCAAAGTCTAGTTATCCTAAACCCTTACTTGTCAGATCTTTGTTTTTAATATTTTTTAGTTGTCAATGGGTCTTTTATTTCATTTATTTGTTTGTTTATTTGTTTATATGTGGTGCTGAGGACAAACCCAGGGCCTCACACATGCCAGGTAAGCGCTCCACCACTGAGCCACAACTACAGGCCCCTGTCAGTTTTTTTGGCCTGCCTGGTTGACTGGCTGGTTTAGCCATGCTAGAAGTTGTGTAATAATATCATATTTTCACTTTAACTTGTATTTTTCCATTAACTGAAGCTTTTGGCCACCCTTTCATATTTACTGATCACTTGGACATCCTCTTTTGTGAAGTGATTGTTCAAGTCTCTTTCTCTATTACTAAATTAGGTCAATTCGTCTCTCTCTTTTGGAGTTTTTAGGAATCTTCACATAGTCTGGAAATGATTCTTTTGCCATGTCAAAGTCTTTCTTTGGCCAAACTTGAGTCAGGTTTCTCTACGTCCTCTTTGTGATTAGTTCCCTCACCTTGGGGTCTGTCTTTGGTTCATTTAGTCCAACGTAATCCAGTTTTAGCACAAATCCTTGTTTATGGGCTGATTTGAAAGTTAAGTCATGTTGATCCCATTCTGCTCAGATATCTCATCCTATATAGAATCGAGGTTACCCAAAGTGACTCCATCTTAGAGGAAAGCCATTTTGACTAGAGTTTCGGTTGGCTGGAATAAGAAACTTTTAATTCTTATAAAGCACGGACCTGGCCTGGCCAACCAAAAATGTCAACCTCAGCCCTAACAGAAAATTCCTGACACCTGCAACTCTGTAGCTATTTGCATGATCACTGACTTTAGCTTCCGTAACTAAGTTTACTTTGTGCAACTGCAAACCTTCCTCCCACCATAGGAGAAGTGATTTTTACCTTTAAAAGGCCTGGATTTGCAGAGGTTGGGGGCTATACCTGGAACAGCATCTTACTGAGGGGCAGTCACCAGCCAGCTAATGAAGATTCTTTTAAAACTTTGATTCAGTTCTCTGGGTCTCACTAAGGAGTACCTCACAATAATCCTGCTTAAAAATCCACTGTTCTTAATATTTGATTAAATTCCTTATCTTATCACATGTCCTGCCTTCAGCAAAAATTCTATCAAGTCAGACCCCCATTTTATCTGATGTTTCTCTCAATAATTTTTCATCTATCGAACCCTACTGTTTCTTTTTGTGTTAAGAGTTGAGCTTATTCTCTCCCCCACTGCAAAACTTCATTGCCTTATCATCCTTTAAAAGTACTATAAATGTGTTTTTCTTTAATAGTCAGTTTTTGTTTGTTTGTTTATTTTTCTATATCATCTACCACTCTGTGACATGGCTTTGCAAAAAAAAAAAGACCTTTTTAAAAAACTATTTTAATGGAATTCACTTCTTAACCTTTTTCTTTGTGTTATAATCCTTTTTTATGCTCTGTTTACAAAAATGTGGCCAGTGTAACTCTACTTTTTCCTTTTTGCATCCAAAGATAAAGGAAATCTATAAGATTCTCTAAATTTAGGAAAATGACACGTTTTGCTGAAAAACACTTACATGGATATTACTGGTAGGAAGAATGAGCTGCTTTTGTTGTCATCTCTGTGAACACAGTGAGGATTTCTTATCCAGATACCTCCAGTCTGAAAAACAATGCAGAATCAAACTGTTTTTCTCACTTCACTTCCAAATTATGGAACCACAAGTCAAATCTGCTAGGTCCACGCTATAAATGCCTGACCAAAGCTTGGGGTTATGAGTTGAGCATAACTTTGGCCAGTGGAGACAGGAATTTATACTCACAGGTTTCTTTGCAAGAATTATCCTCCACTTACACCACGCTTTAACGTTAACACTGAGCAATTGCTGATACAAAAGAATGAAAGGTTACTTTTACAAGTCAGGTGTACACTGGCCAATTATCTAGGTAATTCATGCAAACACATAGCACTGCTTGTGTTAGGTCGGTTTAAGGCGGCTAAGGGGAACAAAAACACTAGGCAGCCTACATGCGCAAAAGAACAACCAATCAGACGCTGACAGACAAGCAGTGATGATGCTTCATAACCACCTATCAATCAGCCAATCCCCTAACCAACCAGGAGGACACAGGACTCCCAAAGACATCCCTTTCCTGTTCCAAGCCCTCCCCTTCCTGCCCTAAGCTTCCCTTTCTTGTCCCAAGCCCTCCCCTTCCTGCCCCAAGCCTATAAACATTTCAAACCAGCTGAGCCTGCTTGGGATGCTCCGGGACCAGCTCTGTTGGATTGGGGAGTCTCACCTGGGAGTACATCAATAAAGCCTTGTCCCACGGTTTTAATTTGCCTCCTTTTGGTCATGGATTCCTGACCTTACAGCTTGGATTTCAAGAACAACTGGTTTCATCAAACCTTTATTATACGACACATAATAGCACATATGAAAAAAAAATGCCACAGGACATCATAAGTGGCAGCCATGACATGGAGAGAGTGAAGAGCCACATTTTTCCTACTAGGTCAGAAGAGGTGGTGTTGGAAGCCAGTAATGCAGCCTTGTCATTCTCATATCCTGTAAGAAAAAATTACAATGGCACAGTTTCTACTCTCTAGAGCATATTAATTTGGGGAAAATAGTTGTTTTCCATGGCCAGCAGTATAGAAAATAGGAGCTGTTCATTGACATATTTTCTTGCAAGACACTTTATTTAATTCGACATCTAAACTGATGAGTCATATTATTCCTAATTTATAGTTGAGGCAATTTGGCTTCAGAGAATGTTACGGAGATAATAGGATCCAAATCACATAGGGAGTAGGGTATTTCCCCTGACTTCCCATTTTGTTACACTGTTTCTACTGATCAGAGTATTTCCTCTACTGATTGGGGTATTTCCTCTACTGACTGGGGCCCTTACCTAGGAGGCTGGACTGTCAACATCCACTTTATCTGCTATTGCAACACAGCATACCCTTCAGCCTATCCAAAATAGCCACAGACGCACATGAAGAAGAATCAAGGGAGGCAGAATTCAGAGCAAGGCTGTGGGCTGATAGAGCTGCAGAGAAAAGTTCATGCAGTATTCCAATCCCCTATGCAGTTTGTTGGATGACTGAATGCATTTCTCAGTTTTTTTTCACTCCACCTGTAAAGTCTTCACCTTGTTTCCAATTTATCATTTGGTTGCTTATGGAAATTTTTTTTCCATTCCATTGGCTTTATTCAGTTGGAATCTCCAGAACAAAACATCCTTTGTTCAACATGGAATTAAGTAAAGACTATAAGAGCTTTAAAACTTTAGAAAGTCCTGGAACACTGGTTTTAATAATTACATCCTGCGCAAATAATGAACACACCTGGACAACATCAGACCACATTTCATAAAAGAGTCCTATTGTAGTTTTCACTGTTTTTGTATAAAATGAATCATAACCTAGAGTTTGGAGTAGAGAGAGGAGGGGATCTAGTGGAAAGAAACTGAACCTGGCCTTCAGATTGACATCCATATTCCATGCCTGTCCTTACCTGCTGGGAAATCTCAGACAAGTCATTTGAGGCATTTGAATCTTGGTCCCTGCATCCTTGCATTGTGATAGTCATGCCACAAGAACATGTGGTGAGGATAAAGGAAGAGAGAGTATGAAAATACTCCTTTGGTGTTTCTCTACCTCTTTAAGCCCAAAATTCTTCAGATAAGTGCTCATAATATCAAGATACTATACTATATAGGGGTATACAGGAGTCTGGTCATTTCTCCAAGGATGGTTCAGTCAACACAGGTGTACAGAGAATCCAGTTAAGTGGATGAAAAATAGTTTAGAGGAAAATGAGGTTAGCTACATTTGGAAGACTAGGCAGTTGGGCTTCCATGAGGGTATTGCTGTAGTTTGAATCTTAAATGTCCCCCAAAGCCTCATGTGTTAAAAGTTTTTTTTTTTCATACAATGGTATACTTGGAGATCCTGGAAACTTAAAGGTTGGGCCTAGTGTAAGATATTAGATTATGAGAACATGCCCTCAAAAGGGACTATGGGACCCCAGTCTCTTCCTCTTTCTCTTTCTCATCCTGGTCATGAGATGAATGATTTTTGTTCCACCATGTGATCCCGTCATATGTTGCCCAAAACAATAAGGTCAATAGATTATGGGATAGAACCTTTGGAATTATGAACTGAAATTGTCTTTTTTTATAATTAAATCCTCTAGTAGTTTTTTACAGTAACAAAAATACTAACACAGACATGAAACCAAAGTCCTCTGAGAAGATAGAAAGGCTGCAAGTTACCAAAGTGAAAAGCCTGACTTAAGACAGTTTAAATGTCAAAGTTGTTGGTTTCCTAACCAAGAATAAGTAGCCCACTCTCTCAGACTGAGCGTATGGCCCTGATGCTTACAGTCCTCTGGATTGTCATGATATCATAACTTGTTAAACATCTTTAAGGAAAGGGATATGAATACCTTGAGATATTCTCTATTCTAGAAGGTTATATTTGGAGTAACTCAAAATTGCTTTGGCAATGGGGGCAATTTGGATCACAAGGTCTACCTACACACCCTCACCATCTGTGTTAGGCTGTATCTCTAATGAACATTTGTACACTGACTTTTTCATGCATTTCAGTATTAGATGTCTCACATATATCTATAAAGTATAACCTAAACTATTTTAAAAGATCCTCCCATAAAAAAGGGGAAAAAATTACCTCCCATTAATTTTTCTTATGTCTAATCCTGATAATCAAGTTGCCAGGGTTCTGACTAGGCTCATTAATTTACTTAATTATTAGATTTTAGAAATAATTGAACCCTCAACTTAAAAAGCCTCAGGGCATAACTCAATAAAAACTTGCATTAAAATATCAATGAGCAGCTGCAATAATAACAAAAATAAAATCTATCTGCATAAAACTGCAGACTTTGCCCACTACTTTGTCTGGACAGACTAATTTATAAGAACAAGTTTAGCCTCTTGCCATGAAATTAATTTGTCAGAGCTCTCTTAGGCCTGGTATGCATGGGTCTAATGCACATGCTTTCTACTGACATGAACTGCCTCTCACACATTAGAGTAGAAATTAGGGAAGTGCAGGGCTTCTTATGAGAGGCGCTGGTTTAGATCTGTTGCTCCTTGGTAGTTAAGCCTGACAGCATCACAAGGCTTTAGATAGGTCATATAATTTATTGGAACCATAATTTTCAAACAAAGCTTTAGTTTTTGAATTACATGTTTCCAGCTCAAAAATTTTTTATAAGAAAGGGCATAAATGAGTTAACAGCAATACTAACTACCTAGAATTTTGTTGATATTTTGTATCTTGGATATTATTCACTTCAGCGATTCAATTTGTTTTCCAAACTTTAGAATCATGTCGCCATTAGCAGCTCATATTCATTTAGAATTCTTGGGCCCAAAGTGAATTATGGAAGTTTATAAAACAGAGAAGATGTGATCCTTGCCCTTTATATACTTACAGCAGAACTTTTGTTTTGCAGTACACTCAATTATAATAACAGACTTCTTTTCCATATGCAGAAATATCTCCCAGAAATAATTAGCTGCAGACACACAACAATTAGGTGGTTGCAACCTCATAAAATGTGGTTGTTGGTTAATTGGCTCATATTCACATTGTGATATTTGCATCTACCACCTTACCACCTGCAAAATTTTAGCTTGCAAAAATAGAAGCGAGGTTTCAAAAAATATGGCTTGGCAAGTGTAGTCTAAGTAGTCAGTGTGACCCACATTTTCTATGGGTAGCCTTAATAGCACTCAAAAGATGCTCAAGTATATGGAAATAAAATAATAAAATACTAAGGTCTAGACTGTAGAGTCTTTGCAGAAAGAATAATGAATACTAGAGCCATGGAGAAACATCCAGACCTCATCTCACTTTTCTGTCTAGATCCATTTTCCCCTATGGGTTCAGCTCCTTAGTCCTCTTACACTCGAAGGCATTGGGTTAGATTTTCTTTTTAGCTTCCTAACAAATGGAAACACTTGTTTGGTAGGGACATGTGCGAGTAAAGCATATTTGCTGTGAGTGGATTTTATTCCCATTTTCAATATGGTTTGAACTGAATTCTTCACTTTTTTTCTCAAAAGTTCTTATTAACGACCAACTATACATTTGCTACACCTACACTGAGAAACTTCAACACACTTTCCCTCTATAATTCAAGTGTACAAAAGCTTCACACTTGGTTCTACTAGACTAAGTTAACTAGATCAGCCCCTTGACATGTATGGTGAAATGCCAAATAGCATCCAGAAGGTTGAAACAGTTACAAAAATGGTGTCTTGGCTGAGATCCTTATGAACTGGCATTTGTCTCTGTGGAATTCAACTTTAGAATTGGGTATCCACACCTCCAGAATTCCTGATGAGCCAGTATGAAAGTACCCACATCAGAGAGAGGGGGAAAAACAGACAATAAAATGAAAAACAAGAACAATAAAACCTAAGGGTCTCCAGAGGTGTCTACCAAAGAAGGAACATCTTTAGGAGACAAAGGATCTTTGCAATATTTCCCCTATGACTTTCCTCTATGGAAACCGCCTGTTACTGGCTTCAAAATTCTTTGACCTGACGCTTACGTTGCTGAGATGGATGATTTTAACACCTATTTGTTCATCAAATCTTTGACTTTTAGCCGTCAACTTTTTTCCAGCCTTGATAACATCGGATTCTAGCTATGCTAGTTTGAGAACAGAAACTGTTTATCAGATATCTGGGCAGCTTTTCCAGGCTTTTGATACATGAAGAAATTAAGAAAGCAGAGGGGGAGGATTGATAGGAGGAAAAGGAGAAAGAGGAAACAGACCTGAAAGGACAGGGAAAGAAGTGGTATTGTTGAAATCTGGAATGTGCCCCAAAGTCTCATGTGTTGAAGGCTTAAGCCCCATGGCATCAATGTTCAGAGATGGGACGTTTGGGAAGTGATTGGATGATGAGGGGGTTTAATCTCATCAATGGACTCATTTATTGATGGATTTATACTTTGCACAGACTACTCGTAGGAGGCAGAAACAACAAAGTTGGGACTTAGTTGAAGGGAGTAGGTCTTTGGTGGTATACTCTTGGGGACTACATCTTGTCCCTGGTCCCTTTCTCCATCGCTCTGCTTCTTGGTCATCATGAACTGAGCAGCTTTCCTCTTTCAGACTCTTCTACCAATACATTCTGACCTACCTCAGGCCCAAAGCAATGGAAACAACTAACCATGGACTGGAACCTCTGAAACTATCATCTCAAATAAATCTTTCTTTGTTTACATTGTTTTTCTCAGGTATTTGTCATAGTGATGAAAAGCTGAGTAACACAGGTAGAAAGGAGGGGAGAAGTGGAAAAGGCAGGAAGAGGGAGGGGAAGGGGAGCAGAGGATAAAATAAAGAGGACAAAAATAATATTCTAGTATGACCTTGTGGTAGGTCATCCTATTCAGCAAGCCTGAGCTTGTTCTTCCTGACAGAAAGATGCCCATGATTTCTCAATCTAGATTCCTTGTTCAGGTGAATACAAGGCATTCTGGATACAAAACATTGTATTGAAGGAGTAGGGCGGGGAATGAAGAAAGAAGAAAGAAAAGGAAAGAGAAAGTTCTTTGAATATAAGAGAATGTAAATATGGGCTGAGCCAGATATTGAGGGAATAGCTAAAAGCCCAGCTCAGGGCCACTTGCTACACTTGGTGTTAAAAACTTAACACCAAAAAAAAAAAAAAAAAAAATCAATAAATAAATGAGCTAAGGGGCTGAACAGACACTTCTCAGAAGAAGAAATACAATCAATCAACAAATATATGAAAAAATGTTCAACATCTCTAGCAGTCAGGGAAATGCAAATCCAAATTACTTTAAGATTTCATCTCACACCAGTAAGAATGGCAGTTATCAAGAGTACAAACAATAATAAGTGTTGGTGAGGATGTGGGGGAAAAGTCACACTCATACATTGCTGGTGGGACTGCAAATTGGTGAGACCAATCTGGAAAGCAGTATGGAGATTCCTTACAAGACTTGGAATGGAACCACTATTTGACTGAGCTATCCCATTCCTGGTCTATATCCAAAGGACTTAAAAACAGCATACTACACTGATGCAGCCAATTCAATGTATAGTGGCTCAATTCACGATAGCTAAACTGTGGAACCAACCTAGATGCCCTTCGATAGATGAATGGATAAAGAAACTATGATATATATACACAATGGAATATTACTCAGTAATAAAAGAGAATAAAATTATGGCATATGCAGGTCAATGGATGGAGTTGGAGAATATCATGCTGATCAAAGTAAGCCAAATCTCAAAAATTCAAAGGCCAAATGTTCTCTTTGATCAGTGCATGTTGATCCATAATGGAGGAGGGGGCATGGGAAGAATGGAGGGATTTTGGTCAAAGGAGAGGGAGGAGAAGGGAGGGGACATGGTGGCAGGAACGATGGTGAAATGAGATGGACATCATTGTCCTAGGTACATGTATGACTGCACATATGGTGCGACTACATCATGTACAACCAGAGTAATGAAAAGTTGTGCTCCATTTTTGTACAATGAATTAAAATGCATTCTGCTGTCATGCATACGTAAGTAGAATAAATATTTTTTTAAAAAATTTAAAAAACAATCAGAACAAAATGAATTAATAGGGGGCTGGAGTTGTGACTCAGCAGTAGAGCGCTTGCCTAGCATATGTGAGATACTGGGTTCGATCTCAGCACTAAGTAAAAATAAGTAAATAAAATAAAGGTATTTTGTCCATCTACAACTAAAAATATATGTTAAAACAAACAAACAAACAAAAAAAGGATAAGACGTTACCTGGGAAACTGCCCTGGAATTCCTTGAGACATTAACAGACATAGCCTACTCTTCTTGTTCAATTGCAAAGTCAAATTATTCAAACATCGTATGGAATAGACTTAAGTGAGATAGGCTCAGAAGTCATAATTAAAATATATTTTGGCAGAAATGAGAAAAAGGATTAAGAGATGAGTGTATATAGTATTAGAGGAGAAAAAAGGTTGAAAAATATTTCTCTTAATTGCTATTTCTAAAAAGATTAAAATACAACAGCAGAAGCGTCTTTGCCAAGGAGAGAAGGAAGTGCTATGAAGCAAGGCTAATACAACTAAACTTCTAAAGAAGTACAATTTGGTATCCATTTGTTTTACGTAAATTGTTATTCCTAGAAAAGTGATAACTGAGACATAATCCAAATGATACCTGAAAGTTTATAAAATCAAAGTTGAATTCTAAATCAGGATAGATTATCATCCATGTACATGTTCCTTCTCTAATTACAAAACAGTCCATAAAAGATAATAAGGAATAAAGATAGGAATACGTCTACAAGGCTGGAAGCATCAGAGAACCAGAGATTTTGCCACATTTCTGGAAGCAGAAAGTACATAAGAAAGTGTCATCTTATGAGGCCAACCTGGAGAAAGAGCCCAGAAGGAGTGTGGAGGGAACCAATGTTTGGGGAGCTAGCAGGCTGGCTTGTGGCTCCAGAGAGGCCCTGATAGTAGACTGTGTGGAAGAAGTGAGCCTGAAAAAGAGGGAGTAAGTGAAGATTAACAGTGTCCCCTTCTACCTCAGCAGGCATACATACTGGAATCCTGGTGTTTATCCCAGATTAAAGAAAAAGTATGCCACACACATTCTCTAAAGAAATGGAACTGTCTAGGGAGAACTTGGGAGATGGGGAAGGTTTAGGATTACAGATGAAATTATTCTCATAGTATTTAGGGGTCTTTGCCTATAGCCCTAAATTAAAGCCCATCAATCTATATCTGCATGCTCAGAGCTTCAAGGTAAGCTTATTCCTTCCTCATACATGAATAACTAGAGATCCAGAAAGTATCTCCAGAAAGCTGAGGACTATTTTTGCATGAAAAAAAGGTAAAAGCAAAAAATAAAAAAAATTTTATAAACACATCAAAACAAATAGAATTAAAAATGAACAGGTTTGGGGAAGCAGAAGAAACAGAAAATATCTAATTATTGTCCCCAGAAAAAAATTAAACAATATTATATTGACAAAAGAACAGTCTGCTTAAAAACATGAGCTATTGGAGAGCCAGAAGAGTTTCTAGGAAGTTAATACATGATTTCAGGGGGAAGAAAGAGAGAGAGAGAGAATGAAGAAAATAAAGGTAGTGCCTCTCTCAGAATGTAAAGCATAAGAAAAAAAAAGGTAAAATGTAAGAGAACAGGTGAGAAACAGGAGGATTAACTCTGAAAGTTCAATGTCTAATTAATAGTAGTACCAGAAAGAAAGAAAAGATCAAACGAATGAGTAGAAATTATCAAAGGAAGAGAAGGTGAGATTTATCACACTACAGAAAGAAAGGCAATTTCAAAATTAATTGCTCCATCAGTGCCAAACAAGGGAATGAAAATGAGTTAAAACCTAGACATGTTAATGTTAAATTATAGAAGACCAGAAGATGGAAGGTCTTAAAAGTTTTCAGAGAAGAAAAATAAATCATCTAAAGATACAGAACAAGAAAGAGAAAGAAGACATGGAGAAGGAGTGGGAGGAGAAATGAAAGAACTGTTGCTGTTACTGCTATTCTGGAATGAAACATAAGGTTAGTAACAGGAGAAGCAAAGGAATGTGGCATATATTTAGTCATTATTCCCAGACCTTACACTTCCTCCCCTCCCCTCCCCTCCCCTCCCTCCCCTCCCCTTCCCTTCCCTCCAGTCCTTCCCCTCCTTCCTTTCTTCCACCTTCCTCCTTCCTCTCTCTTGGCTTTCCTTCCATGCTTTTTCTTTGTTTTTCTTTTCCTTTGAAAGTTTCTTTCAATCATTTGTTTTTAGTTTCTCTGATCTGACTGGGAAAGTTTTTTGTGCTGTGATCTCTAGACTTCAGATTGATACAAATGCACGCTCTACACTGCCACTGTAATCCAACCTACTGTTTCCTATCTTTGTATTAAAGCTGATAGACGGCCGACCTAACTTCCATCTTGCTTCCAAGCAAAGTTAATGACACATGCCCATTGCCGTGAAGATATAGAGTCAAATTTTAGAAGAAAATTATAAGGTTATCGTGTTTGTTATTGATTTTTTAAAATCTTTGGGGCAGAAACAACCACATAATGACAACATAGCTCTCAAATAAATAATGATTCATGCATGTCAATGGAATGCATGTTCTGGCTCATAGTTACCCCATCAGGAATGATTCAGTTCCAAAACTATGACCTCAAAGTTTCAAGATATAAATGGAAAATAAACTTTCTGGATTTTTTTCCCCTCTTGAAAGATGTTTGGAATCTAGATCATCTGGAATAATTTGGTATATTAGTGACATGAGGAGATGGATGAGAGATATGTTGCACTTTCCAGATAATTAAGTGCTGAATTTATACTTTATAAAACTATAAATCTTAATTCAAAGATATCTTGGTTTGAATCTTGGACACAAGATTGTGTGGGAAGTATGTGTATATTTACCATCATTATTAACTGACAAAGGAAAGTAATTTCCAGGACTAATCAAATTGCTTAGTTTGTTATTATTTGTGCAAATAAGCATGTTCTATTATTTCATCAACCCTAATATAATACTTAAGTTTCATTTGATAATTCCACATCTGAAAACCCTTTTGTATATCCACTATTTCCCAAAGTTCTTTCCTTAGAATACTAGTCACATGAGATAGATATTTACCAAAAAAGCAGTGTTCTGGACTAGTTAGTATGAAAATGAAATATTTAAAAATTGGACCAAGTTCATTAGGTCATTATTTTACAGATTTATTGATCATGACATGTTTCTTCCCAAGTAATTCTTACTATTAAAAACCGATGTGCTTGTTTTCTCAGAAACCAAGAATTTAAATCACTCAAATATCTCTTTTGTAATATGTAGATGCATGATCTTGATAATGGATCAGATTTTTGTTTATTTACTGAAAGGTTTATAAGCGTTTAACTAAAGCCTTCATCCCTTGGTTTTAGGGCAAAAGAAAATATGGTGGAAAACAAAAATTTGAAGAGGAGATGTGAAATAGCTTTTTTACTTGCATAAATTCAAAAGAACAGAATTTAGTGATGATGAAAATGGTTAATGTTATGTGTAAAATGATGTAACCCAGGCAGTGTTGTGTGAGGCTTTGGGAATTTCTGGAGTTCTGATCCTGACACTTTTGTTAGAGTTTAGAAAGTCAAAGAGAGAGAGAGAGAGAGAGAAAGAAAGAACACAGCACAACATCCTTGTTTGCTGTCTGTGCTCCACAGATGCCCTTAGTATAGGTTCTAAGCCCAAATTCAGATCACCTAGCTATAGGTCAGACTCAGTCTTCAGGTCAGACTCTTCCATGAGTACCTGGAGGAGTTCAAAGTGTTGAAATAGAAGAGGATTTATGCATGTATGGGAAGAGTGGAGTTTGGGTGAGGATATACCCAAAGCATCTCTGGTGGTCAAAACAGATCTTTTGAGAAGTCAGTGAGGATGCAAATCATAAGAATTAAGGAGAGTTCACAGCACCCGTTGATCATTTCAGGGATCAGAAGGGTCAGAATACTCTATGGGTAACTCTATGGTAACTATTCCTACAGAAAATATTTCTTTGGAGACAGAGGGAAGCAAAAATTAACAAGAAAAGGAGAAAATGAAAGGAAAGATCACATGAAGGAGCATGGTGGAACCCACAGAAGGGAAAATGAGATTGGACATGATCTCTGGAAGGTGAAAGTCAACTGTCCTCACATCTGAGAAGGAAGAACAAGAGAATGAACATTAAGCAGTTGCTGCTCAGAGGTACTAAAATGGATCATTTCCTTTTTTAATGAATTTATCTATTGTCAACAATTTTGCTGAGTATTCTTTTTTATTATTGCTTTGCATATGAATTGAAGATCTCAAGAGTTAATGTTACTAAATTTTACACAATGAATTTGCAATCCAGGCCTTAGGATCCAAATGCACACATTCATTCTGCTAGACCCCTCAACAAAGATGAACTGGAACATCCAGCCACAATATCAAACAGCTCTGTCTGTGTGTCCCAGTATAGGCTACATGCCAGAGTTCAAGTGGGATTTGGCCTCTTGGACATCTGTATTCCAGTGGCTCCTCAGTATATTTATATGAAATTCTGAAAGGAAATCAATCAATATAATCCTTAGGTTTCAAGTGTTGGGTGGAGATGAGTTAGGTTATTAATATTTGTGTTAAACATAGTCTTCAATGTAAAGTCAGTTGACTCTATAGAAAAGCTCACAGAAGTGTGTTAATTTTGGAATGTTTTAAGTAAACAATTATGAATAGAAAAGGTTGAAAGAAAAGATTATATATAGTCAGAATACAAATAATTTCTTATTCAAAAGTGACACATTTTCTGTTACAATCAGGTCAGAGAATTTATTTTTCATATTTATTTTCCTAGGAATATTATGTCTTATAATATTTGACAATATGATTTTTTGGTAAGAAAAACACTTTATTTCTCCCCGTAGTGCTGTGTATTTGAAGGGTTTTGGAACTTCCTGCATCCATCCACAAGACAGAAATAATGGAAGGAAAAAGGGACAGAAGGAAGGAAGAGAGGGAGGGAGCAATCAGGAAATAGAGTAAGGCAATGTTCTAAAGGAAGAACATGTTTTTTATTTTAAATTCCCATGTTTGTGTGAAGTGAGAATAGCATTGATAAAAAGCACTGTGCTATGATTTACAGAACAGAGCCAGAAGCCAGAAAGGCTAAGTCAGTCTTTTGCCTTCTTGGACTCCAGGGCCTTCACTGGGTCTCTTGACCTTATGCACTTCCTTTTCCAACTTGAAAATCTTAATCTAGGGAAAAGCATACCGACATACTCTAAGGAGAGAATGTGGACATTTGAGAAAGTTCTGAAATAGTTAAAGGCATGGCCAGGCTTGGGAAGGGTTTACTGGGGCCACATGTTTCCCCAGAGTGTGACCTGCAGGCACACACCTGGGCTTGCTCAGGTTACAGCTCACTCCCTGAAGCCCTCAGGTCAGGCCTTGGTCGATGATAGACCCGGGAGCCTCCTTAATTAAGCATACCAATCACCTAAAGCAACATGAGGGTATTAGGGAATATTGGATGTCACTCCGTCTCTCTTTAGACTTCCTTTCCCTTTAATTATTTCAGGAGAAAAACACTAACTTTCTTTTTTCACATCAAAAATAACAAAAGCAAAGCCCCTTAAAGGAATAGATATCTGTAGAGATTAAGTGATGATTACCTGGATTTTTAATTGCCCTGCATTTCTGTTAATTTGATGTTAGCCTGAATTCAGGCAGTACCAGATTATCTATTCCCTCTTGCTTGCCCCTAGTTATGTCTCTTTTGGAAAATGTCAGTGATCAGTCACCATCTGGTTTTATGAAGAAAGTGTTTGTAAATTCTTACTTGATTCCTTCTTGTTTAGAACAAAGTTGTTGTTGTATTTGTTGTTCATGAGGTCACTCCTCCTTACATCTAGGGAGCCAGTGGATGTTAAGAAACATGAACTGCTTTCTAATTCAAGGAGAGATTTTTTTTTTTCTTCCCAGAATGGTCTCTAAATCACTCAGGGCTTTCAGGAACTTACCACATCAAAGGGAAGGGAGGGATGCTTCCAGTTATCCCAGGAGACTGCAGGTGTGTGGGACGGGTTCCCTCCAGCTAAAAATTGGAGAATCAATTACAAATTTCTAATCTATCTCATGCAAAATGTGTCATGAGGATTTAAAGATAACAAGGATTTTGCTTTCCCCTACAACATAAAGTAGAATTCATAAACTAAAGGAATGTGATTATTTTTAACTAGAATTGAACTTAGAAGCACTTAACCAGTGAGCCACATCCTCAGCCCTTTCTTTCTATTTTTAAATTTTGAGATAGAGTCTTGCTAAGTTCTTAGGACCTCCTTAAGTTTTTGAGGCTGGCTTTGAATTTGCGATTCTCCTGCCTCAGCCTCCTGAGTCACTGGGATTATAGTTGTGTGCCACTTTACCCCACTGGAATGAGATTTAAAAAATATATATTAGTCATCTTTAATCTATATGAATTTGTCCACTTTTATTTCAATTCTTAGCAAGAGATTCCATCAAAATACTGGTAAGTGGTGTTCACCACATCAACCCTGGAATATCACTTAAAATAAGCCTCATTTTGATTTTTGAACAACTATGTGGTATATTTGTCATTACTATTAAAGTCCCTATGAAGAAACAAATGTTTGAAGAATTTACAACCTTCTCAAACCACACAGTGGAATCTACTCTTCTCTAAACCCAGGAAAGCGCATTTGGTGTTCAAGCAGCATCCTCAGAAGGGAACTCTGTGTTCAGTAACTCAATGCTTTTGGTGCTTTGCCCTCTGCATTGGCCTTCTACTATCCAGTGACTTTCTATCCCCCAAGTCACCCCCAGGCCTTGTGGCTAATCCCATAACTTCTAAATTTTTGCCACACCTCATCATTCTGACAGTTCTGCTTTCCACTGTCTGTTCTTCCTGTCCCCTCAGGATGACAGTCATCTAACCTGGAAAACTAAACTGCACAGATGTCACTCTGGTAATAACACACTTGTGCAAGTCACATTTTAGATTTTTACACCTTAACGGAGTTCTAACTAAAATTCTTAACCTGATGGATTTACTGATGAGGACTATTAAAACCCATGCCTGTCATCCCAGCTACTTGGCTTCAGAGGCTGAAGCAGGAGGATCATGAGTTCAAAGCCAGCCTCAGCAAAAGCGAGGTGCAAAGCAACTCAGTGAGACCCTGTCTCTAAATAAAATGCAAAATAGGACTGGGGATGTGGCTCAGTGGTCAAGTGCCCCTGACTTCAATCCCTGGTTACCCCCCTCAAAAATAAAACAACCAATGGTATGTGAACAAGGACAGTGTTAGTTCAGCAACCTACAAAACAAATAATGTAGGCCGGTATCCACCTACTAAATATACACAAAGGCAATTCCTGCTTAAAGACTGACATTTAGATCAAATTTGTCAATAAGTATAAATAATCATCAACACATCTTTACAGAAGTCAAATAATGTAGTAATGAACATAATCAGATGTTGGTTTCCTGAGAAATAATACAGCAAAATAATGTCTGGTTTTCAGGTGTCAGAAAGACCTGGATTTGAGTCTCAGTTCCATAAATGACAACATGACCTTGGGCATATTGTTCAACTTCTTTATATCTCATATTTTATCATCAAAAAATAAATACAAATAAAAATGACTCCTAATGCCACCCAATAATAAATATTAAAAAGGATGTCTAGTGGGGGGCAGGAAAGGGGAATGGGTATAGTAAAGATGGTTGATAAAAATATATATATAAAAAAAAATATATATATATATATACTATTCATTGAAAGTGCATATAAAGATGTTTAATATGAAGAATGTAATCTGCTTATAATTTTGTGCAAAGTTAGAAAAATTATGATTGTAACAATTTTTTTCTATTTGCCTCAACAAATGTTTTCAGTGAATAGTGTGTACAGCTTCTGATAATTTGTTTTTTTCTGTTATGTTTGCC